>OU343221.1:158922202-159124906 GCA_910596185.1 Chrysanthemum makinoi
ACAATGTATGTAAATTAAAAGATTTGAAGCTTACCGTAGGACATGTCTTCGGAAGTTTTAAATATTGCATCTAAAACAACAAACATAAGTAAATCTATGGTTTCATAATTATATTCATGCTTTTACCATAAGACATATCAATGAAATACAAAACTATTGTCATTTGTTTTAAAAAATCATCAATTATGATGCCTAATAAGATATAAGAATAAGAAGGCAGATTTCCATGCACATTTATTCATTTAGATACCATATGAAACTAGCCCATTCTTGAAGCTAATATAATTGTATGAGAAACATTCATTAAAAGGCAAGCCTATGCAATGAATAAAGTTGTTTTGGTTCTCATACTTTTCATTGTTCTTTTTACATATAATGCATGATTACTTTATTTTTGTTTCTAATTATTTTTTTAACATATTTTCCGTTATTCATTTTTTTATTTACGTTCATATGATTTTGTCAAACAATATTATGAAGCTAGCCCGCCCATTGGGCGGGCCATGAAGCTTGTGTGAAAAGGAGTAATCACTTGCATTTACCAGTGTATTTGTTCAAGACAATTAATCTTAATGGTTTCTTAATGTTCGCTCAAGACAATTTTTTTTCACATGTGTTTCATTTCAATAATTAAGGGTTTTTTTTTAATCATTTATGGATCTGATATGATGTATGTTTATTATTTTCTTCAATTCATGGTTTTATATTAATAAAGTATGAAGTTTTATTCCGCATATGAGTAACCATTATTTAATTATTTTGTTATGATACTTCTAATTCTTATTTGTACACATAATACATGATCAATAAATCATGGTTTTCTATAACCCGACAATACATACATATTCTCATCACAACAAACATAAAACAAAACCATAAATCCATTGAGAGATAATTCAAATTCGTCAACATCATCTAAATTTGGTAAAATAATAGCTGGAAGCACCTATATACAATAACTAAATAAAGATAATTAACAAAAACAAAATAATAATAATAAATGTTAATAATATTATCAAATGTATAAGATGTTCATGATTAATATTGTTTAGAACAAAATGTTTGAAAGTAGTTACCTACTTTTAGCCGTTTTACGGATTATGGTAACATCAATTATACTTCTTAACCGTTTAATTTAACTTTTAATATCTTTTAACTATATATTTGTTCTACTAAATCATAAAAATAAAGAGCACAAATCAAAGTACTTACATGTTTTAGTCCTTAATGGATTATGGTAACATCAATTATATATCTTAACCTTTTCATTTAACTTTTAATTACATTTTATTATATATTTGATCCACTAAATCATAAAATAAAACCACAAGTCATACCTCCATCGGACAAAATGTTTTGACACTAGTATATATATATATATATATATATATATATATATATATATATATATATATATATATATATATATATATATATATATATATATGTGTATATATATATGTGTGTGTGTGTGTGTGTGTGTGTGTGTGTATATACATATATAGGCTCGGTTTCATTGAGAAGGTTTTTATTTTGAAGATTGAAATCTTTGTTTGAGCAAATTGATTCATGGTTTTGATTTGATTCACAAGTAAACATCATTTTATGGTGAATCGATTCTGTTAATACAAATAAGCCGTAAAAGCGTTTATTTATATTTTACGATCTTCTAATGTTTTGTCGATAACAAACGTAAAATAATATTAACGAAACAAATAAAATACGAAAAATGGTTTGTACTAATAAGCTTCTAACATATTCACATTTTCACATAAAACACTAAAACAAGTATAAGTGATTTTATGATTTAGTAATACACAATGTTGCAAAATCGGTCAACTCGCGATTAATCAATCGTTAATCGAGTACCTTGTCGATTTTGAAAATCGGTCAAAAATCGACCTAGGATAAAAATCGACACTAAGCAGTCAAAAATCGGCCGAATCGGTAAAAATCGGCCGAATCCGCAAATCGGTCATTTTAAAAATAATAATAATTTAGGCATTATATTTAATTTGGGGATCGTATATTTCACTTATAACTAATGGACATCATAATCTAATTGGAGCCTTTTATTGAGGTTTGGAAATATAGCAGGCTTGGAATCGGTTAAGATTTTTAGTTTGGTCTCCAGAAATACCAAAAATTGCAAGAAATGCCAATCCGATTAATCACCGATTAATCCCGACTTGACCGATTACTCGCTGCAGGGTGGTCGACCGCCCGACTACCGATTCACAATTTTTGCAACATTGGTAATACATATGTACAACAACTAGTGTTTACATATTTGGATAAAATATACACATAACTAGTATGTAGTATATTGGGTAACATAAATGGGCAAAAACATGTATACACTAAAATGGGTAAAAACAAGTATATACTAAAATGGGTAAAAACAAGTGTATACTAAATAAGTAAAACCTAGCTAATGGTTTTGACCCATAACCCATGGTTTTATTTATACCACTTAACCAAGTTCATTGTATCCTTAAGATACATTGTATCTAGAAAGAAAACCATGGATCAACCCATAACCCATGACCCATGACCCATAACCAAAAATACCCATGGGCAAAGAGGAGCGTACTACGGATCCCTAGGTTTGTGCTAGCCGGATCCCTTGTGATAGGGATACGTGGGATTCGGGGAACAATAGGATTTTTCCTCTATAAATAGTGAGCCATTTCTTCATTATTTCTCATCCCTTTCAATCCCTTTCTAACACACCTTCCCCCTGAGTTAAATCTCACTAACCTTAGATCCAAGAGATCTATGTTTGTAGTTTTGTTTTTGTGTGATCTTTTAGGTTCCTCTTAAAGGCAAGATCACCACCTTTGAAGTCGAGCAAGCTCAAGTCCATGAGTTGCCATGCTTCCTCATCATCAAGGCTACTGAAGTCTTCTTGTTGATGATTCCTTCTTTCTTCAAAGAAGTGTAGTGTTGAAGACATTAGTGAAAGATGTCTCAAGTGTCAAGACGAAGATATTAGTGAAGGGTATCTATCGTCTATAGGATAAGCACTTGTGATTGGTGCTTAGAAGTCAAGACAAAGAAGCATTAGTGAAATGTGCTTAGAAGTCAAGACAAAGAAGCATTAGTGAAAGGTGCTTAGAAGTGAAGACACAAGACATTAGTGAAATGTGTCTTGTAGATCTAGTCAAAGGCATTAGTGAAAGGTGCCTTAGATGTACATTCGATATGGTGTGTTTCGATGTACAAGATAGACTAGTATTAGATCCAAGGATATTGATATCCTTGATGATGTTGTAAAGGAGTAGATCTCCTTTGAGATTAGTCGTTGGTGTAGTGTGGTAGTAGTTCCTCCATTGCAATGGAACTAGGTGCTTAGCCTAGTACCTAATAAAGGGTAGGCGACGTTGTGAAGGTGTAGTTCACCTTGGAGTAAAAGAACTAGGTACTTAGCCTAGTACCTTATAAAGGGTAGGCGACGTTGTGTAGGTGTGGTTCACCTTGGAGAGAAAGAACCCGATGGTTAGCCTAGTACCGGAAAAAGAGTAGGCGACGTTGTGAAGGCTTCTCCGCCATAAGGAGATTGGTTTAGTGATTACGAACTCTCGAGTAGGTGACTCGGGGAGTGGAGTAGGGCAAGGAAGGTGACCTTGTAGCCGAACCACTATAAATACTTGCGTTGTGGTTTTATGCTTCTTACTCTTATCTTTTCATTACTTACCTTTACATGCTTGTTTATCAACATCCAACACACACATCCAAATAGATTGACATAAGTCTATCTAAATAGATTAAAAGGAAGTTTTAATTGGTAAAACTATTCAACCCCCTTCTAGTTTTCCACAATTGGCATCAGAGCTTCGTTACCAAGTTTCTTGAAGTATATTGTACTTTAAAAACTTGATACGATCCATGGTTAATTGAAAACTACAAAGAAGGTTTTTCATAAAAGCAAACACCATGTTTTTCAAAACTATATGTTTGGATGTTGAGATTGATAACAACATTTTTCTTTTTACTTTTTCATTTAATTGCACTAATCTTCTTTGTCATGTTGATTAGTCAAAGCTCATACCCACCAAGCTTTAGAAGTCGCTTGGTAACAAGAATACCTTCCTTAAGAAGGTATCCTAATCTAAAGGAGCGGAATCGTCTAAGTGACATTTGTTGTGTCATTTGTAAAGACATTCCTAAGTCCGCTAGAGGTATGATTTTCTTTTTATTTTGCTTGATAATTAAATATGCCTATTTAGGTAGTTATATGATAATCTTTTGTGCTTATACGTGTTTTACATAAAGCTTCACTAGGAAGTCTTTTTCTCACATGCGTGTTTTTTATCTCTCGTCTAAAGTCGTGGTATATAAAACTTTGTTTTGTTTCATTTAAATCCAATAATAAAACACGAATTTCAAAAATTCCTCCTTCCCTATAAAACCCCACGTCGACCACTCTACCAAACCCTCACTTTTTCAAATCCTCCAATTTCAAAATTTTCTCTTACTCAAAAACTTCATCTTCCTCCTCATTTCATCTCAACCGAAACCAAGAAGATCCGTCATCAACATGGTTTACATCGCACTCGTGCTCATCGCCCTAACACTCATCGCACTTGTGTTCCCTATGATGAAGTTCACATATGAAGACATTTACTTTGTGTTGTTAATCTACATTTGGATCATATACCCAATCCTTTGTATCATCCTTAGTATTGAAATGCAATATTACTAATGATCTAGTTTATCTAGGTTATTATTATCATAATGTGCTTGTCATTTCTTTTGATTTATTGTTTTATTTTCTTTCGTGATACATTAGAAGTCATGTGTGCATGCTAAAATAAAATGTAGGATAAAACATATTTCGTGGTATAAAACTGTAAAACCTATTTCTTTATCAAAACTGTCTCATTACTACAGATCCACGGATCCCAAAGGATATACTAGCCGGATCCCTTTTGTAAAGGAACCGTGGGATCCGATATTAAAACAGATTTTCATGCAAGATTAAAAACCACTATCTTTCTAAAAATAATAATCCACTAGAAAGTCAAAAACTTTAGTTAAGTGTCATTGTTGTTAAAAACCATTGTTAATAAAAATCTAGTAAAAACATTATATTATCATAAGTTGACCACAAACATCTCCTTTTATTAACTTGTCATTCCTATAGGTTCAACTATGACGCATGAATATGAGTTTGATTTTTCACTCACTAGCGTTTACACTCCGAACATCTCTCTCGAACCCAACACACCTAGCAATCATGTCTGTGGGTTTAATAATCTCGAAAACCGTCACTTCCATGACGTATCGTAGACACCTCTCTACAATTCGAAGAAGGTATCAATACCTCCTTCCGAGCCATAGGACTAGAATGTCTTCTTGAAATCAACGAGAAGATATGTCCAAGGTTCATAATGGAATTCTTCATTAAGTCGAACTCGTCAGTAACGAGGATCGCTCTTTTTCTCTTTGGTTTTATATCAAAAACCAAAAGTTCACTCTAACCCTTGGGCATTTTGCTCACATCCTCCGGATTCTCAATCATGGACAATGTGCCTTCACCTAAGATTGGTCTCTTGATTCTCTCTTCAACGTTCGTGAAGAAAATAATCCATATTGTTCACACATACCCTCTCCGGAAGATTTAAATCGCATAATATGCAAACCTCGACCATATTACTCCGATCCAAACATTATCTTTACAAGGAATATCCGAGAAGAGCACAAGCCTCTTGCACTAATCCTACGTGAAAATGTTTGGAGCCTTAGGGGAAATCGAGAAATCCTTCCCGCTTGTTGTGCTCACATGTTGTACTGTTTGCTAACACAACAACCATACAATCTCGTCTACTTCTTCGCAAGGCGAATTGCAAATCTTCAAGGCTCCAAGAATAAACTCATCCCTTATGGAATGTTCTTGACACTCCTCTATCATAATGTTATGCACTTCCATCCTTAATTTTAAAGTCCGTTGTACGTACTTGTGAACAAGATGATGGAACCTCTAAACATATCCCTCATGAAGACTTTCTTCATTCTTGATTCCACCAACACTCATCAATCACATAATGATCCTCCTAGCGAAAACACTCAAGGAAACTAGTAGTATTCCAAAATAGGATCAAATATCTTGTACTCATGCTTTATCAATCCAACTTCTCTCATGAAATAAAACATCTTACATTTGATATCTTAGTATTAAAACTGTTTTTAGACTATCCTTGAGATATAATGCATTGTCAAGATCATTGCATACCTTTAGTAAAGGTCCTGCTGAAAGCGATGGGCGGATCCCAAAGATTGTACTAGACGGATCCCTACTCTTAGGGAACCGTGGGATTCGGCGAACAGAAAATGCAATTACAAGCATTGTATTTCAAACACATTCTTAGAACACCTCACACTAAGCTAAACATAGTGTCTTAAGGAAAATTAAGTCCTTATCAAGATAGGTTAATCTTTCCTATTCATACATAACTCACCTAGGTCACACTCTAAAAACGCTTGTAGATCTACCGTTTCGTTTTAATCCATTACTCTTCCGCTCTTAAACTCACACTTCATCTTTTACTTGATCCCTCACATCTAGTCTTAGAAATCTTTCGATTATGGCAAAATTGATCATAAATCATCCTCACCTCAAAATTGGTCAAAATTGATCAAAATCTAGTTTTCTCATCTCAAAGCTTCTAGGATATTTTCCAAAACACTATCCTAAGACACAACCTGATCTCTAGGATCATTTAGCTTCAATTGACACTCTAAATCTATAGTGTCATCCTTGCTCATCCATTGGTACTCTTAAAAGTTCCAAATCCTTCCATAAATGACAATCATTAGCTACATCATTCATTACCTTCAAGTACTCAAGCATCCCTTCATTTAAAACACTTAGGAGGACTGAAACACTCAAGATGATATAGGTCTTAGATCTTAGAAACATCATTTCCACTCTTTCATAGCTGCTGAGAGCCGGATCCCGAGGATTAGCCTAGACGGATCCCTCTAAGGAGGGAACCGTGGGATCCGGATGACAGTTTATGTCAAATCTTGCTAAAACAATCATTTCAACTCATCTTCCTAACTCAAACACTCCATCTCATCTTAAATGAGTTCCTAGATCAGTGCAACCTCTGAAGTTGACTCTTGTGCATGTCAATCATCACATTCTAATGAATCCTAGTGGCTTAAGGCTTAAATGCACTTGCCAAATCTCTTAGTTTATAAACCACCTTGTTAGGACCTCCATAGTCATCACTCTCATCCTAACTTTCAGCTCTTGCAACCTCTTGAAATCATCCCATCATGAGGAAAACCCCAAGTAGTAACTTATCCACCAAAGAACCACCCATGAAAAGAGCTCGTGTTATACACGAAATTTCTTCAACCGAATCATCTCCCGTCAAGCCAACAAATGATAGAATTCTTCATCATCCAATCAAACCAATTCCTAAAAGGATAGTACCCACAAAACTACCTATGCCAAACACCACCATACCTCCTAAGCCAAACAATATCATCTCCACTAAACCATCACCATTGGTTCCTAGAGCTATTTCATTTACATCCCCACTATCATCACCACACCTCTACAATTTAGAGGACTTGCCTCCTAGGCCATCTCATCCGCTTCAGCCGACAACATTCTCCTCATTAGGAGGAATAATGGTTCAAAATCAAGGTGTTGAGTCAACACTTGCTCCGGCTTCCTTTTATTTGTTTCCATCATATAATCTCATTTGGATTATGAGAAATCATCAAAGTCAAACACCCGACCATATGGAAGTTGACACTTCTCTACCACCACCATCATTCTTGGTTGAGTCATTCTCAAATGCACCTCCACCAATCCCTCCATCGTTTGAAGCTCCACAAGCCGCTTCACTTGATCCTTCGCATCAAGCCATTTCATTTCTTCCACCACCACTACCTAGCCATGACAAAGATTGCTATCATTGTCAACATGTTGAAAGTTTGATACATGAAGTACGAGAAGACCAACGTTTTAGGTTCTATCATCTCCTCGAACGTTTCGACGAGATCAAACCAAAACAAAACTTGAGCTAGAAGATTTTTAGTGGTGTCCTAGCATCAAGCGATAGTTGGTTTAGAAATTCCTAGTAATGTATTTTCTTATTTTCTTAGTTTTTAGAGTCATGTATATTATATCATAACTCTAGTTTTATAAAATGGAATTACATGCTACTTGCTATTTTTCTGAGAATATGATTACCTTGTATTCATATCTCATTTTTGTGATAACATTACTTGTTATATCACCCTTGCTGAAATTTACTGACTAAACGGATCCCTCGAATTGCTTAGACGGATCCCTACTAGGAGGGAACCGCGGGATCCGTGAGACAGGAAGCTTTCTTTCTACTAACTTGAATCACATTTGTAGGAAATTTTTAATTATTCTTGATTTCTAACCTTTGTTTTGTAGTTATTCAATTTACATATGAAGACTTTGACACCCTAAAGCTAGGGGGAGCTTTATGTCAAAGCAATACATTGCAAATTACTTGCAATACTAGGTTTACATTTCGTGACATCCCTTTGCAAAAATTGCAATCATCAAGGGGAGCACATTCGTCTCGTAGACGATATCTTTTGCAAACTTATTTGCAAACAAACTAGATTAGTATTACTTTCTTGGCGCCCTTACTTAGGGATGGACTCGTAAAGGGGAAGTAAAGACGAGATCCTTTCCCGTTATTTGCTCTCTATCTCTTTTTACTTTTTCTTTCACATGTATTTCTTAAAAACAATGTGTTGCCTTCCTTCAAACACTTTTTGTTTCGACAAAAAGGGGGAGAACAAAGTAAAAACTACAAATTCAAACTTTTATGAATTTTAGCTTTTCCTTAAAATAATTTTATGTTTTGTCATCAACAAAAAGGGGGAGATTGTTAATACAAATAAGTCGTAAAAACTTTTATTTATATTTTACGATCTTCTAATGTTTTGTCGATAACAAACGTAAAATCATATTAACGAAACAAATAAAATACGTAAATGGTTTGAACTAATAAGTTTCTAACATATTCACATTTTCACATAAAACACTAAAACAAGTATAAGTGATTTTATGATTTAGTAATACATATGTACAACAACTAGTGTTTACATATTTGGATAAAATATACACATAACTAGTATGTAGTATATTGGGTAACATAAATGGGTAAAAACATGTATACACTAAAATGGGTAAAAACAAGTATATACTAAAATGGGTAAAAACAAGTGTATACTAAATAAGTAAAAACTAGCTAATGGTTTTGACCCATAACCCATGGTTTTATTTATACCACTTAACCAAGTTCATTGTATCCTTAAGATACATTGTATCTAGAAAGAAAACCATGGATCAACCCATAACCCATGACCCATGACCCATAACCAAAAATACCCATGGGCAAAGAGGAGCGTACCACGGATCCCTAGCTTTGTGCTAGCCGGATCCCTTGTGGTAGGGATCCGTGGGATCCGAGGAACAGTAGGATTTTTCCACTATAAATAGTGAGCCATTTCTTCATTATTTCTCATCCCTTTCAATCCCTTTCTAACACACCTTCCCCCTGAGTTAAATCTCACTAACCTTATATCCAAGAGATCTATGTTTGTAGTTTTGTTTTTGTGTGATCTTTTAGGTTCCTCTTAAAGGCAAGATCACCACCTTTGAAGTCGAGCAAGCTCAAGTCCATGAGTTGCCATGCTTCCTCATCATCAAGGCTACTGAAGTCTTCTTGTTGATGATTCCTTCTTTCTTCAAAGAAGGGTAGTGTTGAAGACATTAGTGAAAGATGTCTCAAGTGTCAAGACGAAGATATTAGTGAAGGGTATCTATCGTCTATAGGATAAGCACTTGTGATTGGTGCTTAGAAGTCAAGACAAAGAAGCATTAGTGAAATGTGCTTAGAAGTCAAGACAAAGAAGCATTAGTGAAAGGTGCTTAGAAGTGAAGACACAAGACATTAGTGAAAGGTGTCTTGTAGATCTAGTCAAAGGCATTAGTGAAAGGTGCCTTAGATGTACATTCGATATGGTGTGTTTCGATGTACAAGATAGACTAGTATTAGATCCAAGGATATTGATATCCTTGATGATGTTGTAAAGGAGTAGATCTCCTTTGAGATTAGTCGTTGGTGTAGTGTGGTAGTAGTTCCTTCATTGCAATGGAACTAGGTGCTTAGCCTATTACCTAATAAAGGGTAGGCGACGTTGTGAAGGTTTAGTTCACCTTGGAGTGAAAGAACTAGGTACTTAGCCTAGTACCTTATAAAGGGTAGGCGACATTGTGTAGGTGTGATTCACCTTGGAGTGAAAGAACCCGGTGGTTAGCCTAGTACCGGAAAAAGAGTAGGCGACGTTGTGAAGGCTTCTCCGCCATAAGGAGATTGGTGTAGTGATTACGAACTCTCGAGTAGGTGACTCGGGGAGTGGAGTAGGGCAAGGAAGGTGACCTTGTAGCCGAACCACTATAAATACTTGCGTTGTGGTTTTGTGCTTCTTACTCATATCTTTTCACTACTTACCTTTACATGCTTGTTTATCAACATCCAACACACACATCCAAATAGATTGACATAAGTCTATCTAAATAGATTAAAAGGAAGTTTTAATTGGTAAAACTATTCAACCCCCCCCCCTTCTAGTTTTCCACAGATTCTATAAATCACAAATTTGATTCACAAATCATTGTTGAAATCGAGTTATGATGATGATTAATTAAATTTGTACAGATGATTCAGTAATCTACATATATCGCAAAATCGAGATATTTTTAACATTGATTCAAATTTTTTTTTTACACATTTTGAATTTTAATCACATTAAAATGTGTTTTACGCTTGAAAAACATGAATCAAAGTTAAAAATCTATCGCTTTTGAAAACCTTCTCAATCTTCTCAAAATAAAAACCTTCTCAATCGATCCGAATTCTATATATATATATATATATATATATATATATATATATATATATATATATATATATATATATATATATATATATATATATATATATATATATATATATATATATATATATATATATATATATATATATATATATATATATATATATATATATATATATATATATATATATATATATATATATATATATATATATATATATATATATATATATATATATATATATATATATATATATATATATATGTATATATTAATTATTTTAAAAATATCGGGATCGTGAGGAATTTCGTTTAGATCACAACTATGTATTTTTGAACGCTCAGGTTACGTTGATCATGCATATGCCAAATGATAAGCAAATGTGATGTTTAGAAAATTTTATGATAAAATAGACCGTGCTTAATTTTTGATTAAAGCGTTAAGCACATTGAAATTTTTCGGGAGTTTACAGTACCTACCCCTTAAGAGAACCGCGTCCCGAGGTTAAACTAGCAGAGGCTGTCATGGGTGATCTAGATCAACAGGTGGGGATACTTGGAACACATTACATCCTCGCGCTCCCAGGTGAACTCTGCACCTCGTTTCTTATGATTCCATCGAACTTTAACGATAGGAATGCGGCTTTGCTTAAGCCTCTTGACTTCTTTGTCCATGATCTCCACGGGTTCTTCAACAAAGCTAAGTTTGTCATTGAGCTGGATGTCCTTGATCGGTACGACTAGAGTTTCATCCGAAAGACACTTCTTAAGATTCGAGTCATGGAACGTGTCATGTACTCAGCTAAGTTCTTCGGGAAGATCGAGTTTATATGTCACTAGACCAATTCTTTGAAGAATTTTGAACGGTCCGACGTATCGAGGTTTGAGTTTTCCTCTTTTTCCGAATCTGACCATCCCTTTCGTGGTGAAACTTAGAGCATTACACGGTCTCCGACCTGAAATTCCATTGGTTTTCTTCGAACATCTGCATAGCTATTTTGTCTATCTCGAGCTGCTTGCAGTCGTTGCCTAATTTGCATTATCTTTTCTGTTGTCTCTTAGACAATTTTGGGGCCTGTGAGTTGTACTTCTCCAACTTCTGCCCAACAAACTGGCGATCGACATTTTCTTCCATAGAGTGCTTCAAAAGGAGCAGCTTTAATGCTGGCATGATAACTGTTATTGTAAGAGAATTCAGCCAGAGGTAAGTGCTTATCCCATCCTTTTCCGAAATCAATCACACATGCTCTTAGCATGTCTTCCAGAGTTTGGATCGTTCTTTCACTTTGTCCATTTGTTTAGGGATGGTACGCGCTACTCATATCCAAGTTGGTACCCATGGTTCTTTGAAGTGTTTGCCAAAATCTCGAGGTGAATCAGCTATCATGATCAGATATGATAGAGATTGGTACACCGTGATGAGAAACAATCTCCTTGATGTATAGTCTAGCGAGAGTAATCATCTCGTCGTTCTTCTTGATTGGCAAGAAATGAGCTGAATTCGTAAGACGGTCTACAATGACCCAAATGGTGTCAAAACCATTAGAAGTTCTCGGCAACTTTGTGATGAATTCCATTGTGATTCTTTCCCATTTCCATACGGGAAGTTCTGGTTGGGTTAACAATCCTGATGGCTTTTGATGTTCAGCTTTGACTTTTAAACAGGTCAAACACTTACTGGCGTACTCGGCGATATCAGCCTTCATGTTAGGCCACCAGTACAAAAGCTTTAGATCTTGATACATCTTGTTGGGACCAGGATGTATAGAATACATCGATTTATGTGATTCATGCATGATGAGTTCTCGGATACCTCCGTAGAGTGGAATCCAACTTTGATTTTTGAAACATAATGTTCCATCCGATCTCTTCACAAATCCATTCTCATTCTCCGGCATGCCATAAATCTTCTCATTCGGCCTATTTTCTTCTTTAAGTGCTTCGATCTGAGCTTCAAGAATTTTCGATGGTAGGGGTGAATTGATTACTATTCCTAATGATCTCACTCTAAGTGGCTTAGGGTGATCTTTTCTGCTCAAGGCGTCGGCAACAACATTCGCCTTTCCAGGATGGTAACGGATCTCGCAGTCATAATCACTAAGCATTTCTAACTAGCGGCGTTGACGCATATTCAGTTCTTTTTTATCTAAGATGTGTTGAAGACTTTTGTGATCAGTGTACACTATACACTTTGTTCCGTACAGATAATGTCTCCATAATTTGAGTGCAAATACCACAGCGCCAAGTTCTAGATCGTGAGTAGTATAATTCTTCTCATGAGTTTTGAGTTGTTGTGATGCATAAGCAATCACTTTGTTACTTTGCATAAGAATGGCGCCTAAACCCATATGTGAAGCATCGCAATATACAACAAAATCTTCGGCTCCTTCCGGTAGTGCCAAGATAGGTGCTTCGCAAAGCTTGTTCTTTAAGAGTTGAAAAGCTGATTCTTGATCATCTCCCCATTCGAATTTCTTCGTTTTATGGGTTAACTCGGTCAATGGTTTGGCTATCTTCGAGAAACCTTCGATGAACCTTCGATAATAACCAGCAAGTCCTAAGAATTGACGAATTTCTATGGGGTTGGTGGGTAATGGCCAATTCTTTACTGATTCGATCTTTGCGAGATCCACGTGGATTCCTTCACTGTCGATCACATGACCAAGAAATTGGACTGTCTCAATCCAAAAATCACATTTGGAAAACTTTGCGTATAATTCTTCATCCTTGAGTAATTTCAGGATAGTTCTCTGTTAGGATTTGAAAAATCCAGTAGTTAAAGTGTCGGTCACCTCAAGTATATGTAATCGTTAGAAAGCTCGTAGTCGTAGTTATTTAATGTTAAGTAGTTTTTAGTTAAGAAACACCGTGGAGGACGGACGGTTCTTTACCCACTGTATGCCTGATCCACAGCCCGTCAGGTGGCGTTTTATGTAATGACTATAAATACTCTCTACCTCCCAAGGTAGAGAGTTGGAGCTAATAATAAGATTTTTCTTTCTCTCACTAAAGTTCCCAAACCTCTAACTTTCTCTCTCTAAAACCATTGTGTACGCCTCTTGTGTTTATGTTATGATGTGTATGTGAAATCCAATATGTTACAAATGGTATCAAGAGCCATGGTTAGATCATCTCTTACATATCCTTGGATTTCTAGTGGTTTTTAGATGGTTTTTTAGTTTGAAAAAGTTTAGTGGTTTTTGCATCATTTGGTTCATTTCTTGTGTTAAAGTTTGAATTTTGGGTGTACTTTTGTGTTTAGGATCATTGTATGTGCCTGGGTTTTGATTTGGTAAGCTAGAATCACTGTGGTTGAGCTTGTTTTGGATTGAAAAGTGTGTTTTCAAAGTTTTTCTTGGTAGCGACTTGGCTCTCGGAGTGATTTTCATGCTAGCGACTTGCTTCAGTAAAAGGTAGCGAGTTGTAGTGAGTTTTCGTAGCGACTTGGTCCTAGCGACTTGTCTCTTGAGACAAGCCGACAAACAGTACACTTAGGGGATTCTCCACTACGGGTAGCGACTTGGTAAGGTAGCGACTTGCTTTCAATTTTGATAGCGACTTGTTCTTTAAGTTTCTTAGCGACTTGGTGTCAGCGATTTTGTGACAATCCGTACTTTCAGGTCATTTCTCGACACGATTCATGTCTCATTATTTCAACATTTTAGTAAACTTGGTTTACTTGTTTCAAATTGGAGGTTTAGCGCTAATTCATGATCATGACATCACGTACATTTCATATGGACTATGATTAGTCTACATTCCATGGACATCATTTGCATCATATCAATTCATTCACGACATTTCATTTCATATTTTACGCGTAATTTTTATATTTAATAATCTTTATCGCGTGAGTTATTATTATTAATATTTAATCCATTACTTTCAAAAATGATCCCAATGTATTTTTAAACTTACATTTAGTTTATAAAAACTATATTTTTAGTTTTCCTAGTGTTTCAAATTTATTTGGTACTTAAATCATTAAAGTTTAATTATTACGTCGTTTTCTTAAAATTTGATAATTTTTATATCACTCAAATTTCACAAGGAATGTATTTTTACAATTTTATTATCTCAATACAATCTATTTTGACTTATTAAAGACTTACTTGTACCAAAAACTTCCATTTACCTTACAAGATTTATTTAACTTACATATTTCTTATACTTTGTCAAATATATACATATACTTTCAATGTTAAAAATATAATTGGAAGACAAAGCCCCCAAAACCGCCTTGGGGGGGGTGACAATTAATATTGGTATGGTTCCTTGATTTTTATGATTTTCACTCTACATAAGTCTTACACTATCAACTATCTCATACATGTATCTCTATTATTTCACAAGTGTTAAGAAAACAAGTTTCTCTCCTCTTTTGGTTCTTCCAAACCGCCAAGCATCAAGGAGTACAAGGGATCAAAATTTTTATCAAGATCAAGTGTTATTTCAACCTAGATCATATCCTTTTTATGGTTTTGAAATAAAAACCAAGGATATTTAAGTTAATCCTTGTTACTTTCACCTCTTCATTATCACTAGTAAGCATGTTTTTATCATTTTTAAGTTTCCTTTTCATTTTCATATATTTCTTTTCATTTTTGGAGATATTATGCATGATATGTGATTTATACCATTTATTTCATGATTTTAGAAGTTATATATACATATTGGTCATCCTATAAATATTCCCATGGTATTGGTTGGTCTTGATGGTGATTAGGAACCCATGACACCCTAAGAAGGTTTATGGTAGGATTAGATTAGTTTTGGAGTTGATTTGAAGGGATTAGAATAGGTTTTGTCCGAGAAAACTATTTTCGATAACTATATTTTATGTTCTGTCCTTGTTTTGCATTTCTGGAAAATCCGACAGTAGGCACGACTTTTTGGCCTTGATTTTTAGAAAATATACTTTAAAACGAACCGTTTGAACGGATAAAAACGGACTTATAACGAAGAAGTTATGGATTTTTGAAGTTTGACGACAAAATAAAATGTTTTCTGAAATTTTCAGCAACATGTTTTTAGTTTGTTGGTCAAAAGAGCCTTAAGCTTCACAAATTATTCGACTCTCAAAATATATTAGTTTATTTCAATACGAGCTAAGGACATATTAAACGTAGAAAACGGTTTGAAACCACTTTTTCTTAAACTTGCCGTAACTAATTTTCTGCACACAATTAGCCAAAACCACCATCTTTAACCCTTAATATCTTTATGATTTTTGGATGAAAACTCCGAACCAAACTTTTAGATATCGATACAAACTTTCCAAAACCGTCGAGTAGCGGTCGGCGTGCACCGTTACGATTGTTTTTCCGAACCATTTTGGTAATTTCATGATTTTTCCGATTACATTGTTTTGCACGAAAATGGTAATTTCACCAAAATCATTTTAAAACCATTGTAGGATGACATTTTGGTAAAGTGATTTTTTGGTCAAGGCGTCAAAAGAGTATTTTTCTAGTAATATTTTCAAAACTCATAAATGGTATAATAACATATCAAGTGCATGCATAACCATTGCAACTCATGACACTCATATCATTGATAATAGGTCCCGGTTGACGATCACATTAAACCTCGGTGTACTCAATTATTCGGTTTATAAGTCCGAATGCTTTCGATTATTTTCAAACCCACGGGAAATACATTGCACTACATTTCTTTGGATACCAAGTATGTTAAATTCATTACATTGCTTAAGTTACCATATGCCAATTTGAAAGTCCCATTTCCGAACCATGAACCGTTAATCTTTGAAGCGAGGATGAGTGGATAGATCTATCGAGGGTGACGGGTTGGTGAATCGAAAAGATGCATTTCATTTGATTTCATTACGGAGTTGTCCCGCAAACATTCCGTGGAGGGCATACATAATATCGGTCATGGGCTTAAGGCAATTGTAACATGACTTGATTGTCATGTATGCTAGATACTTGTGTAGTCGTATAAAACATTTACATAAACCTATGATTTCCAACATTGTTGACAGATTTTATGTATTTTCCATTCATCATGACATGGTTTAAGGACCTACATTTTTGAGTCAGCGTCAACATTATGTACATTATGGCACTTTATTTCAAAACATCGTTTTGATTTGTAACATATTTGTATTTCCGCAAACTTTGTAAACCTTTTTGGGACGATGTTGTAAATGTTTTATGAAATATCCAACGATGTGTTTTAAAACACTTTAGATATATAACTGATGTGGTGCTCAATCCCCGGAATTCCATGGTAAATTGGGGGTGTGACAGATTTGGAACTTAGCGAGTTGCTATTTAGCGACTTGACGTCTTAGCGACTTGGTGTATAGCGACTTGTTGTCAAAATTCGTAGCGATTTGGAACTTAGCGACTTGTCTTCTAATTACTTAGCAACTTGGTGCTTATTGGTTCAAGGATTCTTAGAGACTTGGTTGACTCTTGTGGTTTTCTCTTGATTTAGTAAAATCCCGTGAAAGAATCTATTTTCCCGGTTTAATCATTGAGTTATAAAATCCCTTGTAATCTTTAAACATGTCTACCAACGTACCTACAATCATCTCCACTGTAGCAGAGGATGTTCAAGCAACTGGTTCGATACTCGTCCACCCATGCTTGACAGAATCACTACACTCTTGGGCTCAAAGAATGGAAAGGAAAATGGGGTCAACATTCTCAAATCGATTGATGAAGGACTTTATCGTTGAGACTACAAGAGACTTAATTGATACACCTGCAGATGGAACAATGATCTATGGGATAGACGACCAAAGACATATGATGAGCTCAATGATAAGCGATGATGATATCGGGCTTCTAACATCATACTTCAAGGTCTTCTAAAAGATATATACAAGCTTATCAATCACAACACCCGCCAAGGCATAATGTCAAGATGCTTCAAATAACTATGGAAGACAGAGAATCACAACTCTATGATGAATTTGAGCACTTCAAGATGAAACCGGATGAGAGTGTCTATGAGTATTACGTGAGATTCCACAAGCTTGTTAATGACATGAGGAACATCAGAATGACTATGCCAAACATTCAGCTGAACTCAAAGTTTGTGAACAACATGAATCCCGAATGGCATAAGTTTGTCACCTCTGTGAAGCTAACCAAAGGATTGAAGAACAACAACTATGAGAAACTGTATGCATTCCTTCTCCAGAATGAGAGACATGCTATGTTTGAGAAAAGAATTCTAGACCAGTTCAAAACATATCCAGTAGAAACAAGTTCTTCAAATGATTCCACTGCCTTTTACACCAATGTTGGGATTACCACTAAAGCTTCACAAGTTATACCATGGGTAATGGTAATCACAAACTCATTCCTGATCTAATGTTCAAACAAGCTGATGCTGATGCAGCCGTGGGAAACTTCATTAATCAACTGGCTCTCATGATTAGTAAAAAATGAACTCTCTCCACACACCAACAACAACCTCGAACAACATCCAATCCACACAATCAAGCCACCGTCGAGATGGGAAGGTTATGGTGCACCACCAAGAAAGGCAGATGAACAAGGAAGAGGTGAAGTCGGTAGAGGATATGTGGCAAATCTGAATAGGGAAGGAATGGAAATCGACAAGCAAAGCCTATCAAGTGCTACAAGCTGTGAAGGTGAGGGACATATTGCAAGGAACCGCACATCACCAAAACGCCCTCAGAATGCAGAATACTTCAGGGATAATATGTTGCTTGTGCAAGCTCGTGGATAATGGTGCAACTTTGGATGAAGAGGAGTTGTTGTTTCTGTCTTGAAGGAAATGCTAAGACATATGATGCAGATGTGGATGAGCAGCCAACTCAGGAGATAGGCCACAATCATCAGAATGCCTTTCAAGTCGCTGATTGTGATGCATACGACTCGGACGTTGATGATGAACCTCATCGCACAAGCCATTTTCATGGCTAGCATTTCTCCAATGGTCCCTCCTAAAGTCTCTTCATCACCACAAGCTGGTCCATCCAAAGACAAAATCATTTCGGAGGTACTAAAACTATACGATGAAGTTGATGAGCAAAAGATACATGACTAAGTACAATCAACTGTAATTATTGAGTCAGATATTGAAAATATGGGTAATATCAATGTTGTCCCATATGATCAATATGTGAAACAAAGTGAAAGTGAGATTGTACCAAGTGATGTATCTTATGCAGTCAATGATGACTATGCTTTTGATGAATACACCGCATGTGCCCTCGATGATTCTGTTATCTCTAAACTTAATGCCTATAAAGAACGTGTTGCTATTTATGAACAACGAGCTAAGTTTGAATTAACCACCCGTGAGCGTGAGATGGATGACCAAATGCGTAAAATTATTAGAAAAAGTAACTTTAGAGAAGAAGTCTTAAAACAAGAGTTAAACTCCTTACAAGAAAAGCTTTCTAAAACCGCTAAGCAAAAACAGGAACTTCAAGAAAATGTTAAAATGCTTAAGCAAGAATTCAATGCTAAGGAATCAAAACTTTTGAATGATTTTTCCAATCTAAAAACTGTGAAAAACAAGCTTGAAAATAAGTTGTACGTACAAAGGAATACCATTCAGACTGCTCACTTGATCACTAAGCATAGAGTTTTAAGCGATAAGCATAGCATTCCCCTTGTTGAGGAACCAAATCCAGAGGTCATTAAAAGGCTAGAGCTGCTAATAAGGTGATCTATGATGGAAATGAGATTCTTAAACCTAGACGAAACCTAGTTGCTTGAGTGCACCGAGGAAGATAGAAAATTAGATGATGCATCTAGGGAGAAAATGAATAAGAAGCTAGAAGATCCCGAATGTAAAAAGAATAACATAACGATCAAACCCCATGATTACAAGAAGGAAAACTGGATTTCCTTGAACAAGTTTAAGCCTCAAACGTTGTTAACTCCCGAACAAGTGTTCTAGAAAAAGGATTTAGATAAGCAAAAAGCAGAGAATCTTGTTGTTACAAACCCTCCCTTAGGAAAATGCCTTCGTGTATCCTCCAAATATACCAATGCATCTAGTTCCTAGAACTATTGCCACTAAAAGCAAGACCTTAATCAATCAATATGTTATCTTTCAATTATTTGTTGATTTTGAGAAAACTTGTAAGAAAAGGATCACATCCACTGGATAACTCAAGGGGAAAGGGGTTTTGAGCAAACTAAAGAATGCTATTTAACCGAGGTCATGCCTTTCTTTAAACAATTAAAAGATCAATTTGAGAGTCTTAAAAGGGGATGGACTTAGATATTAAAGAAATGGAAAAGGAATTTGATGCGATGATTGTTAAGGTTAGTGACTATGAGCGAGAATTAAAATATAATGAGATTGAGAGGAAGAACTTGCATACCTTAAATGAGAATCTTATTTCAGAATGTATTGCTCAAGATGTGTTTTACATTGCTACAAATTGTTCCATTAATGCTTCTCAATTTCATGAATTATCTGTTGCTCAGAAAGTCTCCCATGATCGTGTCATTGAGCTTGAAAAAACTAACTCTAAACTGCATGATAAAGTTGAATAGGATGATCATGATAACCTGGTGAAACATTTTCTAAATTGGAAGTTGAGCATCTTGCTTTGCAATTAAAATATCAACATCTAAAGAAAATGTTAAAACCTCAAATATCAAGACATCCTTGGATGCTCCTGAATTTGATGCGCTTTTGAAATTAGCAAACGTGATGAACATATTAGAGCTCATTGTAACACGATCAGAAAGTTGAAAGCCCAAATCTCTCAATTAAAGGGTAAAAGAACAATGTGATCGATCCCAAATGCCTCCTCCTTTAGATTCTCAGGATTCTCAAACTTTTCATCTTCAAAACTTAGTTAATGCCTTACAAAAGAAAAACGAGAGTTTTCTAGAAGAAAATGAAAAGGTTAAACGACACTTTAAAGAGTTATATGATTCAATGAAAGTCACTCGTGACCAAAACAACGAAAAAATAATGTCTTTACAAAAAGAAATTGAGAATCTGAGGAGTCAGGAAAATGGGAAACTGCCACTTGTCTTTAATGAGAATGTTGCATCAAAGTCATCCTCAGACTGCAAATACACTGTGACTGTTAAATACATCCCTCCTCATCTTAGGAATAATGAACCTGCGTTTCATGACTATTGTGCTCACCTTAAGGATAGTCTAGAATGTCTCTGTGAGATTGTTGAAGAGGATTTCATTAATAAACCTCTTGATAGAGAAATTAGGTTTGCTTGCATTCAGGCCAAACGATCTCAGGAGCTGCTAGAATGTTTAATTGCAACATGCCCTAAATCCTTAGGAACTAAAGGTAAAGCTGTGATGCCTTGTTCTATGCCTAGTGCCAAGCATCCAAACCATTATATGCCCAGTTTTAAGAAAGTGAACACCAATGTGCCTTCTAGTAGTACAGACCCTTGCACTTCTAGTTCAGGAATGCAAAAAGTAGATCAACCAACTAATGTTCCCATAATTCCCTACAGAGTAATCATGACATTAAAGCAAGTTGGTCAAAGCCTCCAGGCAATACCAAGCAAGATAGGACCTCGCAAGCTAAGAATGTGCATTGGAAGAGAGTAGAAGACCAACCTAGGAACTTTAAGTTTGAGTTGAATAAAATGAATCGTGTTGATTCTAGTATTAGCCATAAGGCATCTGTAATTAATTCAATTCGATACTATTTGCAAACCATGTAATGATGTCCGCTTGAATTTTGTTGCTAATCATGACTATGGTGTGAATGCTTTGTCTAATGTCACAATGCCCGTTAAAATTGTTAATGCTAAAAATCATGCTAAGAAGGCTAAAAAGCAAAGACGAAAGAAAGTTAGAAAATAGTGGAAACCCACAGGAAGAACATTTAGTAAGATAGGTTATCAATGGATACCTTTTGGCCATAAGGATAATCAGTTTTCCCCTCAATCTGCTAAGACAATGCCCACTAGAAAATGGATGCCTACTGGTAGAACTATTCCTTTAAGAAGTGAACATACTTTGAATAGGTCAAATACGCAGACACTAGCATCGCATCTATTCCTAATGATTCCATTGCTTCTATTTCGATGTGGGTGTTCCAATCACTATTACTAACCAAATGGAACCCATTCTTGCATGGGGATCCCAATTATCCAATTATCCATTCTTGTCTGTGTTCAACTACGATCGCTCAAATCGTTCGTGGTACTTGGACTCAGTCGTTCCAAGCATATGACCGAGACCGGTCATGCGGCTCATGAACTTCGTGAGTAAATTCATCAGGACTGTTAGATTCGAGAACGACCATTTTGGAGCAATTATGGGTTATGGTGATTATGTAGTTGGCAAAAGTGTAATCTCCAAGGTATATTATGTGGAAGGTCTTGGTCATAATTTGTTCTCTGTTGGTCAATTCTGTGATTCCGATCTAGAGGTGGCCTTTAGAAAACATACCTGCTTCGTTAGAGAACTTGATGGTGTGGAATTATTAAGAGGTACTCGTGGTTCTAACCTATACACCATCTTTATCGAAGACATGATGAAGTCTTCTCCAATCTGCTTGTCAAAGGCTTCTAAAACAAAGTCATGGTTATGGCATCGTCGTCTCAATCACTTGAACTTCGGCACCATTAATAACCTTCCGTAAAGGATCTTGTCGAGGCTTACCCAGATTAAAATATGAAAAGATCATCTTTGTTCAGCTTGCCAATTGGGTAAAAGCATGAAATATGCCCACAAACCAAAACCCACAAATTCAATAATGGAAGTTCTTCATACCCTTCATATGGATCTGTACGGACCAATGAGAGTGCAAACGATAAATGGGAAGAAATACATTCTAGTAGTTGTTGATGACTACTCTCGATTTACTTGGGTAAAGTTTTTGAGGACAAAGGATGAAACTCCGGATGTCATCATCAAACTAATCAAACAACTTCAGGTTCGACTCAACAATACAGTCAATTGTTCGAACGGACAATGGCACGAGTTTGTTAACAAAGACTTAATTCAGCTTCTATGAAAGTGTTGGAATCAGAATCAAAGAAGTGTTCCACCTAACTCCTCAATGAACGGTGTAGTTGAATGACGAAATCGAACTCTTGTGGAAGCCGCAAGAACAATGCTAATTTATTCAAAGGTTCCAATGTTTCTATAGGCTGAAGCCATTGCCACTGCTTGCTATACCCAAAATCGTTCCCTTATACACACCTCTCATGGAAAAACTCCATATGAACTTGTTCATAAACGAAAACATGATCTCTCCTACCTTCGTGTGTTTGGTGCTTTGTGCTATCCAACGAATGACGGTCAAGACTTAGGTAAATTAAGAGCAAAGGCAGATATTGGAGTTTTTGTTGGTTATGCACCAAACAAGAAGGGTTACCGAATCTACAACAAGAGAACCCGAAATATCATGGAAACAATTCACGTTACTTTCGATGAGCTGATTGGTCAAATGGCTCCAGGACAAACCATGGACCCAAGAACTTAATTTTCATCAAGTAGTCCTATCGGTTCTACTCTTATTTCTAATCCCTCCAAAGAACTCCTTATGTACCACCATCAGAAGATGATTTAAAGAAATTGTTTGATCCAATGTTTGATGAACACTATGAACCAAATGCTGATGAAATATCAATTCCATCAACAGAGCTGCTCCTATCCCTGTGAATGAAGTCAACCCTTCATCTCAATATCATTAAGTCAAGAAGCCTGCTGCGATCACTCTGTCTCATCAAAAAATCATCAATCATCGAATGTACATCATGGAATTGTTTCGGGCATCAATGATGAAGTTAATCCCTTTGCTACTCCTGAAGATGCTCCATTTGAAAACATATTTGCTCCTGAATCATCATCGAACCATCTTCATCGAGATATCGACTCGCTACTTCAGTTCCACAACAACAACCACATAAACATCTTATAAAATGGACACATGATCACCCATTGGACAACATCATTGGAAACCTTTCTCGCCTGATCCACTCGTAAACAACTTCCAACCGATGCCTTATGGTGCTTCTTCAACTCCGTACTCTCTAAGATCAAACCTAAAGACGTTAAAACTGCTATGAATGAAGACAACTGGTTCAATGCCATGCAAGAATAAATTCATGAGTTTGATCGACTAGATGTATGGGAGTTAGTACCGCTTCGACTGTGCTATGATCTTTGCTCTAAAGTGGATCTTCAAAGTAAAACTTGATGAGCATGGTGATGTCTTAAAGAACAAAGCTCGATTGGTTGCAAAAGGATATCGTCAAGAGGAGGGTATTGACTTTGAAGAATCATTTGCTCCGCTCGTGATCGAGGCAATCGAATCTTCTTGGCTAAAGCTGCAAGTAAGAACATGGTAGTCTATCAAATGGATGTAAAGACGGCGTTTCTTAACGGAGATCTTAAAGAAGTCGTATACGCCGCCAACCCGAAGGCTTTGTGAATCCAGAGCATCCTACTCACGTCTATCGCTTGAAGAAGGCTCTTTACGGTTTAAAGCAAGCTCCAAGGGCATGGTATGATACGCTATCAAAGTTTCTTCTATCCACTTTGGATTCAAAGAAAGGAGCGGTTGATCCGACATTGTTCACCGTGAAGTCGAAAACATTTAATTCACGTTCAAATTTATGTTGATGATATTATCTTTGCCTCGACCGACCCCAATGAATGTGATCATTTTTCAAATGAAATAGGTTCCAAATTTCAAATGTCAATGATGGGACAAATGTCATTTTTCTTGGGATTACAAATTTCACAAAGTCCCGGAGGCATTTTTATAAATCAATCTAAATATGCAAATGAGATTTTAAAGAAATTTGGATTTGTTTCATGTGACACCGTTGACACTCCCATGATTGAACGTACTAAGCTAGATGAGGACCACTCAGGGATCACGGTAGATCAAACGAAATATCGTAGTATGATTGGATCCCTAATGTACCTCACGTACCAGACTGCACATCTTGTTCGTGTGCATGTGTGCTAGATACCAGGCTAAGCCTACTAAAAGCACCTTGAAGCGGTTAAACGGGTCTTTCGGTATCTCCAAGGAACCATCAATATGGGACTATGGTACCCGAAGGACACGGTATGTCACTAACGCCTATGCAGATGCCGATCATGCAGATGTCAAGATACACGCGAAGGCACGTCCGAGGTGCTCGCTTTTTGGGTGATAAGCTTGTGTTGGTCTTCAAAGAAGCAAACGAGTACTTCTATTTCTCTACAGAGGCTGAATACATAGCCATGTCATCTTGTTGTGCTCAAATCCTTTGGATGAGATCCCAATTATCTGACTATGGCTTTGAATTCAACAAAATCCCCCTGTACTGTGATAATAAAAGTGCTATTGCTCTCTCATGCAACAACATTGAACACTCAAGAGCAAAGTACATCGATATTCGACATCATTTCATCCGGGAGCAAGTGGAAAACGGTGTGGTGGAACTCTATTTTGTGAAGTCAGAATACCAGTTAGCAGACATCTTCACCAAAGCTCTTCCAAGAGAACGTTTTGAGTTTATTCTTCCACGACTTGGCTTGAAAAGCATTCAACTAGAAACACTCAAACGTCTTCAGGAGGAAGACGAGGAGTAAAAGTCTTTCTTCATCCATCCTTTGTATATATTTAAAAAAAAATTACAAAACCAACAAAAAGAAAATAGAAAAATTTAAAATCTTTCATAAAATCCATAAAAATCTCAAAATCTCAAAAAAAAAATCTCAAAAATATTGTCTTTTTGTCATATCTTTCTTGATTCGATAGATGTTGTTTGAATGTTTTCAAAGAAAAAAAAAATCAAAAAATCAAAAAATCAAAAAATATTTTTGGGAAAAAGTGAAAAAATGGTTTATTGTCATTTCAGGCAGTAACCCGCTTTTCACAGAAAGAACAGAGTCATGCTTTATCTCATGTTTCAAACCTAATACTCTGATTCTAAAAACAAATGTTTGTCATTAACAAGGCAAATGTTTAATTTCAAATATTTTTCCTTCTAAAGATTCCTCTGAAAAATATTTGCAATCTTATGAAAACTCAATTGTTTTGAAAACACTTCGGACTCTATTTTTGAAAATCAAAAGAACTTATGAAGTGTCGAAATCTCAATCCATCAATCAACAACTTTCGTCATTAATTGAGGGGGAGAATGAATTTTCAATTAAATAAAAAAAAATGTTCTTTTCAAACAATTAGCACTTAAATGAGCAAGGTCTACTCTAAATGTTTTACAATATTTTACACAATTGGTTCAAGACCTTGGTTATTATTATATTTTCAAAAGATAATTATGCATGTTTAATCAATGGAGTTTAAAGTCTCAAAATCCGATCCTTATCAGTTAAAACGTTTTCATAATCAAGTCACAATTCTCCTTAAAAGCTTTCAAAATCAATTTAAATCTACAGAGATCACAAATCTCAAATGATTTGATAATTGTGATCGGGGAGAATTTGTGATTTAAATTGATTTAAACCGATAATTCGATAAATGGTTTCATAAGTGTTTAGCATGTTTTCCTCCCGCATGTGACAAACGATTTCAAATTTTCCATGCACATGTTGAGGGGGAGCGTCTACTTTAAACCTCAAATTATTGAAACGTGATTGAATTGTCTCTAAGTGAAGGTTCCCTCTAATATGTGCAAAACTCTTTCAAACTTCAAGGCACATATTGAGGGGGAGCAAACTTTGAAAACCTCATCCTTCCTCAAAATGTTTTATCTACTCAAATTGATTAGGAAGTGATGATGATCATTTTAGAAAATGTTAATCAAAAGATTGGACCTTTCATTCTTAATCTAACGATTTCAAAGATCTCTTGCCTCCATGTGCTAAACAAATTATGAATTTTTATGCATATGTTGAGGGGGAGCATTTCTAAAATATCAAAACAATTAAGATACAAAATGCTTTGATTCTATATCACAAGTATCTTGATTGATTTTCAAATGGTTTTCAATTGGTTTCAAGGCGGAAGAACTGTATCAAAAGACCAACCAACTCTACTTTATGCATGGTGATAAAAGGATGATAAGGTTAGGTTGAGGTCCCATGATCCGCCAAAACCGGAGGGATCTACCTAGGGACAATCCACTAGATAGTGTAGAAGTCCTTAGGTATGATGAAAAAAAAGGAGAAAAGTGAGATATGGGAAGAGTGCGGATTGAGACTGAGCTAGTACTGGAATAAACCCAACACGGTTCTAGTTATGAAGTCTCGGTAAGCACTGAAGGGGTTGAAGAATGAAAAAGAACTGAATGAGAAAAGGGTGACAACAAATAGCCCTCCAATTATTCAACCTTAGGGCAGAAACCGGGTTCAATTCATATACTACCGGTGGTTACCAAGGTAACATCGGTATTGAAGACAAGACGTCATGGACCCGGACACACTTGCACTTCAACTTCTCAAACCACTCAAGTTCCTCTTAAAAGGACTTGTTTCATTCTCACGGGGAACCGACATAATCTATCAACTTTCTCTTAGAGATTGTTGATATTGAAGAAGGAGACCCTCTCCCTAGTCTTCGGCATAGGAACCAAATATGCACAATTGATTCTAGAGCCACGAGATCATCATATAAATCTCTTTAGGACACTGTCATTGAAGACTCTCTGTTTCACACATTGTGGAAAGAGAGATTATATCTTATGAGTCCTACGCATTATCCTTGTGGTATTGCCAGAACATCTGAGTGATATGCAAACATATTCACAATGAAGATGGAAAGCCTTCTGGAGCCAACATCTAACAAGCTCCTGGTGGGTGGCATGTGAGATCTATCCAATAGATCAACCATGTGACAACCGAACAAAACATGGGCGATTCAATCTTTTGAATCAATCCCGGTTCAGTTATGGATTGACGGATACCTTTGAAAACCGTCGTTGTACTTAAAAAACTCTTTTCTTTAGCACATCGACTGTGTACTTATTTCTCAAAATAAAAGGTGTTTATGATTGATAATTGATTTTCATTAAAACCTTCGTTGTATTGCAAAAACAATTTCTATTGAGCAATACACGATTGTTTTTCAAATCTCTTTTCATCAATCGTGAATCTCATTTCATGGTTCACTCACTCGTGTTGTCTTCTTTGAGACCGGTTTGAGAACAGCTAGAGCAGCTGCGAAACCCTGTCAAGGAAATTCTTCGGAACTTTACCTGTTCACAGGCAGTACTTGTACTGATCAACGGGGAACCGTGGGCCATGTACTTCAATTCAACAAAAGTGATCAAAGACACTCTTGTGCGCTTTATTGCTAACTGTTTTATGCAGGAAAACCCTACGTTTGCAGCTGATCAGAATGGAGCGGTCAATCTATAGCCGCATGCTCACTCAACACATTCAGTCCCAAAGAAATCATGATTAGTGCATCAATGACTCTGATATTTTCACTCCATGCTTCGCTACTGCCGCCAATATCATGAATCTACTAAAGCTTCCGCTACTCTGATAAGAATATATCATGATCCGGAATGTGAGCATGTCGGTCCAAAAGTCACAACATCACATAATACCAACACCACAATGGATGAGTCATATATTTAATATGGCTGATGATTTCAAAGCTGACACAAAACTCAGTATCACGTGGATCAGTTAAAGACCTCCACTCAGATTATCTAAACATGCAAAAATGAAGAATCAAAGACTACGAGCTACAGAACAAAGAACATGAACAAGAATCCAAGAACAATCTCAATGTAATATCTGTTTGTATTCTATGTAATTTTAATGTGTGTTTGAGGTGACCTCCCTTATGGGGAGATTGTTAGGATTTGGAAAATCCAGTAGTTAAAGTGTCGGTCACCTCAAGTATATGTAATCGTTAGAAAGCTCGTAGTCGTAGTTATTTAATGTTAAGTAGTTTTTAGTTAAGAAACACCGTGGAGGACGGACGGGTCTTTACCCACTGTATGCCTGATCCACAGCCCGTCAAGTGGCGTTTTATGTAATGAGTATAAATACTCTCTACCTCCCAAGGTAGAGAGTTGGAGCTAATAATACGATTTTTCTTTCTCTCACTAAAGTTCCCAAACCTCTAACTTTCTCTCTCTAAAACCATTGTGTACGCCTCTTGTGTTTATGTTATGATGTGTATGTGAAATCCAATATGTTACATTCTCAGATGTTCTGCATGTTCTTCTTTATTACGGGAGGAGATAAGAATATCGTCGATAAACATAATGACGAATTTATCCAGATAGGGTTTACAGACTTTATTCATGAGGTCCATAAATACAGCAGGTGCATTAGTTAAACCAAATGGCATTACTTGGAATTCATAATTGCCATATCGAGTTCTAAATGCGGTCTTGGGTATATCTTCTTCTTTTACCCGTAACTGATGATATCCAGATCTTAAATCAATCTTCGAGTATACACTCGAGCCTTGTAACTGATCAAACAAATCATCGATTCTTGGTAAGGGATAGCGGTTCTTGATTGTGAGCTTGTTCAATTCTCTATAATCGATACACATTCGAAATGATCCATCTTTCTTCTTAACGAATAGAACAGGTGCTCCCCAGGGTGAGGAACTTGGTCTAATGAATCCCTTTTCAGATAGTTCTTCTAGTTGTTTGGATAATTCTTGCATTTACGAGGGCGCTAAACGATACGGTGCTCGTGCTACAGGAGTAGCTCCAGGAATAAGATCGATTTGAAATTTGACTTGTCGAGCAGGTAAGAGTACAGGAAAATCTTCTAGAAACAGCTCAGGAAATTCTTTGACTACTGGTACATCCTCTAGTCGTTTCTCTTCCGACTTCTTTTCCGTTACTTGAGCTAAGAAGGCATAACATCCTTTTTCCATGTACTTTATCGATTTTTCACAGGATATGATACTTAAGTACTTTCTACTTTGATCTCCTTGGATGACCAAGGTTTCACCGTTGATCGGGATATGAACGGTTTTCTCGTCGCAAACAATCCTAGCATGGTGTTTAGACAACCAATCCATGCCAATTACGACATCGAAACTTCCAAGTTTGATTGGCAAAAGATCTATGAGGAACGAGTGATCTTGTAAAAGAATAGGGCAATTACAGATTACGGTGTTGGTTCCTATTATCTTTCCATCGGCAAGCTCTATCTCATAAGTTGTATCTAAAGCGATTGGAGATATTTCTAGTAATGGTGCAAAAGTAGTAGATACAAAACTCTTATCGGCTTCAGAGTCAAACAAGATTTTTGCAGAATGATTGTTAAGAGAATACGTACCCGTCACAACATCAGGGTTCAACGGCGCATCTCCATATCCTAGCACGTACACTCTTGCACGCGCATTGTTGGTTTGAGCGACATTCAACTTTGGGAATTGGCTCTTGAAATGACCTTTTTCATTACACCAATAATAATTCATGTTTGCCACAGTGTTTCCCCTTCCCGAGTTTTGGCAATATTTTCCTTGATGACCTACCTTGTTGCACTTGTCACACTTCACAGTACAAGGTCCAGAGTGGTGCATCAAACATCTATTACACTGGGGATGTGGTCCTACATACCCCTTTCTAGCAGTGGGTGCAGCATAAGCCCTTGCGGCTTCTTGCCTTCGGTTTTGCCGATTGTGATGTTGGTTTTTGTTGCGGTGATACTGGCTGTTGTTGTTCGGTTTGTTGTTGTTGGAACTTGAGCTTTTTCGATCATCAAGCTTTCTTTTGTTGTCACTTGAGCCTTGTGCATTCGCAAGCTTCAATATCGGTTCCATAAGGCGGTGGGATACAATGACAACTTCTTCAATAGGCTTTGGATTCGAAGCGATGACATCTCCTTCGATGCTTCGTGGTAAACCTCCAATCAAAGCTTCCAAAAGCTTTTCATTGGTGGGAAACAGATGAGGACATAGAGCTCTCAGCTCATGGAATCTCTTGAAGTAAGTTTAGAGATCATTACCTTTAGCAGCCAAGTGGTAATACTCATCTTCGAGCATCTTGATCTCAGTTCTCGGGCAATACTGTTTCATCAACAGTTGTTTTAGATCTGACCATGAAATCTTACAAGCTTCTTCCATTCCAATTGGTTGAGCATGGCCTTTCCACCAAGATAACGCATCTTCTAACAAAGTTCCAGTCGCAAACTTGACTTTGCAATCATCTGTGCAGTCACTTAGCAGAAATACAGTCTCAGTTCTCTCAAACCAATGAAGTAATCCAATAGCACCTTCAGTACCCTTGAGGAATGTCAGCTTGCAGTTCATGAAATCTTTGTAACTATACTTGCGAGTTACAGTGGACTCACTTTGATTTGTTGGAGTGTTAGTTGCATTTGAGTTTGTCATTTCAACAAGACGTGCAGCTTCTACGACACGATTTGCCTCAGCTAGACGAGCAGCCTCAGCCTCACGTGCTGCTTGAGCAATACGCTCAGCTTCAGCCTCTCGAGCGATCTCCGCTTCTCGCGCAATCTCAGCTTCTCTTGCAACTTCAGCTTCTCTTGCAATCTCAGCTTGTCTTGCAATTTCAGCTTCTCTTGCCTCTTGGGCAATTCGTTCAGCTTCAGCAATGCGTTCAGCTTCGGCTCTAGCAGTGTCAGCGGCATACTGTGCTATAGCAGCACTAACGCTTTCAGCGACCAATTTCTGAACAGCTGCAGGAGTGATGGTGGATGAGGTAGCCTTCTTCTTGACCATTTTTCTAAAATTTCCAATAAATAACCACCAAGATTAAGAAATCATTGATCGATAATAAAAGTGATTACACATTATAAATATCATAATAGTCAAGATCACCACTTTATATCAATGATATGATATCATTATGAATGACAACAAGTGCATGATGATTTTTCTCAACAAATCATAACATACATATAAGGACATAAGGATCTGTTCGGCATACATTACCGATGAATAATATCACAACTCAAGAATATAAGAAATGCAACCATAGGATACATAGAATACATCATTACATAGTATTGTTCACAACCATAGGTTACATCATCATAGTTCTTGTTCCAAGTTACAAACCAAAAGGATACAAGCCTTAATGCCTCATATGGCGGCTTTATGATACATATTAAGATAAAGATGACTAGGATCTTCGTATCTCCCGATGCGTCATCATGACGGAGGCGAATCTCCTCAACCAAGGCTGTCAAATCTTGGATCTGCTGCTCACGTGCTCGATCTCTCTCCTCGAGGTCATCAATCCTCTCCTCTAGGATAACTGTTAGCCTTAATAGTTTTTATTAGAAGTGATGGTCATTCACGATTAGGAACTTTGTAACGTGTGTTAGATATCGTGCTAGAATAGTCAAAGGGCTCGTGGATTGGGTTAAGCTAAATGGTTAGACGTTTAGTTAAGTTAGCCTTGTAGAAGTTCATGTAACCCAATCCATGTCCAAGCCCATCTCAAGGCCCATGGCCAAGCCTTAGGGCATCATCTCTCTTACTATAAATACCCCTCAAGTATGTCATTTGAGGGGTGTGCTTGAGTGTGTGTGTGTGTGTTTTTCCTTTGAAGCAATATACAACTTATTGTTTTCATCTTCTTTTCTCTACCTCTCTAAACATACACGAATTCATATTCAAGTCACCAAGTTCTTTCCTTTCTTCTTATTCATACGCATAACGTATTTGTGTTTGGTTCGTGTGGTACTTGTGATAAAGATAAGGTATACGTGATAAAAGGGGCTTTACAATTGGTATCAATCGCCTAACAATGGTTTAGGAGTGTTTGTGTTTGTTTTGAAGGGTTACGCGTAAAAGGCTCTCGTTATACGTTTTTTGTCAAGCTTAAAGCTTTAATTTTTGCACTTTAAAATTCAAGATTCTTGTGGTTTAAGGTTTATTTGGTGCTAAAGTTTCAGTTTTTTGCAAAAAGTTCGTAGCTTTACGTGTTTTTCTTCATTTTTAAGCTCGTATTTGGTTATTGGTCATTTCTACTCGTAACTTTTCTAAGCACTTTGGGTGAAAAAGGTCAACATTTTTTGGTTATTCGAGTGTTTTTAAGGCTTTCTGTGCAAAAGAAATCATTTGAATCGTTGGAAATTTCTTATGAGTAGAAGTCAAAAGGTCAAAACCCTAGTTTTCTACTCGTAACTTTTTGGTGAAGAATCTTCGAGCTATAACTGTTACTCAGTGCTTCCCTCACTTGGATAAGTGTGTGGAACACTTCGACTTGTGGATATCTCTTACGCTGTGACAGTGTAAAGGATTTTTGGTTCTTAACCATAGTTTACGCATAAGCTAAAAGCTTACGAGTAACTCTACGCATAACTTCAAAATTACGCGTAAGGTTTACGAGTAACTTTTTGTCTACGCATAAGCTTAAGGTTACGCGTAAGATACTTTCTACGCATAAGGTTTCTACGCTTAAGGTTTCTACGCATAAGGTTTCTACGCATAAGCTTCCTACGCATAAGATCCTACGCATAAGCTTCCTACGCATAAGATCCTACGCATAAGCACCAGATCCTACGCCTAAGCCTCGTCTACTCGTAACTTCGTGTTTCTACGCCTAAGCTCTTCATTTTTTGGCGGGAAAACTTGAGTAAAATTTAAATTTTTGAGGAGGCTAAACGTTCAATTTTTACGCGAGATTCAAATTTTGGTTTAACAGTGAAAATTTTGGTCAAAAATTCAAATTTTTGGGCCTAAATTCAAATTTTTCGAGTCAAATTTGGCGTCAAAATTGTCATAACTCAAATTTTTCATACGACCTTAGAATTGATTTTTATAGTGAATTTCAAATTTTGGGCGAAAATTTTTTGAACCAAGGTTACGAGTACGACTTTCAGAAACACCTCAACCGAGCTTAATCTTCATCAACCACAACTCCTTTATCGTTGAATCGATCCTACATCAACTTTATCATATCATACCTTCATCAATGGCTTCTCAACAAGACATTCATGCAGCCGGTGCCGAAAACCGACCTCCTATGTTGGCAAAAGGTGGTTATCTTCAATGGACAAGTCGAATGCTCCGTTACATCAAGACCAAACCTAATGGCAAACTCATGATTAAATCCATTCAGGATGGACCCTTCAAGCCTCGACAAGTTCATGTACCTGGAAATCCTGATGCAACACCTCCCACCACACCATCTTCTCGTCTTCAATACGAATCTGAATACACTGCAGAGGATCAAAAACAAGTCAAAGCAGATGACATGGCAATTCATATTATCCAACTGGGTTTACCAATAGACATCTTTGCTGCGGTAGACAGTTGTGAAACTGCTTTCGATATGTGGGAACGTGTTAGACGACTTTGTCATGGAACTGAAATTGGTCATCAAGACATGGAGAACAAGTTGCTAACTGAATGGGAAAAGATCACATCTACTCCAGGAGAATCCATTGAATCCTACTATGGAAGGTTTTGCACTTTGATGAATGAGCTAATCAGAAACAAGTTGGCACCCAGAACAATCGTTCAAAACATCAAGTTCCTGAATAATCTTCCAGAAAAATGGGGACGATATGTCACTATTGTCAACCAAACAAAAGACTTACATCAGGTGAACTTTGATCAACTGAATGATTTTCTGAAACAAAACCAAGCTGAAGCGAATGAAGTCGGCAAGAAAGATTAGCGAAGAATCATGATTCATTGGCACTCATTGCAAAGACTCAAACTACAGTGAATACACAACAACAAGCTTCATCATCTTCCAACAACAACAACTTGCAGCAATACATTCCACAACCACAACAACAATTCTATCCGATCAACAATACCAGAACAAGGAATCACGATCCTCCGACCCGAAGCGACCTTGCAAAGATATTTTCTTTATTGGATAAAGCGTTAACAGTGCGCATCGGTGTCAGGCGGTTCCGTATCGGGGTAATCGGTCGGGTCGATATGTTGGAAATCAGATGGGACAGAATGTTGGGAATAGAGCAGTGGGTAATCAGAATGGCAATGCTGCAGCTCCAGTCGTTGGGAATTATGGAAATGTGAATCAGGGTACTCAGATTAAGTGTTATAACTGTCAAGGAGTGGGTCACATGGCAAGAAACTGTCCCACTAAGCCGCACAAAAAGAATGGTGATTTTCTTCGGAAAGCTGCTTTGTTAGCAGATAAGCAAGAAGCGGGGTTACAGTTGAGTGCTGAGGAACATGACTTTTTTGCTATTATGGATGATTTGGAAGACCTCGAGGAACTCAATGTGAATTGCATCTTCATGGCAAATCTTCAGGAAGCTAAGTATGACACGGAGTCAGACTCACCTCCTGTCTATGACGCAAATGCAGTATCTAAGGTACCAATCATTGATCCATGCTATAACAATGTCATATGTGATATGTTTACTCATGATGAACAGCATTCTGTGACATCAGCACCTACTTATGATACATACATGGACAATCCGAGTTGTAGCAATACTAACTCTGAAACTCCAGATGTGGATCCTAGTGGAGGCTGTGTGGCACAAAATACTGAGACTGATGAGGAAACACGTGCTTATGTTGAATCATTAATCAATCAATGTGGCATTGAAGTTGAGAAAGTAAGAACGGTCAATCGTGAAGTTAAGGCCGCGAATAAGAAATTGACCGCTGAGCTTGAGAGTTACAAGGAGCACGCCAAAGCTTATGAATTTCATTCAAACAAACTTTCAGAATTAGAAATTGGTTATCGAGATTCTTTTTTAAGAGAACAACAATTGCAACTCAAGTATGACACACTTGATGTGAATCTGAATTTGAAAATAAAATCTTTAAACAAGGAAATTTCTGATCTAAACAACCAACTTTCTAAACAAAAAACACTGTTTTCTGATCTTGAAAAATAAAAGAAACAGTTGATTGCTGATTTTTCAAAACGAGAAGATTCTCTTCTTGATGAAATTATGGATAAAAATGAAACTATCAAAAAATTGGATAATTTGCTTCTTACAACGGGTCATTCCGCTAAAACAAACAAGATGCTTTCTAATCAAGCAAATCCGATTTTTCACACTTCACATAAAATGGCTCTTGGTAACTCACCTCCTTCTTTCCTCAAGAAAGCTCAGAAAGAACGGAATGTGTTGAACAATGGACAACCTTTGCATGAACCCATAATTGTTCGTGATTCTCTTGAAACGTTGGAACTAGCTGAGGAGAGTAGATCAAAAATGAAACAAAAGAATCCAGATCTTAAACCGATTGATTATAACAAATGGAACAAAATTAATGGGATTACTTTTGTTAATCAAAAAGAAACGTCAACGTTTTCCACCACACCAAGTGTTTCAAACAAAGTGTCAACACCAGTTTCAAAACCAGTTTCAAAACCAGTTGTAGTTTCCAAGTCTCTTTCGAAAATCGAACAAATGTCTTCAAACAATCCTTTTAACACAAGTGATACTAGAAGCATTTTAGATGACGTTAAAACTAGAATTGGGTATCTTCAAGAGACTGTTAAAACTAAAACCAATATTACAACAAACATCTGGTTTAATAGTTTTGATAATGAACAGAAAAAGTTTTTTGAAACTCTAATTGCCCCTCAGCTGAATGCAATCAGTGCAAGGGTAATTCATGTTGAACAAGCACTTTTGAAAGAAACGAGTGACTTTGTCAAGGACCATAAATCCCTGGTAAAGCAAGCTAATGAAAGTATTGAACACATCAAAGTTTTGGAAAAACTCAATGATTCTCTCTTCGAAGATGTTCTGACTACTGATATTATGTCCATTATTTTGCAAACATATTCTGTTGAAGATCATGAAAGACTCCAGTCTGAGACCTCCGCAATTGTTTCAAAATATGAAAAAGCTCTTGAAAAACTTGAAAAAGAAAACGTGTCCTATTTTAAACAACTTGATCGAAAATCTGAGGAATGCAAGTATGACAAACTGTCGTATGAGCGTACTTACAAGGACATGAAAGAGCAAAATGATCTTTTGAGTGCTCAACTGGGAAGTCTAAAAGGAAAGGCTGTGGATACTAAGTTTGCAAAACCATTGAGTGAGGAGAAAACAAATGTTCCCAAACCGGTTTTCAAACCAAATATGTCTATTTCTCAACCTCCTCCAATAGTCAATGAGAAAAATGATTTGTCAAAAACAGTCACTCCACAGTCCCTGCCCTTTAAAAAGAGAATTTTAAAAGTTTTTGAAAAAGAAAAAGCAGTTGCTGAAACACCAAAAGTGATTACACCTGGCATCTCTAAGAATAGTACACGGAATGTGACCAAAAATCCAGTTAAAGAATCTGTTGGTTCTAACAACATGGTCAACAATCACTATCTAGAAGAAGCTAGGAAAAAGGCACAGACTCGAAAAGACGGAATTTTAGGTGCAACATCTAGGGTGATGAATTCTACAAGATTTCAAGGCACTGCTAGTAGTAGTAAACCATTACCTAGGAACACTCTACAAAAGACTAGGGATTGGCTTACATCTAAGAGTAGTTGCGCAAAAGAAAATGCTATGCCCTTAGAAAACATCACTAGGAATTCTAAGTCTTTTTCGAACAATAATCAATTTCCAAAAGACTGTAGTGACAAAGTTAAAGCTGCTGTTTTAAACAAGCATATTGAATTTGTCTGTACTACATGTAAAAAATGTGTCTTTTCAGCTAATCATGATGCATGTGCCTTACAATATCTCAAGAAAGATAATTCTCGTGCCGAGGCACAATCCACTAAGACACCAAATAGAAACAAACCCGGTGACAAGATGAACATCAAAAGGAAACCTAATAGGTGGATCTCTTCAGGACATAGTTTTTCTAAAAAAGAGTCTTCCGCTGCATCTGATAAGAAAACAACTCCTAGATCTTACCTTAGGTGGATTCCCACGGGCAAAGTTTTCAGCACAATAGGTCTTAGATGGATTCCCACAGGAAAGATTTTTGATACTTGCTCCAACACAGATAATAGTGAAACTCGTCAAGATAAGGAAGTCAAAACCACTACAACCGTTGATAGTGATCACCCTCACCGTGAGGAATCTTGTACTTCTAACACTGTTATTTGTGAAAACTCTTCTTCTTTGGTTGCAGGTGAATCAAATATCTCAGAACCCAGCTCATCAGAGGGTTCCAATTCTGTAAACTCTTCATTCTCTCTATCTTCTATTTTTGATTTTCCATTTCTTTTATAAAACCAACAAAAACAAAATACAAAAATAGAAAATTTTTTCAAAAAATACAAAAACAATATAAAATCAAAAAATCAAAAATATTCTTCTCACGACATGTCTCTCGTATAATCGATATTCTGTACGTTTCTAGAAATGTCATTCAACAATGATACGGGTATGTACAGATGCTTGAGCGAGAGTTCTTTAAATGTTTTCTAAAACATGTCGTCTCTCAAATATTTTATTCAAAATAATGGCTTTCGTATACTTCAGTACGAAACCCGGACTTCAACATAATGGCTTCTGGACACATCAGTGCTTATCCAAATCAAAGGTTTTAAATATTTTTCAAGCTCTATTCATTAAAACATAATGGCTTGTAAGTATTTCAGCTTGCAACCCGATCTTTAAAGAAAGGAAAGTGCTACGCAAAATCGATTTTTATATATATCGAGCACTTATCCTTAATCACATGAAGATAATTTTTCTCTAAATATCTTCAAAAGATTTTTAAAATCTTCATCTTGCGTACCATTAATTTCAAAATCTCTCACATTTGGTACCAAGATAACTCCCTCTAAACCCTTAATTGATTCTAAATTTTCTGTATGAAAAATATGCTTTCGTTAAGGGGGAGTATTAAACCAAAATTGTTCCAAAATTCATGCTAAATCAGTTTCTCTCCAAATGATTTTTGAAAAACATATCTTTTAATCATTTTGTTTCAAAAACATCATGGATATGCTATTTTTGAGGGGGAGAAACGTGATTAAAATGTGATCAAAAAAGTTTAATGTTCGTTGTTTGAATCTCAAAAGAGCTCGACTCAGTTGAAACCAATGAATTGACGAGGAATCATGTACCATCTCGAGAAACTTTCTATGAACTTGACCAGGACGGGTAATAATTTCAAGCTAGTTCTCTAGTGATGTAAACGTGTCTCGAATCGGTCTAGTTCATTTAAAGTCGATCAATTCAAAAAGTGCGAACTCTACCCTCTATGTGCAGATTTCAGTAAAACAATATAAGCACATGTGAAGGGGAGTGTTTCGAAAAACAAAACTCTCAAGGTGTTAAAAAAATGTTTTGATAATCATAAACACTTTGAAAGATTTTCAAGAAAAATGGTTTTATGGCAACAATAGGACAGTCATGGAGTTATAAGGTGACTAAGGATAGGAAATCTGTCCTATGATCCGCCAGAGCCGGAGGGATCTACCCAAGGACATTACCCATAGTTTGTATTAGAAGTCCTCAGGTATGATTGAAAAAAGGAGTAATGTGAGAAAGGAGAAAGAAGGGGTTGAAGAATTAAAAAGAAATGTAATGAGAAAGGGTGAAAAGAAATAGCCCTCCATATTCAACCTTAGGGCAGAAACCGGGTTCAATACATATGCTACTGGTTGTCACTAGATGACACTTGTATTGAAGACAAAGACGTCATGGACCCAGTGACGCACTGCACCTAACCTTCTAGCCACTCAATTCCTCTTAAAAGGATTTGTTTCATTCTCACTGGGAACCCTGCTTAATCTATTGACCTTCTCTTAGAGATTGTTGATATTGAAGAAGGAGACCCTCTCCCTAGTCTCCGCTCAGGTAAACCAAAATGCACTAATTGAGTCTAGAGCCACGAGATTCATCAAAAGATCTCATAGGAACACTTGACATGACATCGCTTGTTGTTCATCATTAAGGGCACAAGTGATATATTATAGAGTCCTACGCAGATCTTAGCAATTTTCCAGAACATTTATGAGAAGTTTCACATCTGTGATCTTCAGTGATTGAATGGAAACTCCGCCAGTGGTCAACATCAAGCAGCCATGACAGCAGGTCACTTCGGTAACTCCCCGTGGATTACGCTTAGTGTGTCTCAAACGGTCTACAGTCGTGGGGTGATGCTTCGGTGTACCTCAGCGACTCATATGAACTGTAGGTGTATTTTGGTACATCGCGTTATCTCACTTGTGGGACTCCAGTTCAGGAACGGCCTCTGTAAGAATTAGAGACGTGTTTTCACACTATGCTGTTAACACCCTCGAAATTCAAACTTGTAAGTGCCGGAATCCGCTTATTACTAACCTGTTTTATGTTTTCTTCTTATGGAAGCTCCAGAGCGGATGGATCGTGCAGACTCGCCACATGCTCATACCAACAACACATGAAAGTTCTCATCACAATCAAAGGCTACTCAAAGTTAAAGATGATTCTTCGTCAATGTCAAAGAATCTACAAAGTGTAAAGACTCGAGAACTTCATAATTGGTAATTCAAAGTCAAATAGAAGTGTGAGCATGGTGGAGAATGACGTGGAGACACCTAACCAACGAAGTTGACAATGGCAGACAACACATTAACTGATCACAAAGCATGAAGGAACAAAGAATCAAGACTATTCTATATCTACTCACAAAGTTCAAGCTCAAAAAGATTAAAGACATATTCAAGTGGGGCATCTTTTGAATGACCACCCCTTATGGGGAGATTGTTAGCCTTAATAGTTTTTATTAGAAGTGATGGTCATTCACGATTAGGAACTTTGTAACGTGTGTTAGATATCGTGCTAGAATAGTCAAAGGGCTCGTGGATTGGGCTAAGCTAAATGGTTAGACGTTTAGTTAAGTTAGCCTTGTAGAAGTTCATGTAACCCAATCCATGTCCAAGCCCATCTCAAGGCCCATGGCCAAGCCTTAGGGCATCATCTCTCTTACTATAAATACCCCTCAAGTATGTCATTTGAGGGGTGTGCTTGAGTGTGTGTGTGTGTGTTTTTCCTTGAAGCAAGATACAACTTATTGTTTTCATCTTCTTCTCTCTACCTCTCTAAATACATACACGAATTCATATTCAAGTCACCAAGTTCTTTCCTTTCTTCTTATTCATACGCATAACGTATTTGTGTTTGGTTCGTGTGGTACTTGTGATAAAGATAAGGTATACGTGATAAAGGGGATTTACAATAACAGTGTGAGCATGAGCGAATGCAAGCTCGTTATGCAAGACTCTCTCTCGTCCTAAAGCAATGTCTCTCAACGTACTAGCATCTCGAACTGTAGTCTCCAACCTCTGAGTCAATCGGTTCATGGCCTCTCTTGCTTCCATAATCTGGGTACTCATCATATCAGACACAATCTCAATGGAGTAGTGACCTATCACGAGGTTTTCGACTTCTTCCACCAAGCTCTCTATCCTAACCAGTGGAATCTCATCATAATGTGCCAGGAGCTCACTCAACTGGTCTTCGTGCCTGACGAGTCTCGTAGCCAACAGAGGAATAGTGTGGTGTACAGGCTCACCGGTAACAGGTAGAACTGGAGCTGGTGTAGTGGTTGAGCTCTCTCCAAGCTCGAATGAACTAGGTGCTCCCTCCTCTTCTCTCTAACGTCAAAGTAGCGGTATCAAGAATGACCATCGTCTAGCATCGGATTTCTTCCTCGGTCCAGTCTCATTATCCACTTGAGTAGGCATGTCAGGATCAGATAGTGATGGTGGATAACACTTGATGCAAAGCAGTAGAAGTGGCTCACTAGAAGTGTCCAATGGAGGTGATGCTATAGGCGGTGATGAAACAGGAATAGTAGTGGTCTGATGGTAGAACACAGTAGGTGGCAATGGTGGTGAAGTAGCAGTAGGTGGAACAGCAGGTGAAACTGGTGATGACTGAGTAGGTGGTGACTGAGCTGATGGTGACTGAGCTGGTGGTATCACACGAGTCATAGTGATAGATCGCACACGCTTCCTAGCGGTATGCATGATGATGACACTCTTACGACGCAGTCTGTAAGGCATTCCAAACAGCTCAGGCTCATAAGGCTTAAGAACACGGATCCTATGTCGGTGACGACGGATTGCTAGGGAAGATGATCTAGAAGATTCTGATGAAGCAGAGTCGGTGCTCTCGGATGACTTGGATGATCCATCATCCACAGCGATATCTGATGCAGGTAACCATTACTGCGACTCATAGTACTGATCTAGGGTCATAGAAGCAAAAGCATTATGCTCTTGAGAATGAGCAATCATAGCTGGAGCAGTAGGAGTTCGGGCAACTTCACCTTCCTCAAAAGGTTCAGTCTCATCCGAAACAGTAGCTGGAATGACTGGGCTGGGATGAGCTGGCATAGTGACAGTCGTAGAGGACATAGTGTCTTCCATCTCAGTGTCTGAGGACAGAACAACCAGGTGGGATGCATACATGGTACTGTAACAACCCATAAATTAATGTAATTAAAATGCCAAATAATATAATATTAACAAAATTTTAGTTAGCTACACATATTTGCCAAGCAAATCTCTATGCCTAACTAAAATGAATGCAATTTACTTATGATCTAGTGATGCATTAATCCTAATGCACAGAGCGGTCACGGAAGGGCGTAAGGCAGTGGTGTAAAATAGTCCCGTTTTAAAACTGCGGTTATAGTCCAAAATGTTTTTGAAAAACTCTTTGGTTCTCTATAACCTTGGCTCTAATGCCAATCTGTAACACCCCTGAAAATCTTAATGACAGCGGAAGACTAATTCGGGTGTTACTTGAATGGAGATCATAGTCAATAATTATAGAAAATGACTCGAAAGAGACGTTTTATTAAAATAGTTATCATTCATTGAAAACTCATTGTTTGTTACAAAATATTGTAAATAGATCAAGTGTTTTTCCCAAAAGATAGATCATGAGTTTGAAAGAAATGACAACTTTTATGTTTACACCACCAGATAAGCCTTGCCATGCATCATTCCGCGCCTTGGTCAATCTTCACTGATTACCTGAGATAACATGCTAAAAAGGGTCAACAAAAATGTTGAGTGAAATCTATAGGTTTAAAATAAGTTGAACACAAGTATAAGATCATGATCATTGTAAACTAACAATATCATAAGAAAAATCACAGATTATTATGCGCTAAGCTCATGAAACCAAAACTCAACTACATACACCGAATTACAAGTGTATGTAAGTATGCCCCAAGGGAGGTAATAGCCAATTACCTAAAGAAATTCAATATGATGCGCCCCGGTTATTTCTCTATAACCGAAACGGGGTTCGTTAATCCCCATAGTACTATTCACGATATCTACGTTCACTCGCGGTGACTAATGGTTCATGATCAGGGGACTTGTGGCTAAATACTTAGGCAATACCAATAATCAAGAGGATCAAGCATTTATGAAAAACCTTGTGTTCTAGTTTAGAGCATGTATCTCCCTCGCGGGGTTTGCAAAATAAAGTAAAAGCGAGGCTATGAACTCACCTTGATGAAAATGAACACGCACAAATAGATCAAGCACAATGTAGCGGAGGTTCCAACTCGAAACCTAAAATGATAAGATGGCGAGTCTCAGTAAAATGAGCATTTTGGTTCGCGACCAAAATAATATAGCATTGAATATTCTTATTCAATAGATCATTGGATTGTCCAATCAAATAGTGTGTGTGCGTGCTTAACGTTTTAAGTTAATTTTTACGTGCTACATTGCCTTAATTAGTGATCCTCACTTATGTATAAGTGAAATGTTCCCCCGTTGTGATCTTAATGAATTCGTTGGGTATTTTAACTTATTTAGATTCCCCGTGTATTTTATTGAAATAAGTATATATTTACATATACCTAATTATTTTCTAACAAATATATATTTACAAATATATTTATACATAAGTTTATCAATATCTGAAAATATTACGCTCATGTGATCAAACATACTCATTTTTATGAGGCTATGATGGGATCATAAGTTTTTCTAAACTTTTCATGAAGTTACACTTTTTACCCTCGAGTTACAAAATGTACAAGTTTAGCCCCTAAACTTTTAGAAAATGACACTTTGTACCCAAAAATATCTCATGCTTAAAGTTTCCAGAATTGTCGCTTTTAGTCCCTCGTGAAAACTGTTTTTGCAAAATATTTTCAAAAGTTGGATTTTTACATTTTTAGAACCAAGTTTCACCTTAGTTAAATAGCTGCTTGTTTGAAGTTGAGGGGTTAAAGCTGTCAATAGGTGATAGTTGCAAAATAAAAAGGAAAGAAAAATGCCATAGGATGGATTCGAAATAGGGACACTTCGCCTAAATCCACACATGCCTACCAACTGAGCTAGTGCTACTCGATGTTTTATTCCTACATGACATGCTATTTAAAGTGAAGCTTCTGCGTTATTATTTTAAGTAAACATGCTACTGTTGTCGTGATACATGCATGGTCTATTTAAGTTGTTATTTCCATTTCTTCTTCAGGGAGTTAGAGTCAGGGGCGGAGGCATGTACAAAATAAGGGGGGCAACTGCCCCCAATGGCTTCTTCAATAATCACAGTTTTTAAGGTAAATTTTTGGACTTTAATCGTTGTGCCCTCAACCTGAAAACGAGAATGCCCTCAACCAAAAAGATGGTCTGGAAAAAGTGGAAGAAAGAACTGTTTTTGTGTAAATGCATTTTAGTTTTTGGTTAAGTTGCTTAAGGAGGAAGATGATAAAGATAGATGAAAGACTTTGTTAGATAATAAGAAGACTTTGTTTTTTGGTTACTGTGTAATACATTTGAAGTGTAAAGTGTCAAGCCTAGAAATATAGGAAATGATAAACTAGACTTTATTATCTTTCTTTTAAATTTACAATATTTTATATTTGATAGATAAAAGATCTACTTTTCAATAATTTATTTAAAAATCATTATGAATCTACTCGACGCAAAAAATTTCATATAACTTAGTGAAAACTTTTAATTAATTACTCATTAAAATTTTATATTTTAATACTTTTATGAAGTATATTTAGTTGAAGGTATTTTAATAGCAAACTTAAATAAAACAAAAAATTAAAGTGTTTGTAGTTCATATTACTTAATTTAATACTCAACGAGGACAATGGTGTATACATACATTTATTAACTTAAGCTAATCATTTACTATTTTTCAACATAAACTGTATTATTTTGTTGCTAACTTTTGCTTAACATTGTCTTCCCCCAAAATTATCAGTTGTCTTTTGCTCCAATTTCTTCTTTCAAGAAACAAATTTGTTTTGGTTTTTGCCGCATTTAGTTACTCATTATAAGGCCTTATCATTTTGTGAAAGTTTATTCCATGTAATTTCCTATCGCGAAAAAAAGTTTTTTTTGCCCCCTGCTACATGATCTTCTGGCTCCGCCACTAGTTAGAGTTATGGTAAAGATTGATATTCATTTTAGTCCTAACGTATCATGGGTTCAAACGAACAAAAACAAGTTTAACTTAGACAAAACGTGACTTATACTCAAACGTACATGGTACGCGTGTTTTGTTTCATGCTATGATGCTACGTCATAGGTTAAGAGTTTTTAGCAAGGTTTCGATATGTTTTTCATTTTAACGAGACAGTACATGAAATGAGCTAACTACAATTTGTAATCTACAATTATCATTACGAGGCGAAATAGGTTGAAGTACTTACGAGGATGAGAGGGGTGTGAGAACTCGAACGAGAAGAGAAACGCCAAGAAAAACACAACCGAATGTAACCCAAGTGTTCACAATAATATACCCAAATAACTTCCTAGTTTCTAGTAACCCAATAATCCTTTTCTTCCTTTCTTATTGCTTGACAGAAACAAAAGAGAACAAATGAGAAGTGTTTGTGTTTGAGTTGTGAGAGTAGTGCTTAAGGATGGTGGCTTATATAGACAAGGTGTGGCATGAAACTTGGTTTGACTAGTAAACGCATGCCATGAAACTAGGAAAAGATGTGTGGCCTTATGTTGTTTTGTCAGTCGAATGGTGAAGAATAGTTGGGGTCAAGCATGGCTCTTTGATTTTTAATAATCCATCTAGCCTAGACCTTAGCACAAAAGAAATGGGTGTTGAGCATGCATGTGTTTTGGCTCAAACTTAAGGGCATGCTAAGGGTATGTCACATCATGTTAGACATATTACATGTTGGATCAAGAAGTCAAAAGGATGGTCAAGGTATTTAGATCATTAGTTTAGTAATTATAGGGTGGCTTAAGATTTGTACTATTGTCTCCTTTTGTAGTGTCTTCACGCAAGTGACAATCACATATGTTCTTTGTTTTGTTCCATTTGTTAGTCACAGAAATGGTAAGTTACCTAGTCAAGTTAATTAGTTTGTGGATTGAACCCTTTTTCTTGTTCTCGTTTTGACGTACAGAAGGAAAAACAAGAAAATCAAATTTTACTAGCTACAAAGTTTTATTTGAAAGGGAGTGTATTTGGGCTAGTGTTTCCAACCAGCAAGGGCCCAATTAAATGGTATGTCGTTGGGCTTGGCGTGGGTCGAAGGTCCAAGAAATTATAGTGAATGAGTTGGGCTCGTATCAAATGGAGGCCCAAAGAAATCATGGGTGGGTGTTTTGGCCCGGTCCAAGTTAATTATAATTTATATTTATTTATTTTATATGTATATATATATATATATATATATATATATATATATATATATATATATATATATATATATATATATATATATATATATATATTAAGTATTTTAAAAATATCGGGATCGTGAGGAATTTCGTTTAGATCACAACGGTGTATTTTTGAACGCTCAGGTTGCGTTGATCATGCATATGCCAAATGATATGCAAATGTGATGCTTAGAAAATTTCATGATGAAATAGATCGTGCTTAATTTTTTATTAAAGCGTTAAGTACATTGAAATTTTCCGGGAGCTTACAACTTTAACACTAAATAAGATCAAAATGGTGAAAATGTCTCTAAACTCATTCAAACCCAAAACTTATGAAAACCAAATAAGACTCCAAGAACATATAAAGTAGATGATCAAACCTGGCTCTGATACCATTTGTAACATATTGGTTTTCATAAACACAATCACAAACACAATGATTCGAATGAGTAGGGATGGCAAAAGCACCCGAAACCCGAATTTGTACCCGTATCCGTACCAATATACCCGAATTTGTGCCCGTTTTTTTTTGATAATTTATATAAGGTCCTAATAAGTTTTGAGCTCTTAACCTTGTACAATGTTTTTTCTACTCTACTCCTTAATAGCATATATCTTGGTAATTACAAACTATTAAATTAACACTTACGCTTGACGCTTTAATTCTCACACACATGACACATTAACTCTTTAATCTTCAAACATTACGAATATTGAAGTCGTTTTCTTTAACTTCTAAAACCTTTGAATATATTAGGGTGTTTTGGTTTTTTTTTAGGTTGAGTTGTACAACGATGATTTTAATTGGGGATAACCGATACCCGCAGGGAAAACCGATAACCCGATGGATAATAATAATCGGGTACCCATAGGGTATTGGGGCGGGTTCGGGTTTGGATATTATAAACGGGAAAGGGTACGGGTTCACTAAAACCCGCCCCGAACCCGACCCGTTGCCATCCCTACGAATGAGGTTTGGTTCTAGAGAGAGAAAGTGGAGAGAAATGAGAACTTCTAGTAAGAGAAAGAAAAATGCATTATGAAACTCCAACCCTTTGCCTTGTTAGGCAAAGGGTATTTATAGTGTCTTACAATATACGCCACCTACGTGCTGTAGATCAGGCATACAGTGGGTAAAGACCCTTCCGTCCTCCATGGTGTTACTCATCTAACTACTAACTATATCTAAACGACTATGACTACGAGCTTTCTAACGAATACATATAATTAAGGTGACCAATTCTTTAACTACCAGATTTTCTAAATCCCAACACAGGAAGAGGTAGAAGAGTCTGAGGAGTCAGATGAGTCTTTTTCAGGTTGGAAGGGTGACTCTTTAGGTTTTGTTGGATCAGGATGACGTTCTTGATTTTGTGGTTGAACATCAGCATCCATTTCTTCATCAGCTGAAAAAATTTTCCTCCTAACTGTCAGCATTAATCTCTTCATCAGAAAACAATATTTCTTGAACCTCAGCAACAGTTAGAAGATCAGTGAGGGGTTATGGGTTCTGTATCAGCGGTGGGTTTTTGTCCCCTTGAGTCTTTGTCCCCTAAGGACCCCTCAAACACTGATGGGTGTTTCCTAGTGTCTTCTCTGGAGTCAGGATTGGTTGTGAGTTCCATATCAGCGGGTTATTTCTTTCCCTATGAGTCTTTGTCCCTCGTTGCTCCTTCAAGCACTGGTGGGAGTTTCCCAGTGCTATCCTTAGAAGTAGTGGCAGTAAGATTCCTATCAGTGGATTGTTTGTTTCCCCCTGAGTCTTTGGAATCAGTAGTTGTGCCCTCAGACAAAAGCTTTGATTGGCGAATGTCCTCATCAGGATTGGTGGAAGGCGCTCCCCTACCAGCGGGTTGTGTGTTTCCCTATAGATATTGGGGAGTAGTTTGTGGGACCAAGGGCACTGATTGTGATGTATCAGTGTCCTTCGTTGTCACTAGGGTGGATGTTGCTTGGTTTCCCTTGGGTGGCTTGTCAGTCTGGGGCTTTTTGTGCCTTTTAGGCTGTGTTCCAGAAGCCTCAGGGCCTTGAGACTTGGGTTTAGTCTTAGTCCCAGTCTGAGACTTCCCCTTTCTCTTTTTGGATGCAGGGTTTGGAGACACTGAGTCCCTTTGGTTGTTTACAGCAACCATATGGGCCATCAATTCAATTTCAGTGACCAGGGATGGATTCTTTTAAAAATTTGATTGACTCAGGGTGGCTGGTAAAGTGCCAAATTTAAAATCCTGAGTATAGTTGCAACCCAGTAACACTTGTAAAGCACAAGAGACAAACCTAGGGTATGAAACATATTTCACCCTAGTTTTGCTCTGTAGCTTGGTTACGAGATCACTGTAAATGATCTCCCCTATGTCGACATTAGTTCCAGTCATCAAGCAGTAGGCCATCATCAACTGAATAGAATTGATCTGTTCAGTGGATGAGTGGTTCCCGCCAAGAACCTGAATCACAAAAGTGAACAGGATCTTCCAAGCCACGGGAAAGGAGTTCATGGTGACTGGGGTTTTGTCCAAAAGTTTTGGATCTAAAGAAATTTTACCTAACTCAGCCTTAACATTGGCTGGATCAGGGTGAGCAACATAATTTCCCTGATTGTAGTCAAGCCTTGTTGAAGAGCAAAAGGTTTTATAGTCCAGAGTGACTATTTGTTCCCCATTTAAAATTGAGAATCTGATGAGAAATACCCTGAGGGGTCTAAGGTCAGTCTCATTAGAGGAGGGTGTCGGGTCATAGGCCATAACAGTTGCCCAAAACTCCCTGAGGAAGTTATGGTATAGTATAGATGTGGAATTTGTAAAGGCCTTTTTCAGTGGGCAGTTTAGCAAAAATTTCATGATTCCCTTATAGGCTGGGACATCATGTGGGTATTCAAAGTTGTCTATAACATTGTTTGTTTTAATTTTAACATTATCAAGACCTCCTACCCACTGTGGTGCAAACTGAAGACTTTGAGTTCTTGCTATTTCCATTCAGAAAGATTAGGTTTTTTTTATAAGAACAATCAAAGAAGGTAATTCCTTTTAAAAGTTTATGGTGAAAAACTTTTGTATATTGTTTGCAAAGATGAATTTTTGCTTAAACTAGTTTTAGAACAAAGAACACGCAATTGTTTCTTGATTTTGAAAGTGTTTTGACAAAGTTTGTTTGCAGAAATCAATTTATGTATGTGTTTTTGAGTTTCTGATAGGGGTATTTATAGAGTGGAGAAGGGGTAATTTTTGCACATGTGAGGATTTGTAAAGTCATTTTTGAAAACGTTTCATTTACCTCATTTAATGCAGTTACTTCATTACCCGCAGTTTTCTCCGTTTTTCAAGGGAACAGTTGCAATGCACGATAAAAGTGCATTTGCAGGTTTAAAATATCCTAAGGATATTGTTGTGAGAGAAGCCTTTTAATGCCAAGTGGAATGAGGTAAGGTTGATTGGGACCCATGACATGGATGACAGAAGGGTTTTGAGACATATATTCTTATATTAAATTGGTTTGTTTACCAACCTATGACATTAAGTAACTGAAATACTTAGAGCATTTAGTTACTCATTCAATGCTCTTTATCCAATGTCAGGGACCCTGAATAAGTCTGACTCATTCAGTGAGAGGATGATTTTGGGGTTTTATTCAGGGATCAGGGAATTTTCAAGAGAGAACTACTGAGATCAGGATTGGTTATCAGGTTGCTAACTTTCAATGTCAAGCATTCCCAATTCAGCTTTCAGTCTCCTGAAGGTAGGTTCATCCAAAGGTTTGGTAATTATCAGCAAGCTGTTATTCAGTAGGGATGAAATGGAGTTCTATGTCTCCTTTCATGATATGGTCCCTGATAAAATGATATTTGATATCAATGTGTTTGGTTCTTTGGTGAAGGACATGGTTGTTGGAGATTGAAATAGCACTGGTGTTATCACAAAAGATGGGTACCATCTTGTAATCGATGTCATGTCACTAAGTTGACTTTTCATCCATAACACATTGGCACAGCACCCTACAGCTGTCACATATTCAGCTTCAGCTGAAGACATAGGGTATGTTTGGTACAGAGCGGTGCGAAGCTTTTTTGAGCGATGAGCGGTGAGCAATGAGCATTTTGATTTTTACTAGTCGTTTGGCAAATGAGCGGTGAGCTTTCCTATTTTTTAGGAATGCCCAATTTTCCAATGCTTCTTTAAGAAGCTGTGAGCGGTGAGCAGTGGGCTGCACAGCTACTGCTCACAGCTCACAACTACTGCTCACTACTACAATTCACAACTACTTTTGCCAAACACACCCATAGCCACTGATTGTTGCTTCTTAGTACTCCAACAAACCAGTTTTCTTCTAAGATATTGACAGGACCCTGAGGTACTCTTTCTGTCCATGTTGCAACCATCATAGTCTGAGTCAGAGTACCCTTTGAGGTCAAAGCCTGAACATTTAGGATAATAAAGTCCAAGACTTGGGGTACCCTTCAGGTGTCTGAGGATTCTTTTGGCTGTAGTGAGATGGGATTCCTTAGGATTAGACCGATATCTTGCAATCAGGCATACTGAGAATTGTATGTCTGGTCTAGAGGCAGTTAGATACATCAGTGATCCTACAATCCCTCAGAAATGTGTTTGATTGATTGATTTGCCAGTAAGATCTGGTCCAAGGTTATATGGGGGGACCATTGGAGTCTTTACTAAGACACAATCAGAGATTTCATATTTCTTCAAGAGATTCCTGGTATATTTCTCTTGACTGATGGTGATCCCTTTATCAGTTTGCCTGATTTGTAGTCTAAGGAAGTATGTGAGTTCACCCATCATGCTCATTTCAAATTTCTTTGTCATCAGTTTTTCAAACTGTTTGCAAAGAGTATAATTTGTTGAGCCAAAGATGATGTCATCAACATACATTTGGACTAGTATCACATCTTGTTTTGTCCTATAGATAAACAGGGTGTTGTTTATCTTTCCTCTGAAAAACTTGTTTAGATAAGGAAGGCTGAGAGAGTTTCATACCATGCTCTGGGAGCTTGTTTCAGTCCATATAGGACTTTGTCAAGCTTGCAGACATAGTCATGGTACTCACTATTCTCAAAGCTTGGGGGTTGTTGAACATAAACATCCTCTTTAAGTTGACCATTTAGGAAGGCACTTTTCACATCCATTTGGTAAACCTTGAAGTTCATGTATGTTGCATAAGCAAGGAAGATCTTGATGGCTTCCATTATGGCAACAGGAGAAAATGTATCATCATAGTCAATGCCTTCTTGTTGACGGTAACCTTTGGCTACAAGTCTAGCTTTTTTTTGATGACAATGCCGTTTTCATCATTTTTGTTTCTGAAAATCCACTTCATTCCTATGACAATGACATCCTGAGGATATTTGATCAAGGTCATGACTTTGTTTCTATTAAACTGTTGAAGTTCTTCTTGCATGGCCTGAACCCAACTAGGATGTTTTAGAGCCTCAGTGACACTTTTGGGTTCAACTTCTGAGAGAAAGTCTGCATATAGACATTCATTAGCTGAAGCTGCTGATAACTTAGCAGCCATGCTGCTTGTGAGCATGCCTTCAGTGGGTTCACCAATGATATCCACAAGCTCAATGTCTTGAGATCTTGTCCACTTATTTTGTGGTCTAGGATCTGAGCTTGATGAGGTCACTAGGAGCTCAGGAATTGTTTTACGGACTGGAGCAACAGAAACAAGAGGTGAAGGCAGCTTTTGATGGAGAAATTTTATTTTGTTTTGAATGATGCTCTGTGATGTTTGCCTTTTTCACAGGCTGAGCATGGTTTATCTTTTGCAAAAACTAGTGATGGTAAACCAAGGACTTTGTTTTGTTTTGCCAAGTTGTTTATATTTTTGAAGTTCAAGTGAGAGAGTCTCTAGTGCCACAACCAGTTGACAGTTTCAGTAGCTTTGGCAAAGAGACATGTTCCATTCTGAGAGAGAGTTGACATGTCAAGTACATATACATCATCTCTCCTAGGAGCTATAAGAACAACTTCTTTGTTGGCATTAAAAATAGTACCTTGTTTATCATTGAACTACACTATGTATTTTGCATCACACAACTGACTGACACTGATAAGATTGTACTTCAGACCATTGACATAAGCTATTCTAGAGAAAACTATTCCATTATAGTTTACTGAACCATAACCTTCAGTGGGACATGATGAGTTATCACCAAATACTACCTTGGGTCCTGGTTCCTTTACATACTTGTGCAGATAATCCTTCACACCAGTCATGCTTTTTGAACATCCACTATCTAGATGCCAAATAGGCTCCCTGGCGTGTCTCTGCACAAATAGTAAACTGAATTAGTTTCTCTTGCTGACCCCCTTACTAGTGGGCTTGGGTCTGATGGTCTGCTTAAACTTAGCAATGGATTTATGGTTAGTGGTTGAGTGAGGTGTACTACCACATGTTTTGCATTTGCTTACTGTGGAAGACTTAGTGATGCGAGGTTGTTTTGAATTTCTCCTTGATTGAATGACCCTATCATGCTGAGATGTCTCATGAGCTGGATTTCCACATATTTCTCAGCAAGAGTTCATGAGGCAGTCATTAGGATGATGATCATTGAAGCCACAATGTGGGCAAGGAGGAAAAGGTTTTGCTTTAGGCCTTTGAGCCTGCTTAGAGGATGAAGCATACTGATGACCAAGATTGGTATGACTTGCTTCACTGAATGATCTTACATACTGTAAGTGATCAGAAGTTCTGTGATCTTCCTTTTTGCAGATCATGCAAAAAAGGATTCTGTAGCAATTATCAGTGGTATGGATTGTATAATGGCATAGATTACACTTCTGTTTGGGCTTGGATTTGCCTTTAGACTTGGAGGAACTTGAGATTAACTTTGGTTCACTGACTTTTGAATCAGGAACCTTCTCAGTTGAGTGCATCGTTTCACTCAACTTCCTCACTAGTTCAGTCAACTGCTTGATTTGGTCTTCTTCAGTAGGAACTGAAGATGGGGAAGTCTCAGTGGGGACTGAATCTTCTTGGGTTGGTTTTGTTGGTCTTTTCAAAATTGTTCTACCAAGACCTGACCTTTCTTTTAGAGAGTGAGGGTTGAATTGTAGAGGAGTAAGCTCAGAGCTAGGTGCAGCACCCTGAAGAGATTTCAAAGGTGTAAGTGGTGCTTGAGATTTAGCTTTAGACTCAGAGATGTGATCAGTACTACTAGGTACATCAGAGAGTCCAAGCATGCTCTTGAGAGCCTGACTTTCAGGCTCAAGTATCCTTCTAGAATCGAAGTTTGGAAGCTTACTCTCAGGGTTTACCCTTTCAACCCAATCACTGGATTTTGGCAACAACTCCTTTTTAGAGAGCATACCAGCAGACACAAAAGGTTTGGGACTTTGATCATCATTGAGAGTATCAGTGAGTTGATCTTCACCTATTACTCTCTTTTTGCTACTAGGGTCTTGAACAGTATCAAAGACTCTAGGGTTCTTGGCATTCCAGCTTTCAATGATTTGTTTTTCCTTATTGAGTTCTTCCTGAAGAGCTTGATTACATTTTGCTAATTCAGTGTTTTGAATTTGTAGTGTAACAGCCTCAAGTTTAGCCTGTTTTAAAATAAGCAATTCATCCCTACACTTATTTAATTCAAAACTTAACTTGTTATACTTAGAAAACATATTCAATCATTGCTCTTCTACGAACTTAAGGTCAACATTAATATAATTCATGAAAGACTGCCAATCAGAATCATCATCCATAGAAAGTAAAATGTTTACCTTCTTCATTGTGATGTTAACCCATTCACCATTCCTAACAGCTAGCTTGTCCTCTTCTGAGAGAGCCATCAGTGTACTGACTTGCACCATTTCATCTTCTGAGGAGACTGGCTCTTCATCCCAGTCAAAGACTTCAACTACCAGGCCCTTATTTTTACCCTGCACAGATTTAACATTTTGTGTTGTTTCTGAGGGAGTGGCCTCAAGAATAGCTAGTTTAGCATTGGCTTTCCTATACTTAGCTTCAAAATCAACAACTTTGTTTTGATCAGATTTATTTTGGATATTTTGATGAGACTGATATACTTTTGGTTGAAATTTTCTAAAACCTAAGTACTGGTTTGAGCCTGAGGGTTTGTAAGAGGGTTTAGAAATATTTTTTGAAAAACAGTCTTTAGCAAAACGACCCTTTTTGTGACACTTAAAACACGCAGTGTCCTCATTAGCTTTAGCATTAGAAATTTTTGTGTTCCTTAGTATAAACCTTTTAGAGTTAGCAAGGAGTGCCCTTTCCTGAAACTCAATGTTCAAGTCATTCGGGTACTCCTCGCTTGTTCTCTCATCAGCCTCATCGTCTGAATTTTTCTGAAAATCCTGAACCACACTGTTCGAATAAAAGGCAGTAGAAATTGGTGTTGAAGTAGTTGTCAGGGACTTTTTGACTTCCTGAGACTTTTTCAAGTCAGGGTATCGTCTATTGATGAGGTTATCCTCATAGACAAATTTCCCATAGATTTCAGGAAGTTCAAGATTCTGAATATGATTTGCATTTCTAAGTCCCTGAGAAAAATTCAACCACTTCTCAGGAATACTGTTAACGAAACCAACATTCATTTTATGTTTGGACAACTTGACACCATCATTTGACAATTCATTTAACAAAGTTTTATAATGGGTGTAAGTTTGAGAGAGGTTTCTGAGTATTTAGCCCTAAAGGTATTATACTCAAGTTTCAGGTCCATAATCTTGTTTTCCTTGGTATCTGAAGGACCTTCATGGCTGTGGACCAGGTCATTCCAGGTTTTTTTAGCTGTACTATGGCTTATGACAGACTCTATTACATCATCAGGAAGACAAGATATGATGATGCTTTTGAGTCTTTGCTCCTTGTTGACCACCCTCCTTTCATCCTGAGTAGACTGAGTTTCAGGTTTAGGTAGACCTTCAGCAGTCTTTGAGACACATGGACCTTCATTAATACACTTAATGTAGTAAGGTTCCATCCCAGTCAAGTTGCAAAGCATTCGCTTCTTCCACTTGTTAAATTTGCCAACTTCGAGTCGAGGGGCAACAACAGCATAGTCTCCACCCATTTTGTCGACAATTTGGGGTACATAACTTTCAGCCATGTTTGGATCCTGATTTTAAAAACGTTTTTGAGAGGTTTAAAAAGGGTTTTATAAATCAGCCTGCTCTGATATCACTTGTTTTCCCGTTTCACAAATAGCTAAAAGCAGTTATAAAGACTAAGTGTGAATCATGAATGAAGTAAAGCACATAAAGATAAGTTTTAACAAGATAAAATATAGAGTAGTTTTCAACGTTTATATTCTTTATTAAAAAAAATAAAAATAAAAATACATTACCCAAGTACTGGCGGAATAGTACTTGGGATTGAAATGACAAGTATGGTGTAACTCCTCACGAAGCTTAGGGCTAAGTCTAAGCACAACTATTCAGGTACCACTGAGCTATCTCAGGGACATAGTCGTATTTGGAGGAGTGAAAGATGCTTTTGTGTGTGTTTCACAATTAGTGCACAAGCTTAAATCTTTCACTCCTACCTTATGGCTATTTATACAAGTATGTTTTTAACTCTATCCTAGAGGACAAACTGACAGGTTTACAGAAGACAAAATACTGATGTATTTTGTCTCTGTTTACAATGGCTATATTGAGTAAGTGACATGGTTTCTTTCTTCTTGTCAGTGATGACACTGATCCTGGTTGTTAGCGTTTCAGGGAAATTTTGACTTTGGGTTGATAAGGACTTTGTCTTATCTGTTCAAACTTATCCCGCCTTGTCCCGCTCATTCTTCAGTCTTCTTAGCCTTCAGTCTTTAATCTTCAGTCTTGTCTTCAGTGGTAATAGTTGGTGAGGATTTTTGGGAATCAGTGAGTTATTGTCATCACTAACTGAATCCACCATCTTCTTCTTGACTCAGTCTTCACCCCTTGAGTTCCGCCTCACTGAGTGGAGAGACTTTACTTCTTAGTCTCGTACTGAGTATCCTAAAGATAGCTCACTGAGTGGCTATGCGCTCAGTGACTTGTTACTGTTTAAGGTTATAAACACTTAGGGTATTTTCTATTCAAATCCTAGCATTAAAGGGTTTGAGTATTCACTGAACCCATCAGTATTAAACCTATCAAATCCACTGTCAATAGATTCATCCTCGGCAAGCGATAATTTCTCATATTGTTGAACAAGTAAGTCGATCTTGTTATCTTTGACCTGATTATTACCTTGGTGAGTGATTAACAAAGATATCTAAATTTCTTTTGCCATTTCAAACCGTTTTTTTCATATTCTTTGTTAGGCATAGCATTATAAAGAACCATTTTAGCCTTGTTATTTTTGGTAAGCTTCTTTTTAAATTCATTAGTTTGATTTTCATAAGAGACTATCTCATCTTTCTGAGAAGTCGGGTTCTTTTGAATAGGTTGAAATCACCATTTGTAATAACATGCCAAAGATCAAGATCTTTTAATTTCACATAAGTTTCGAATATTTTTTTCCAATATATAAAACCATCGATTTCAAAAAGTGGTGGTCGTTGCATAGATTGACCCTCTTTGTAGTTTTCAAAATCCGTAAATTTTTTTATTCAAGTTTTAAAATTCAATAAAATTTAAAATTCTTAGTTTCGTAGCTCTGATGTCAATTTTGGAAAACTAGAAAAGGAGTGAATAGTTTTTACCATTTTTATGCCTTTTTAAGAAATATTAGATTCGATTGCTTAATGTGAAATCAATACGACACACAATATATATAAATAATAAATAATAAGTAAAAGAAAATATAAAGGATAGATCAAACCAATCGACACGGTGATTTATAGTGGTTCGGCACGAAACTTCCTTCCTCGCCCTACTCCACTCCCTAAGTACCCAACTCGGGAGTTCACAAGCATTATATCAACAAGCTCCCTTTCGGTGGAGAAAACCTTACAACGTCACTTCACTTCTTTACCGATACTAAGATAAGTATCGAGTCTTTCCCAAGGCAAGACCAACCTTATCACTCAACATATTTTTAGGCATAAAATACTATCCAAACTCACCAAGATGATGTATGATGATGACTACCAACGTTGGTAGATGATGGTGAAATATAATGACACAACTATGATATACAAAGTTACACAACTATGTATATGATGACACACTAACTGCTACAACACTTGGAAGCTTAAATAACTTCTTGTGTCCTTCACTTGAGATCAAAGTGGAATTCGTTGGATCACTTTGAATGTGTTATAGGTCAAGTGAAATGATCAAATAGTGTTAAATGAATACTAGAGAGTGAGTATGATATGTGGAATTTACAAGAAATTTCTTGAAATCATTAGTTATAAATGAAAAGTTAAGTTTCTATTTATAAGGGACATTCTGTCCAAAATCTGGCATCCGATGGATCCGTGAATCCATAAAATACGGATCCGTCCGTGTATAATACGGATCCGCGGAGAGTATTGTGACACTCCTTTGTCTAGTGAATTTTTCACTAGTTTGTCCTTAAATTAATTAAAATTTTCTAAGCTTCTAGTATTACTTGGGGACAAGTGATTAATTAAATTTAGTTTTTATTTAATTAATTGCCTAATTAAAATGTCTAGTTATTTTAATTAAGTGTATTATGTATAAACGTTTGTTTTAAATGAGTTTAAAAATGTTTTAAGTGTGTTTGAAAATTATTTATTTACTTGGGCTCTTTGATCATTCGACAGACGTTATAATCACATTATTCATACATGAAGTGATTTACGTCGGAATGTAAACTTTTACGTCGTATAGATTTTACGTTGTATAAATTTATAATTGCCATTATCAAAACTTTGAGAGACCGTAAATACAAATAATGTTTTTGTGTAATATTTGTATTAACAATAAGGTCCATTATAGTTGAGTCGTTTCAGCGAATTTTCTTCATTCTTGGTTAAATTAGTAGACGGTCATTTCAGTTTTCATTATCAAAATCGTCATACTCATCTTGAAAATCTTCCATCATACAATCACTGAAGATTTTGTCTGCATTCATTCGGTTTACCGTTCCAAAACGAATCCTTAACCAATCCTTGAAAGACAAACCTTTCCATGGCAATTCGGTTCTGTCATTGTCATAACTACATGCCCAGAAGTTCATGGTATAGTTTTTCTTTCCTACATCATGAAAATACCCTCCATCTTACTCTTCCTCATATGGGTCACAAGAAGGCCATAGTTGGTAAAAGTCCCCTTGTCGTTGTTCAATTTGCTCACACGAATGGCCCTTCTGTTTTGTTTCGTATGATGGAGTCATCCTATGCATGGCTTTTTGAGGTGGTTCATTGTCCACCGACTCGATTTCCCATGGCTTTCTAGAATCTAATGTCATTGCCCACCTAAGCTCCCTTTCTTCGTTAGTTTCCTGCACATTGATATCGCAAGTGAAGATATCTTTATCAGTTGAAAGCAAATAATTAAACTGGCTATGCAGGTAACACCAGAAGCCTACAATGAGTAACATGTTGATGTGCTTCGTTGTGTCTAGGAAATTTAATTTTATCAAATTTTAAATTTATATTTAGCCGACTATACCTATAATAAACACATACGGATAGTTATCCGATCGATGGTAAACTAGTTGGTAAGTAGGGTGTCGAACACTAAGAGTGGAACATTAACACTTAAATCTATCAGTATTTTAATTCTATAAGTGAGTCTAATTAAACCTAATTATAACACAGCAAAGGGTTTTCAGCCTGAGAGACTGGCACAAGGTTTAGATTTAACAAAACAGTAAAAGCAATGAGGCAGATAACCCATACAAGCAGAGACATAGATAAGAAAGAAAAGGTCAAGTCGATAGTAAGGAAAACGTATTAGCCATTTTTTTAGTCATATAAGATGTTTGTCTAAAACCTGTAGCAAAGGTACTCACAACTTGGCATATCTCGTTCCTAAACCTATCTCGTCATTAGGATCTAAATTCTCGTATTAAGCATTTTTCAGCAGATCTGATCTTGTCACGATTAGTCGGAATCCGCATAAAGTCCGCCTTAATGATTATCAATTTTATTATTTATCCCTTCTAGGGCTTACATTAACGTGCAAAACATTATTAATGAAGTAATAAATGCAATCAAAACACAAGCTTAAGCTGCCTATCAAAATAGTAACAAATCAAAACATCAAATAATCATTAAACATGGCTAATACCTACAGGTATTAGCCCATAATCTCAGTCATAATACAAGATAACATGTTCTGAAAGATTCAAGTATAAATCAAAAGAGAAAAATACGCTAACCGAACGATTATAGAGTACTAAAACGAATTAAGTGAATTTTCCTACGTAATTATGCACTAGCATGACCTATTTGGTCTTCTTTATGTCTCTGGTCTCGTACTTGGTGGTTACCTCCTCTTGTGTCTCTCTAAAATTCGTCTGCATGTCTTCTATTTATACTTTCTGGAAACAGGGTCGATACGCCGTATCAGGTTATCTGATACGGCGTATCAAGGTAACTTCGCGTGGGGTCTAAGATTATTATATTTTAGAATATTCATACACCGCTATAGTGATACAACATATCACAAATCTTCATACTGTCTTCTTATCTTGGAATTATGGTGAAGTCTTTAGAGTAGATACGGTGTATGTTGTTGATGTCATACGGTGTATCTGGAGTAAAACAAGGCAAGTCTTCTTGTTGACCAAAGTTTCATATACGGCGTATGATAGAAATCCATACGGCGTATTCTTCAAAGTCAGGCAACAGTCTTCATAATCGTCCAAGTCTTGGAATACATCGTATCTATCTAGAATGATACGACGTATGATTCGTCAGTTCAGTAGAATTTTATAACTTGATCCATTTTGCTCCAATTTACGTCTAAAATATCTAACTTTCACCAATTGCTTGATAATAACTGAGATTTACAAAAGTAGACGATTAAGTATCAAATCTCATATAAAATAATGCAAAACAAGCAATATACATAGGACAACTGATGCTAATAATATGATCTTATTTTAGTCATCACAAGTAAAGGTGATTTGATGACCTTGGATGATCCACTAGGTGTGTCATCTTTGGTCGGGATGGGTGCATGGAAGGATCCTTGCGTATTTCTAACATTTTCTCTTGACGAACGAGGTATGGACACATAGTCTTTATTCAAACGACCCTGGCTTGGTCGCTAGGTGTGCCGTTTGCCTGGATACTTTCGTCAGGCAAGGTTTACGCAAGCACGTCCGGGGGGAGCGTTTCCGAGGCTATTCTCTTAATCTTAGCCTTAGTGGGCTTGAGTTAGACCGATTATAACAACCCGTAAAATTTCAGATTATTTTAATAATATTTATCACGTTAGAAAATTCAAATCAACTATTTTCCGACAAAATGCCAATATCTAAAATATAAAAACGAGATGTCATTTCGTTCCTTTAGAAATAAGACACCGCACATACAATACTTGCCCACAAAGTATCTGTGAAATTTATTATTGTTCAAGTTACAATTAAAGCGTACATAAGCTTAATCCATTAGTTATTCCGCATACTGCAGCGCAGTAGCATACAAGACTAAAAATAAATACTGAGATAAGAGAAAAATACACTTTTATCAATCACTAATAATTTACGAAAGAAAACGAGAAGTTATCTCGAGAATTTAGAAAGTCACGGCATCGCACGCATTCCGACACCAATTAAATAACGGCAAACAATTATAATCAAATTTCAACGTAATAAGAATGTCATATTATTACGTTTATAAAATCGTTTTCAAAAATATAATTTTTATATCTTTCGAGGACCGGGAAGGTACATTTACTCGAAGATTCAACAAAACACGGGGTACAATTTACAATGTGCCTACTAATAAAACAAAATAAATATAAACCGTATCTCCCCATATCCTGATCCATCGTTTTCTCCTCTCTCCTCTGTTCCCCACACTCACCCTACATAAACATCAAGACCTGCTGCTAATCTACTTCTGAAAATCAAAAGCTGATCCATCACTATCAAGCCCCTTCAAAACAGAGACCTATACTCTTAGACATCACATGAGAATACTAGAACGTGGCAATGGGAGAATGACGAGAGCCAAAGAAAGGCATGCTACCTACACGAGATCAAGAGGGCTAGTGTCTTCATTCCTTTTATTCTTTTACATATGAGAGAAAGTAATTGCTGGTTTCCTTCACGTTTCACACAAGTTTTCACTAAATTTCACTCACACAAATCTGGGTTCTATAAAAACTAGGGTTTGGAGAATCATAGGGCTTTTCAAAATTAGTTTAGGGGTTTTATTCTTGAGTATTAAATGAAGCTAGTCCAGAAGATAATTTGTGTAATTCGAAGCGGGTCACCTCCAATTGGAGTTTTGGTATTCGACATACTTTGGAAGAATGTAAGAAAATTATTCTCATTAAGTCTCTTGTTCATTAGAATTTGTTATCATTATTACTTTTATAATTTTGATACCAATCGAGTAAGAATTGCTCTGAAATTTGTTTTGAAATTTTTATAAGTTGTCGTTGTTGTTGCTGTCAAGAAACCCAGAAGAAAGAAACAAAAAAAATGTAAAACTTTGTATGTCTTGATTTTCAGCTAATTGGTAATGGTTATATCGGCTTAGTTGGTTTCGACTTGTTCCCTGTCCTCCAGACTGATGTCCTAGCATTTTACTTTAAGTTCATGTTTCTTGACCCATCTTGGTGACCCCTCGGTTGTGAGAACACAGCTAGTCGAGGGGCATTGGTCTTGCTCGTAACATGTTTAGTTCATATCATCCTAAGCCACTAGGTAACGAGTCATGTTCTCACGGGTAGTACTCGTCTATCACTTGTCACTAATTAAATGAAAACGTAAAAGTCATTGTTGTCTTGCTAGTCTAATTCCGCACCTACAGGAGGTCATCCGTAGCATTTGATTCTTTTCTTTTGATCGACCAAGAATACAACAAGGGTGTCGAGAGCTTAGTTAGTATCGAGTTGCTTGTTGGTCTCAGTTTGACCACGAGCTGCTTAGAGTATGTGGTTGTGTGTACACGAGGGCTATACAGCCCGTTCGTGGCCAACAGGGTGCATTTGGTATTTATTAGTCCAACTCAAAAGACACTAGGGTATGTTCGTTTATTCCTTGAGTCACATAGGATATCCTACCTAGCTCAACACTAGACCGAGGTATAGTCACAAATACTTGGAAAAGCCTCGATAATGTCCGCCCCTTTTTCCAGATTTCATGACGTTTAGATCCTTTTCCCTCGCATCAAATGGTGTCAGTGACACAATCCCTTCCTAACTAAGATTAAATTTGGGCCTTGAGCAAGTCTTAACTTAGTTTGGGAGCTAAGTGGGCTGTGAGGCCCATCTATTTCATTAAGAGTCCGTTTAACTTTGAACAGCCCACCAGGGCATGTTTGTTTACAACATGAATATGTTTGATTGTTTGGGTCGTCTCGAGTCATTCACATCTTGCCATGTCTCGACTCATCTCCATCCCGCTACGATTCATCATACATGACATGCAGTTGCACACGACTCGTCTCACAATTTAAGATTTATATTTGAGCACATGTTACGAAACGAATAACAAAAGAGATAACCTATAGACAAAACCTGAAAACCTAGTCGTTGTGCACTTAAACTATGAACCGATATTTTGTAATTATACATTATAGTTCTAAAACCCATTTATTGGAAATACATACCCATAATTTCCATATCACGCACAAATTTAATGGAAAGCGTTTATACTTCAAATAGCTAAAATATAAACTTGTAAACATTTATTTTCAAATGTTAATTCGGATAATTGAATTTAATAAAATTAACAATTAGTCAAACAGAGTAAATAGAAAGTTCCACCCGCGTCATTCAAATTTTCTATGACTATATAAATTATTTTCACATCCTACCAACGAGATATACACCTTTAATCTTATATTTTTCAAACATATATATATATAGATAAACCGGGTCTTATATATACAAATAACTTTTCGAAGCATGATATTAATTGTTTGTATTTGAAAACTACATGGTATTTTATTAATGCAAGTTATACAAAAAAAAAATAAGCTAAGGCTTACTTTCTCAGAATAAATTCAATCATAAAAAATGTCATGAGTACCTATACGTACATATATACTTAATATACACCCTTTTTCGTTCACGCCGACAAAGTCTCATCATATATTATTTTTCCGTGCATCATCTTTTGGTCATCATCAAACCGAAGTCTTGTTAATCCTTGATATCTTTGCTGCGTATACCTTTCTAAGCATTATCATTTGGTCATCATTGAGCCAAAGTCGCAATTCCTACCTTGAGAATTCCTTCCATGTCATCCTTCCTAAGCTAAAATCTACAAAATTCCTTGTAAATTGTTCTTAGATCAATGATGCAACAACAACAACAACAACAACAACAACAACATTTAAAACTTAAAAAGTTAGTAAAACTTTATCGAGTCTTAAACATGAAGACTAAATAGCCGTACTTAATTAGGTTGCGTGTCGGAGCCGTGCACTATCACTCCTTGATTTAAATTCCCTCTAGACTTCATATTGCACATTGCCAAGGTGAGTTTCATAGCCCCTACTTTTAACTGCTTTATACTTGTTTTGGGGGAAGATACATGCTCATTTTACTTAAATCATTTTACTTGTGCATTCCATGCATACTATGCTTTTACATGTTTAAAGTTTTCATCATACATAGATGTTTTATAGAGCATACCAAAATGTTTGACCTAGAATATTACGCTGCTTAGCCTAAGTCCTCAGATCCCAAATTGCCCTCTTCATGAACCGTCAATTCCTGCTGGGAAGCGCGAATGTTATAAATAGATCTATTGAGGGTGACTCCTCTGTTCGGTTGACCCCGCTTGGGTCAAGGCGAAACATATAACATGTCGGGACCGAGTGTATTGGGATAAACACTCGCCATGGGCTCTTTATTTGTATGACTTCTTTGTGCATACAAGAACTGTCGTAGTTTCGGTTGCATGAACTTAGTGCTAGCGTAATAAAATCAATATATGACATTATATTCGTTGTAATGTACATATACCCTACTTATGGTCCACTAATGAAATCTCTTTTATGAAATCCTTTTATGAATTGAAATCATAAACTCTATGACATTATGCAAGACGTAATGATCATCAAGAACCAAATTTGAAACAGTGTACTGAAATCTCTCTATGAACTCACCAGCGTAAGCTGACCCCTTTTAGCATGTATCTTCAGGTTTCAAGGTGATAGCTTATCTTTGGAGGCGCAAGGCAAAGGCATGGCATGGTCATAGACGACTCTGATTTATGTATTGGGACCACTTATTTATAATGGGTCATTTTCCGCTCTAATCAATAATGTAAACATTGTTTTAAAGAATAAATAAAAGTTTATTTATGAAAAACCAATTGTTCTATGCTTATGTTGTGATACCAATTTAGTAGCACCCAATACTTGTATGCTTCCGCTGAGTCATTTTTGGGGGTGTTACACCGATATAGAGTGTATAGGATTTAGCTAGTTGGGTTGAAGCTATCATACGCTCTAATCTAGTAGTGATACTTCCAGTACATCAATTTAATAAATTAAAAAAAAAAACACTTAACAAAATTATGAACATAAATTGTGTATTTTTTAATATATTATGTGATCTTGATGGTTTTAAGGATTTGGGATTAGTGACTTGGTTAGTGTTTTTGCTAAAAGATAAATGTGTTGCATAGATAAATGTGTGTTTCTAATCTAGAGTGATTATGGTTTGGTTTCCATGATAAGCATCAAACTATATTAATTAGCATTTGTTTATTTTCCTCTTCATGCATACCATGTCACTCTTACTACTTACTTGTTGGTATTTATTTTTTTTATAATAACGATCTAAACTAAAAATTAATGTCACATTTTAATACAACCTTAATATGAAACATATGTGGCATCTTGCAGAAATACTGAACCTGGGGACTTGCATATGTTATAGCTTTAAATTCTTAAGCATGACGGAAATTGAACAGAAGCAGATGATTTACACATGTGGATATTGAGGCATGCCATACACTATACGTTTTCAAAATTTTGGATAAATGTGACACGTTTTAGAAACAAGGAATACAATGGGTTTTATTTCACAAGCATGATCCTATTGGGAACATGCATGTTAATATATATAAAAAAACAAGGATTTCCACTCACGCATTGCTACTGATTGTTTACACACGATAATAGTGTAAGTGTTGGTAGACCAAATTCAATACAAATTGTAGCAATTCTAAACAAAGTAGTAAATTTCTTTATCCATTAAAAATAAACATATCATAAATGAAGTTCTAATAAAAGATCTAAAAAGTAAAACAACAAGCAATTATTATTGGATAACAGAAACACATTTTTTTTAAAATGACATACATACGAAGTTACACAAAATCATTTTCATCCCTCAATAGCTTCAATTGTTGCAAAAAAGACAAATCGCTTTCATTCATTCATGGGTTACATTCTTGCTAATTTTCAGTTGGCAATAAAATCGTTTTCACTCCCTTGTCCGAATCAACTCTTGCTTCTGAAGCAATCATTTTTTTAGCAATGATCCTTAACCTGTAATGTAGCTATATGTTGGGTATATCATTCAACTGATCAAACTATTCCAAGTTTGGAAGCAAGGAAACTAAACTTTCTACAAAAGCAATAAGCAACAAACTTCAACGCATCCAGTTAAATGAAGCAAGCAATTTCCCATAGCAACTGTAAGGTACAGACAATATACCACCGTCATTTTCAAGGCAGCTTAGCTAAATAGAAGTTGACGATTCTTGAGATGACCAATCATGTAACTCGATCCATAGGCGATGTCTGAGATATGATCAGGTTGTGGAAAAAGCGTATATGTACTAAAATGAATATGTAGGATATGCAATACCGGAAAAATATATGCAAGCAAAGATCTAAAAAAGAGTAAAAAATTAGAAAAATAAAACCAAGGTACCATGATCTGATGCTAAAGTGTATTTTGAAGTTGATGACGCATTAGCGTATGTGCGAACGGTTTGATCTTTGCGTATTTTACTATCACAATAATGACAATTTAAGTTCATTGTGGATTAGGATTAGGAACTTTCGGTGATGAAATCCCTCTTAAACAATCAAACATAGCCTTTATATTGATTTCTTCTACTCTCCTCAACCCAAAATTGCGCTGCAGCCAATCTGTTCGATAACACTATCGGTAGCCACGTACATAGAAATCCCATGGTAACAACACCAATGCCGACATAAGAAGACAAATTAAGATACAAAAAATGAAACTCTCTTTTTGATTAATATGTAACAAAAACCATGCAATGACAAATCATAACATAGGTCTCTAATCATAAATAGGTATTGGATATTAAATGTCAACATTATAATGAGCACGTCCGCAAATATAATCTAAAGTTAATTTGAAAGTAGCCTGCAGGGAGATCTCTGCAGCAAAACTCATATAATTTCTAAAAAAACTCAGAAACAATACACTTCTATTCATAAAAAACACTCCACACAAACGCTTTGATGATGCAAATGTTGGTGTGTATTCGCCCAAAATAGGGTAAGATAATCAATGTCAGTAGCAATACCACTAGGTGGTTACCGGATATCACTTGGAATCGTGTGATCACTTTCCAAAGTAAACTATTCGACCCTAATGCCTGGGTTACACGAATATCTACTTGGGATAAGACCAAATGCAGTTATAGAATCAGGCACAATTCAATAGGAGATTATTCTTAGCTAGTCAAATGGAATTATGAGCATTAATCGGCCCATTAATCGCCTCATAATTATCCCCATTATAGCCGTTAGTGGTTACATGACCAATTAAACGTGGTCATTAAGCAGTTGAAACTGCCATTTAGCAGTACTTTAACACTAGCAGTACTTTCATACCATTAGCAGTACTTTCACAACACTAGCAGTGGAAACATAGCACTAGCAGTGGAACCATGCCTATCCGCGCTTAACTTAGCACTAGCAGTGGAAACACTACCTATCAGTACCAACTTAGCACTAGCAGTGGAAACACTACCTATCAGTACTATCTTAGCACTACCAATACAAACCACTATAAGAGTCAGGTTGTTCAGGGACCTTATGGGTGTACACTCCATACCTCCTGACCCATTACCAGGTGTGAACTAATCCCACAAGTGCACTAAATTTTCCAACAATCCTCCTCAAATTTAGTTCACTTCCTTTGCATGAAATCAAACATTAAACAAAACATGTGCATAAACGAAAATATCCTGAGGATTGAATTTCCATCTTAGTACATTACACGTTCAAATATTTGAGAATCAGGGTGTTCTAAGAATTGAACCCTTCAACCCATTTGAATACCTGAAGATAAAATACACACAAGTTTTCAAACACTTATCAGCTCCTGACACTATACAAGCCATGTGTCCATATCCAAATTCATAAATGTTGTAAAAGCTAAAAGTCCAAAAGCTTCCTGAAGCGGCAAAACTTCAACATTTACATAGGTGGTTCCTCTTTATTCATGCTCCTGCCAAGCACTTTTTCAAAGAAAATTAACCATTAAGAAGTAAAATTTCATCCTCCTTTCAGCAGGTTCTGAGCACAACCTTGGGATGTAAATAAAACATGTGCTCCAGTCCACTGAATGTTCAGCCTTCCACATTGAACTCAGCTCCCAAGTTTCCTCGGGAGGGAGTTGGGTGTCTTAGAATTCAGTGACTAAGTTGTACTTAAACCCATCCCTTTAGCAGACTTTATAACCAAGTCTCTAGCTAGACCCTTCGTCAAGTGATCAGCTAAGTATTGTTGAGATCTAACAAACTCTATAGATACCACCCCATTCATGATAAGCTCACGAATCATGCTATGTCTGACACCTAAGTGTCTAGACTTACCATTGTACATCTGGCTATAAGCCTTAGCCAATGTAGTTGCACTATCACAACGGATAGAAATAAGTGCTATAGGTTTAGGCCACAATGGAATCTCAAGAAGCAAGTTTTTCAACCATTCAGCTTCTTTACCAGAAATGCTAAAGCCAAAAATTCAGATTCCATTGTTGAACTGGTGATGCAAGTTTGCTTCTTGGATGCCCAAGAAATTGCACCTACACCAAGTAGGAATACCCAACCACTGGTAGATGAATTGTCTTCGATTATTCTGATCCAACTTGCATCAGTGTATCCTTCCAACACTAAAGGATAACCAGTATATGAGAGACTATAATCCATAGTTCTCTTCAAATACTTCAAGACTTGAATGACTTGCTGATGAGCACTAGGATTACTAGTATACCTGCTCAATTTTCCCACTGCAAAACCAATATCATGTCTTGTACAAGTCATGGCATACATCAAGCAGCCAATTACCTTAGAATACTCAAGTTGAGATACATCTTTGCCATTATTAGGCATTAGCTTCTCACAAGTATCCATAGGTGTACTCACAGGAGTACAATCAAAGTAATTGAATTTCCTCAACACCTTCTCAATATAATGAGACTGAGAGATAGAAATTCTATTACTTTCATGTTTAATCCTTATACCAAGGATAACATCAGCCTCCCCCATGTCCTTCATGGAGAACCTTGATAACAAAAATTCCTTTCTCATGTCAACCTGATTTTGGTCAGTGCCAAAGATCAACATGTCATCAACATATAGACAAATGATGACTCCTTTACCAGATTCATCAAATTTGCTATATACACATTTGTTAGCTTGGTTAAGAACATAACCACTGGAAAAAACCACTTCATCAAATTTTTGATGCCATTGCTTAGGTGCCTGCTTAAGTCCATAAAGAGACTTAATCAGGTTACACACCTTGTTTTCATTGCCAGGCAAGATGAAGCCCTGAGGTTGGCTCATATAAACCTCCTCTTCCAATTCACCATTCAAGAAAGTCTTCACATCCATCGATGAATAATCAGATTGTGAATAGATGCCATATCAATCAGCCTTATGGTAGCGATACGAGCCACAAGGGCCTAAGTATCAAAATAGTCTATCCCTGACTTTTGTTTAAAGCCCTGAATGACTAGTCTAGCCTTGAACTTTTCAATAGTTCCATCTACCTTCATTTTCTTTTTGAAAATCCATTTGCAACCCAGAGGTTTGCAACCTGGTGGTAGATCAACCAACACCCAAGTGTTGTTGCCCATGATGGAATCCATCTCATCATTGATTGCTTCTTTCCAGAAAGCAATGTCCTGGGACTTCATTGCTTCTTCAAATGTTTTGGGATCATCCTCAACAATAAAGCAATAGGAGTATTGGTCTGAGACCTCATCCCTGGTTCCTTCAACCAAGTATAGTTGAAACTTAGGTCCAAATGACTTTGGAGTCCTGACCCTTTTGCTCTTCCTGAGCACAGGTTCAGTTTGTTGAACCACAACCTCATCAGGGACCACTGATTGTTCATCATCAGGGACCTTTGATACGCCAGTGTCATGAGTTCCATTAGGAATCCTCGACTTGGTCTAGGGACTGATGAGAATCTATTCTCATCAAAGTTTGCATCCCTTGATTCAATTATTTAGTTAACTGAAACATATTCATTAGGTTCAATAACATAGAACCTAAAAGCCTTGGAATGCTCAGGATATCCAACAAAGATGCGATCAATGCCTCTTTCACCCAAAGTCTTCACTTTGGATCAGGGAGTCTTACAACACCCTACAACCCGGACCACTGAGATAGTTCAGGATGGGTTTCCTTTTAGTCCAGAGTTCATAAGGGGTAACCTTGTTCCTTTTGTTGGATTTAATAAATAGCAAGCTGTTAACATAGCTTCACCCCAGAACCCTTGACTCAATCTTGAATAGGACAACATGGAATTAACCATCTCCTTCACTGTTTTTCCTTTCGAAATACCATTTTGCTGAGGAGTATAAGTCGTTTCATGGATTATACCAACAGACTGAAAATACAGAGTATCCATGTACTCACCTCCCTATCAGTCCTTAATCTTTTGATCAAAGACCCAAGTTGTAATTCAACTTCAGTTTTAAACACTTTGAATTTATCTAATGCTTCATCCTTGGTATGTAACAGATAGACATAACAAAACCTTGAAGCATCATCAATAAATGTCACAAAGTACTTCTTATTCCCCAAAGAAGGAGTGGCATGCAAATCACAAAGGTCACTGTGTATAAGCTCCAAGAACTTAGTCTCACGACTAACACCCTGAAAAGGTTTCTTGGTTATCTTGGTCAACATGCAAGTTTTACACTTTTCAGTGTCCATGTCAAAAGATGGGATTAACCCATCCTTAGACATATCTTGCATTCTTTTATAGTGTACATGGCCAAGTCTTGCATGCCATAGGGTAGAGTCAGTCAGGTCATAGGTGGTCACAAAGGCTGAAATAACACTATAAGTGGAAACATTAAGCCTGAACATTTGATTACATAAATAACCAAAACCAATAAACACACCATTCTTAGATAAGACAAATTTATCAGACTCAATAACATGTTTATATCCATGATTATTCAAAACACTACTTGAAACCAAGTTTTTTCTTATATCAGGAACATGAATAACATTAAACAAAGTTACAATCTTTCCAGAACTAAACCTAAGATCTACACAACCGCGACCATGCACCAAGGCTGTTGATTCATTTCCCATGTGAAGAATAGAACCATCATTCAATGACTCATAAGTCTTGAACCAGCTTCTATCTTTGCACACATGAACTGTTGCACCATAGTCAACCCACCACGCAACATCATCATCCTGCACATAATAATATTCAAATACATATGTAACATAATAAATCTGAAAAGACTTATTAAACATATTCTGACCTTTCAGTGAGTTGGTTGAACCACCACTCCCTGAACCATTAGTGCCTGATCCATTGGCTTTACCACCAACCTTAACACCTTTGCAATCCCTTTTAATGTGACCAGTTTTGCCACATTTCCAACAAGTAGGTGTTGCCTTCTTGTTAGGATCTACCCTTGTGTTGTCATGATATTTGCATTTGCCTTTGTTGTCATTGTACCTAGTGGAGTTGTTATGCTCCACCATATTGACAACAGATGCACCAGTAGCATTGCTACTCTTTGGCTTGTCATTATCCTGCACCTTGAGAGATTCCTCAATGCCAGATGACTGCCAACTCAACCAGTTAATTCATCTTTCTTATGTTTCAAGGTATGCTTGAAATCTTTCCAAGAAGGAGAAAGTTTATCAATAACACAAGAGACCGAAATAGCCTCATCCATGTGCATATTGTGTTGTGTAAACCTTCCAAGTATTCCAAGAAGTTCATTGTATTGTTCCATAACGGGTCTTGAATCAGTCATTTTGTAATTTGTGAAATTACTTACAAGGAACTTCTTACTTGATGCATCCTCACCATTTATTTGGCATCCAAGGAATCCCATAGTTCTTTGGAAGATTCAAAGTTCTGATAAATATCAAACAGAGAATCAGACATACCATTTAGAATAAGACCTCTGCATATGTAGTCATCATTCTCCCATTTGCTCCTCCTCCGACCTCCCACGTAGCATCATCACCATCATCAAGAATAGGTGTGGTTAGCACATACACCACACTCATGCTTGACAGAAAGAAGTGCATCTTCTTCTGCCATCTCCTGAAGTCCACCCCTTCAAACTTATCAAGCTTGGCAAAGTTTTAAGCCATGTGTTTCATTGCAGCAGCAGCCATTGATTATCACAAATAGTTTACTTTGATTGTTGGTGTGTATTCGCCCAGAACAGGGTAAGATAATCAATGTCAGTAGCAATACCACTAGGTGGTTACCGGATATCACTTGGAATCGTGTGATCACTTTCCAAAGTAAACTATTCGACCCTAATGCCTGGGTTACATGAATATCTACTTGGGATAAGACCAAATGCAGTTATAGAATGAGGCACAATTCAATAACCCTTGCGCTTATAAGTGTTAATCGTTTTCTGTGTGTGTCTCATGCATAATCAGATCTCCTATTTATAGGAGATTATTCTTAGCTAGTCAAATGGAATTATGAGCATTAATCGGCCCATTAATCGCCTCATAATTATCCTCATTATAGGCGTTAGTGGTTACATGACCAATTAAACGTGGTCATTAAGCAGTTGAAACTGCCATTTAGCAGTACTTTAACACTAGCAGTACTTTCATACCATTAGCAATACTTTCACAACACTAGCAGTGGAAACATAGCACTAGCAGTGGAAACCATGCCTATCCGCGCTTAACTTAGCACTAGCAGTGGAAACACTGCCTATCAGTACCAACTTAGCACTAGCATTGGAAACACTACCTATCAGTGTTATCTTAGCACTACCAATACAAACCACTATAAGAGTCAGGATGTTCAGGGACCTTATGGGTGTACACTCCGTACCTCCTGACCCATTATCAGGTGTGAACTAATCCCACAAGTGCACTAAATTTTCCAAAAGCAAACAAACCTACAATAAACTTTTTATCAAGCTTAAATACTCACATAAAGCAATGAAACAATGAATTATTTCTATCAATCGCCATAACAGTCAATTTCGTGTTACCCGATACATCATTCAGGAATTTTACATGTCACTTTTAAATTGCACAGGCATCTAAAGCAACATTGTTATAAAGCCATCATTTTAAACCACAAATCACACCTTAAGGGATACCAGGACATATTTACCCTAAAAAAAATAAAGATAAAAATAGAAATAAAAAAACATGTACTATAGAAGCATTTATTTTCACAGCTCACATACAACATATAAAAATAGTTACTGCAACCACATATAAGACTTTAAAAAATGCCATGGACCTCGCAAGACTACAGACAATACATAATGTATAAACTAAACACGTATCACCAGATATCATACTTTAGAAAGTTATACAAACCTTAAATAAATAGAATCTGGTGGGGGTGGATGCAAGCAATCCAACAGCCAATAACGACTCATTTCTCCTCAAAAAAAAATAAAAATAAAAATAAAAATAACCAACATAGCTTGCACGATAGTTTCATTAGACTCCAAGGCATATTCCGTAACAAAAACCTCCTCCAAACATGATACAAAACATTTAATTGATTTCTTACACTCTCCTCATCCGAACATTGGCGTGTCGAGGAATCAATTAGCCCAAATACAAAAAAAGATAGTCTATCAATAATCCCATTAAGAAAATTTACACTCCACTTTAGATCAAGCAATAGGTACAAAAACGACTATAACTTGTAACCAACTTCAGAACTCAAACAACAAACAACAAAATTTATATAGAGTATAAAGATAACACCTAGAAAAACCACAAAAAAAAGTGTAGTGTTATCTCGTATATCTTATAGGGGATTTCAATAATTTTCTTATTATAGCTGCGTATAACGTTTTCACTTCTGGTATCACGCGGCCTGGTTTTTGCAACACCAAAATTATGACTCATAGAGTAACCTAGTCATCATAGCCAAGCAAGCACTTTCCAAATTAGATTTGCAAAACATAAGACAATCATGAAACCCCACATACAGCAACCTTGCACAAATATCAAATCGGTTAAAAAATGTGGTTGCATTATATGTTATACGATGTTGCTGCAACAAAACTAAAGTTTGCTGCAAAATACACCTACATTTCATGCCAATCGATTTTAATATAACATTGAGAGCTTTCAAAAGTGTATTGGACATGAATCCCTACGAAAAGAACATGTATTTTCAAATAGGTATTTACTTATCAAGACAAGATGCACGTCACAAAATAAGGTAAAACAAAACTGAAAACTGTTTGTATACACGTTATATGATTAAAGCATGCACAGAGTAAGAAAATACAACAATATAAGAAACATCATGCGATACCCACCTTTAACTAAATTTGAGTACCTTTAGACAAAACAGTGAGATACTGCTCATGAACTATAGCTATAAACTCTAATTAAACCTAAATAAATCAGTAAAAACACAAAATGCTTTAAAAATATTACACACACTACAACACTTATGAGACCAACACTTACAACCACAGCTTATATAAAGTTCCTACTCACCTTATAGCCGAATGTGATTAACAATTTCTTCACTTCTGACCACAACTTACAAAGAAGTATGCAAAAATGCTGATCAACTTTAAAACAACAAGCATAACCAAGTAACCCTTCTAGCAAACTGTAATTATGTAGCAAGAACAATTACCCATATATTATACATAAGTTCTGCAAAATCGCATCATACAAATCAAATTTTAAACATCAATCTTAAAAAAACTTATACCTAAACGCGAAATCAAAAAAGTTGAACTTAGTCAGGCATTCTACTCATCACTTACATCAAAACCCCTAAAACAAATTTCATCTTTTTTGCATAAAATAAAATGCAACTTTTTTTTATACCTTCATTTAACAATCGCATAAGAAAACATCCAAAACACAAAACACCAGCAACCCGAGAAAATCATGCATTTAAATTCACATCCGAAAACACCCCAAAACATCAAACGCTTGGAATATAGTTGCTCAATCATCCTTTCTGTAACCCTAATTGCATGAACATAACACACGTAATGTTTAAAAATCCAAAAAGCATGCAACAACTAAAACATCAAACACTTAAAGTATCTCAACAAACACAAACACATATCAAACAAAATTTATACCAACACACAAACTAAAAATATATTAAAAAACACAAATACATACAAGTCAGAATACATTCAATTCTCAGTATCGATCCCTTAAACACTGAAACCCTAAACATTGGCCGACCTTTAATATCTAACCCGGCTAAACTAAAATTTAAAGAGAGCATTTAGACCAACATGTGTGTTGAGAGAGCAAAAAAACGGCAATTGTGATTAGAGAGTGAATAACCGACAATTGCAATAATAAGCCATTCTAGAACGATAATGCAAAACAGATGTACAACATGGAATACCTAATCTTGGAAATTTCTCTAGAACTAATAAAGGAGAACATGTGTACAACATGCGGTGAACCCTGTACTAATCAAGCACCACTTAAGCAAGTAACCCACTAACCTAATATTTTAATCCCACTAAGCCATCAGCTCGGCTTGACTCAGTGTGTGAACAGTGTCGGCCCAAGCTGCGGCTCCACAACACCTAAACCGTCGACCTCCCACTTGACGGCTTCGGAATAGTGTCGACTCCCAAAACACTTTAATGAATGTTATATAGTATAATATGATGACTATCAAAGAATTCAAAATGGGAACGAGTATTTTATTTAAATTTGAAGTACGTAAATAATAAACTGGTAGTTTACAACAATGACTTGGGCACTAGAGTGTAACTTTATTGTCAAACACTTGTGAATTGACGTAGCAACTCCTAGATAGCGAATGTGAAGTTATTGTTCTTGCTTATGACCCCAGGTAGTTCTACTAAACCAAATAATGACGTTATTTTTACAGTTTGGGTATCTTTGATTATCTACAATTGTTTTCTACATTGCTAAATGAACTGATATATGAACATATTAGTAATTGAGTTAAAAAACAAAAAACAAAGTTGCACTTATAAATAATCAGCAAAAGTATTGCAAGTATGACATGCCCACATGAATGTTTTATCAAGTTCTTTCTATTTTAAAAGCTATAAAAACCTCGCTATAGAATTTTTTGTTACTAATACAATTTTCTTTGAGACCGTTTTTTTAGGCAATGTGCACCTTACATACATTTATATTTTTCTATTTTCATTTTTAGGGAGACAGAGACAATGAAATAAATTTTACACCATAGTTGAGTTTTTTTTCAGACAATATATTTATAGGGGATATATTAGCCTTTGTAAAGTTGGAAAAATTTGTGCTATACCACACATGATTATGAGTCCACCCGACCAGCTTTGAAATGACCATAAACAAAAGCTAAGGGTAGGTTGGTTTGTTTTATAACGCCTAGTTTTCTCGCATGGCTAGTTATATGTAGTTGTGTCCAAAGTAAAGAGCAAACATGAACTTAAATTACTTTGTTGTGACAAGAACGATAATTGCACCGACAAACCATCAATGTTGTGTACAAGGAATTATTGCATAAACTTTTGAACTTTTTCAGCTTAATGGATGTATGTGTCGGTTAACACAAAATTGCTTTTACATATACATATGAATCGATATGGCATATGTGATAGATCTTTTTTGTCACTTTGTTTTGTAAGTTTAAGCATTATAAACGACCACATGTATATCTAATCTTTTAATAACACATCGTGCTACTGCTTATAGAGTAACATGTTGATCTTGTGTGTTTATACACACATTTTTCTATGTTTTATTCTTTTTCAATACCATACGGGTCATCATTATATGGGAGACGTAGAGATTAGCATAAAGTAATACTCCCTCCGTCCCTAAATAAATGTCCACTTTTGATTTTTAAAGTCTTTCTTGTACAACTTTGACCTTAAATATTTTTATTTGTGTTATATAATACTTGATAAAAATTATACCAACTTAAAGTACATTTAAAACACAATTCATTCATATATTTTGTATCAAGTATTATATAAGATAAACACAAATATTTAAGGTCAAAGTTGAATAAGTAAGACTTTGAAAGTCAAAGGTGGACATTTATTTAGGGACGGAGGTAGTATATAATAATAAATTAACTTTTAAAAGGAAGAGAATAAACAATTGACTATTCACATGTGCATATCCTTTTGGAGGAATTCATTGAAGTATAGTCGTAATTTTATAACCAAATTACCAAGAAGAGCACAAATTGTTCACTATTGTCATGTGTATATTCTTTCTTAGTAAAAAGATTCATGGAACTAGCCCGCTTATCGGGTGGGTCTTAAAACTAAAATGCATTTCAAATTAAACAGGTGTCAGTTTTCGGTATCTGTATGGTTCGCAATGACTATAAACATAAGACATGCGCAAATGTTGTCCCATCTTTGGTTTGTTTCTACAACGACCAGTTTTCTCTCATTAACAATTACACGTGGCTGTGTTAAGAGTAAAAAGCAAGGAAGGTCTCAAAGTACTTTGTTGCGACAAAAACGTATACTACACAGACTTTGAACTTTTTTCATTCAAATTCGATGTATTTTTTATCTTTTCACACAATTTTCTTTATATATATATGTGTGTGTATGTTTCTCTTTTTTTTCTATCGTTTAAAAAACAAACCATTATATTAAGTGTGCGTTTGGTTTGTAGACTTATAAAGTAGGTTTTGAGTAAGTCAAAAAAGTGATGTTTGTTTGATGGAGTTCAAATTTTCAAAACCAACAACAAAGGTTTTTCACAATCTTTTCAAACCGGTGGGTTTTAGTCTAAACCATATGCTATTTTTGTTTCTCCCTCACATGCATAATTAATTAAATATTTAAATAATACTTTCTTTAAATTTTATTATAAAATTTATATAAATAAATATAATTTTACCTTCCTAAAACCTACACTAAATTTAAATCCTAGACCTACATCAAATCTAAATGTTAAACCAAATTCAAATTATGATCTAACCCCACTTATAAACTCAAAGGAACTAAAATTTTCAATTTTTGGCCAAGAATAATTTGATGAAAAATAGGCCTCCCAAAAGTCGGATTTTGTAGCCACTCTAATTAATAAACTGGTAGTGTATAAAATATAAAATATATAGGAGTATTAAATTAAATAGGAGTAGAAGAAGAAGAATATACTAGAAAAAAGAAAAGTAATTAAAAAAGACTAGTCCGTCCGTCCTCCTTTTTGTTCCCACGCTGACGCTAACCCTTGGCCTCCACTCCAAGGGTTTCATTGTGCCTGCTGTCTCTATATATGTAACAACTAACAACCAACACACACTTAGTTTTAAAAAAAAACGATGATGAACAACCGCAATAACAGCCGTGTATTTGACTACCATCACCGCAGACGCGATCGACCGCGTCGCCCCAATTTCGTAATCGAGCTCCGTTCGCACGATTGCAGCGCATACAATCGTCATGAGATAGTCAACCTGATAGGTAAATTCACCTCTCCTCCTGATGATTTCTATATATATGAGAAAGGTGTTGTTGCTGCTAGGTTTTGTTACCAACAGTGGCCTAATGTCCTTGATACTATTGTCTTTTTGTGGGAGGTGGTTCTCGATGACTCCTTTTCGTTTCGCCCCAGACTTGTGCAGAATTTAGTTGTCCCTTCTGATATTGATGAATTCAATTCTAAGGTTAGGGTTTTGTTTAAGGACAGGGTTATTGGGTTAAAGGATGGAGACTTGGTTAGGACTTTAGGGACCAGACTTGAGGCTATTACTACCGAGATTATGCGCTTGGACTCCTTGTTGAAGAAACCCAGGAGGTTAGCCCTTTATGCCCAGCTCAGTAACAACAAGGAGGCGTGTTTTAAGGACCGCAATTTGATTTTCAGCAAGATTAGGGAGTTTAAGTGGGCTATGGATTGTGTTATTGATTATCTTGACGGGAAGGTTTCTTCTTCCGATGATGTTAGGGTTTTGAATTTCAAAGGTAAGTTTGATTGGAATAAGCTTTATTCCGTCATTAACAGAGAGTGTCGTAGGCTCAAGGATGGCTTGCCTATTTTTGCTCATCGTAAGGATATTCTTTCCCAAATACATTGCCAGCAGGTACTTTCTTTCTTTCTTTCTTTCTTAGGGCCTTTTTTTTTTCTTTCTAAATCACGTAAACTAGTTTAGAGTGCTTGACAAAAACAGCTTAGACGATTTTCTTAATATAATGACAAGTAGAATAAAATTAGTTAAAACTTATGCACATGCAGTTCTATTTCTAATATAATGATAGTAGGAGCTAGAGTATAAGAAAGTCAATACTATTTGTGTGTTTTTGATAGTCGCTGCTTCAGTTAGTACGGTAGATGTCTTGAGATGATCTTTGTGTATGGCTCTAAATATTGGGTGTATTGTCACAGAAATAGTTTGTTCTTCAAGGTTTTATGCGACTAGCAGACTATAATTTGCTCGAACCCTTGAACTGGTAGTTAGATAACATAAACAAGTTATATATGCTCTGGTTAAAAAAAAAAAAAAACAATGGCAAGTTTTGTCGTAAGCATATTCTTGTGCTCTTTGATTAACCCATCCAAGTTCCAAAAATTTTCACTGCCTTGAGATAACTATGTAATGCATTAGGTTCATTAGTAATTATGGTGGTTTGGGCCATTATTAAACTGTATATATATATATATATATATATGTGTGTGTGTACGATCACTTTTTGGAAACCATAGTTTGAAAAATGGTTTTAAAAGTATGTTGGGGCTCAGGTGTGTGAGATCTTATGTTCAATCAGCTATAGTTTTCATATGTGGTTTGTGCATAAATAGCTAACCATCTCACTCGTTTGAAAAGATTGTGTATTTACATATATACAGTTTATCTGGATTGCTTATGCTGTCTATATACCTTGCAGGTTATGGTATTGATTGGAGAAACTGGTTCAGGAAAAAGCACACAGCTGGTTCAGTTCCTTGCTGACTCAGGAGTTGCTGCCTACAAGTCTATAGTTTGCACTCAGCCACGTAAACTTGCTGCCATTTCTTTAGCAAACAGAGTGCAGGAAGAAACTCGTGGCTGTTACGATGATAATTCAGTCATTTGCTCCTCAACCTATTCATCTCTTAACCAATCAGATTCAAAAATAACATACATGACAGACCACTGCTTACTTCAGCACTATATGAATGACAAGAATTTTTCATGGGTTTCTTGCATCATTGTTGATGAGGCACATGAAAGAAGTCTAAACACTGATCTTCTTTTGGCATTAATTAAGGATTTACTTCACCGACGGTCTGATTTAAGACTGATTATAATGTCTGCAACAGCTGATGCAGAACAGCTGTCTAAGTATTTTTTCGGTTGTGGTACATATCACGTGGTTGGCAGAACTTTCCCAGTTGAGATCAAATATGTTCCCGAAATATCTAATGTCCCATTTGGTTCTAACATAGTGGCACCTTATGTTTCTGGTGTTGTGAGACGTGTCACTGAGATTCATAAAACGGAAGAAGAAGGGACGATTCTTGCTTTTTTGACTAGTCAAATGGAGGTTGAATGGGCTTGTGAACAGTTTAAAGTGCCATTGACAGTCGCACTGCCGTTGCATGGAAGGTTGTCTCATGAAGAACAATATCGTGTGTATCAAAATTATCCTGATAAGAGGAAAGTCATATTCTCCACCAATCTTGCTGAGACCTCCTTGACCATTCCAGGAGTCAAATTTGTAGTCGACTCTGGAATGGTCAAAGAGAGTCGATTCGAACCCGGAACTGGCATGAATGTTCTTAGAGTTTGCAAAATTAGTCAAAGTTCGGCTAAACAACGAGCCGGACGTGCTGGAAGAACCGAACCGGGAAAATGTTATCGGCTTTATAGCGAGAGTGACTTCCAATGCATGTCATCTCATCAAGAGCCTGAAATCCGTAGGGTTAATCTTGGTATTGCAGTTCTTAGAATTCTAGCTCTTGGGATTCATAATGTTGAGGATTTCGATTTCATTGATGCACCTTGTTATGCAGCTATCGAGACTGCAATCAAAAGTCTTATTCAGTTGGGAGCCGTAGTACTCGAAAATGGTGTTCATATGTTAACCAAAGACGGTAAAATGTTGGTGAAGCTAGGGATTGAACCTAGGCTCGGTAAAATGATTCTGAAATCCTTTGAAAATCGTTTGGGACGGGAAGGGTTAGTTCTTGCTGCGGTTATGGCGAATTCAAGCAGCATATTTTGCAGAGTCGGTAACGAAGAAGATAAGCAAAAGTCCGATTGCCTAAAAGTCCAATTCTGTCATAAAAGTGGCGATTTATTCACTTTGCTTTCGGTTTACAGAAAATGGGAATGTGTTCCACGTGATCAGAGAAATCATTGGTGTTGGGTTAATAGCATAAATGCAAAATCTATGCGCAGATGCCAAGAAGCTGTTCAGGAAATGGAAAGTTGTCTTCAACAAGAGCTCAATATCATTATCCCGACTTACTGGCGGTGGAACCCGGAAGTCAATACCGATTCTGATAAAGTCCTTAAAGATATTATACTCTCGGCTTTGGCTGAAAACGTGGCTATGTATACGGGGAATGATAATCTTGGTTATGAAGTGGCATCAACCGGAAGTCATGTTCAGTTGCATCCGTCATGCTCTCTACTGATGTTTGGTGAAAGACCAAACTGGGTAGTGTTTGGCGAAATTATTGTTGCGCCCAATCAGTACTTGGTGTGTGTTACTTCTGTCGACTTTGATTCTTTGAAAAATCTTTCTCCACCTCCATTTGATATCTCACAGATCGACAGTCGGAAACTGCAGTTGAAGGTGTTAACGGGGTTTGGAACTACGTTACTGAAACGGTTTTGTGGGAAGTCAAACTCAGGTTTAAGATATACTCAGTCACACATCAGGGATACCATTAATGATGATCGGGTCAGGCTTGAAGTATCTGTTGACCACAATAAAGTCAACATATTCGCATCATCTGAACACATGGAACGGGTTTCTGAGATTGTAAGTGTGGCTTTGGAGCGTGAAGCAAAGTGGTTACGTAATGAATGTTTGGAGAAATATTTGTATCCTGGCAGACATGTCTCGCCACCTGTAGCTCTTTTTGGTGCTGGTGCTAAAATAAAGCATTTGGAACTTGAAAAGAAATGTCTAACAGTTGATATATTTCTTCATGGTCCAAATGATGTTGAAGAGAAAGAGCTTTTGTGTTTTTTGGAGAAACACACATCTGGCAACATCTGTGCAGTCCATAGGCTCAATGGGACTGGTCAAGATAATGAAAAGTGGGGCCGGGTAACATTTCTTACCCCTGAAACAGCTGAAAAGGCTACAAAGTTGACTCCGATTGATTTTAAGGGTTCTTCACTTAAAATTGTTTCCTCACGAAATACATTTGGAGGGGTTAACAAATTTCTGTCATTTCCAGCTGTCAAAGCAAAAGTATCATGGCCACGTAGGCGGACCAGAGGGTTTGCATTTGTTAAATGCAATCCAAATGATGTGTTAGCCATGGTTGAAGATCTTTCAAATGTGCAAATCAGAAACAACAATATAAGCTGCAAACCGAGCCTAAAGTCTACAGACAGTGTTATGTTGTATGGACTCGAAGTCGATCTCTTTGAAGATGAACTTTTTGATGCCTTAATTACAAAAACAAATAGGAAAATTCTCGATGTTTGCTTACCGCGAGGTGTTGCTGTAGAGAATCCGCCAGTTCTTGCTCTTGAAGAAGCGCTTTTGAGAGAGGTGAGCTTGTTCATGCCTGTCGGGAATTCTAAAAATGAATGTGTTAGTGTTCGTATTTTTCCTGGTAATTATTTCATGAATGCGGAGATTAGTTTTGATGGAAGTTTGCATTTGGAGGCGGCGAAGGCTTTGGAACAGATTGATGGGAAAGCATTGCGAGGGTGTCAGCCATGGCAGAAGATTAAATGCCAGCCGCAGTTTCATAGTAGTGTTTCGTGCCCTGCTTCTGTTTATATGGTCATTAAGGACCAACTGCATACTTTATTGAAAACCCTGCAGCTTCGGAAAGGTATTTTGTGACAAAATTGACCTTATCTATGCTATTTATATATATTCTTTTCTTTGCTTGTATAATTTTTAACCATACCTTTTCACATTTTCAAGTATTATAACTTAGTGTCTCGCCCGTGGTTGGGTGATAAGAAAAAAATGGCTGACTTTGGTATGTTCAGGCTGACTTAGACACTTTTTGTCCAATGTTGTAACTTTTAAATAAAATATTAACATGTCAGCTATGGTTTTTAAATATGTATTGTTACAATAATAATTCATTTCCCTTAGAAGTTGGGCGACCTTGAATTCTTCTTTTAGCCAATTTTTGGATTTGACCTGTTTGATACATTAGAGATAAAACTTCACCTGTATCAACCCAATTATAAGGGATTGAAATTTCCACTTCTAAACTGTTTAATGTTAAACAACTGTTTCAAATATTTCTCTCTTTAAAAGATTACTGAGCATAAGTACATAACCATGATTATCTTCTTTGTAGGAGCTGAGCTCTTTTTTGACAGAAACAAGAATGGCTCACATCGTGTCAAGATCTCTGCCAAGGCTACAAAAATAATGGCAGAGTCGAGAAGACCTTTAGAGCAGCTCATGAATGGAAGAACCATAATTGATGCTCGGCTTACCCCTTCAGTTTTACAACAAATCTTTTCTCGGGACGGATTTTCTCTTCAGAAGTCTATTCAACGTGAAACCGGGACATTTTTTCTTTTTGACCGCCATAACCATAGCTTTAGAGTCTTTGGTCCCTTATCTAAGCTCGATATTGCTCAGCAGAGGCTAGTGCAGGCCCTTGTGACCCTGCATGATACCAAACAGCTTGATGTTCATCTTAGAGGACCTTCTTTGCCACCCGATATAATGAAGAAAGTGGTTGAAAAGTTCGGGCCTGACCTTCACGGGCTTAAGGAAAGGTTTCCAGGATCTGATTTCTCTCTAAACACCCGATACCACACCATCTCCATTCGTGGAAGTAAAGAAGTGAAACAAAACGTTGAAGAAATAGTACACGAATTTGTTAAAACAACAAGTTCTATTCCTAGTCAAATGGTCAAAAGTCAAACACCCACATGTCCCATATGTCTCTGTGAGGTTGAAGATGGTTACCGTCTGGAAAACTGTAACCATGAGTTTTGTAGAGGCTGTTTAGTCGAACAATGTGAATCTGCAATAAAGAGCCCAGGAAACAGTTTCCCGATGCTTTGTGCACATGAGGATTGTGAAGCCAGGATCTTAGTGGTTGACCTCAGGTCACTTTTGCTAACAGAAAAGATGGATGAACTTTTCCGAGCTTCTTTAGGATCGTTTGTGGAATCTAGCTGCGGGAAATACCGGTTTTGCCCTTCACCAGACTGCCCTTCAGTGTATAAAGTGGCACAAGGTGAAGATCCTGGGAGACCGTTTGCTTGTGGGGCGTGTTCTGTGGAGACTTGTACTAGATGTCACCTGGAAAACCATCCCTTCTTGTCGTGTGAAATGTACAAGGAGTTTAAGCGGGACCCAGATCTGTCTTTGAAAGAATGGATGAAGGATAAAGAGGATGTGAAACACTGCCCTGTTTGTAGGTTCACCATAGAGAAGATTGATGGGTGCAACCATATTGAGTGCAGGTGTGGGGTACATATCTGCTGGGCGTGTGTTGTTCATTTTAAGAGCAGTGAAGATTGTTATACTCATTTGAGGTCATTTCATGAAGCAATTGTTTAGCGGTAATTTAAACTTATGTTTTAGTGCATATTAGGATGTGTATATACAAAACTCTTGTAAATATGGTCTTTCTTAGAGCAGCCTTCAATGCAATGGTCTTATGCTTGGTCTTGTTGACTAGTATTTTACAATGCCTTTTTCCTTCAATTTATGACTACAGACAAGTGGACCAAATGGCCAAATGTCATGTGATGGATTCCAAGCTTGGTCTTTTATAAATGATTGGTAGTGTACCTAGTAGATTTGTTACTGTACATTATAAATTCATTAAAAGGATAAAAAGGAAGAGAGTTGCAATGCTCTTGTTTCTTTTTTATCTTTTCATTTTCCAGTGTAAGCTGGGTTTCGTACCTTGGAACAAGTTATAAACCACATTATTTTATTTGTTCTCTCTTTTGATTTTTTTTCAGACAACAAATACTAATAAAAATAAGAACTACTAGATCAGCAGCCCAACCTACCTGTTGGAAAGGGTTTGCCAAAAAAGATGGCTACTTTCATCCTTCATTGAAGTTAATGGTTTGCAGAAACCTATGTTTTACCAGTTATGCTGTTGTATATATAGTTCTTATAAGAGATAGCTAGCAGTCGAACCCAGCCAACCCATGTGCAATTCAAACAGTTGCATATCCCTCTGCACTCCATAAGAACAAAGATTATGGTGCTTTTGTTGACTAATTTCTGATAATCTTTATTGCAGCTAGTTTTTAACCATGTTAAGTGATTAGTAGCATCAACAGTTTGGTCAGTACTATGTTGGATAAAGTTTCTATAACTTTAAAAATTCCTTCGGTTATTGTTCCAACTTTATGGAACTGTCAGATTCAACAGCATCGGCCTGTAAATTCAGCTATATCCGTGGAGTTAAACCGACTGCATCCCATATCTGACCCATGAGTATCCAAAAGATACCACTGGTGGAGCATTAGTCCAATGGTTGGAGCATTTGTGCTTGAGTCAATTGACCCAGGTTCAAGTCCCATCCTTGGCATTTGCTTCAGATAGGTACCCACCTCCGCAAAACCTATGGGCACACTGGAGAGACTTTGTGGAATAAGAGCTCAGGGTCCGAGTCTTGGCTCGTGCTCACTCCAGTTGGTGCCCCACTAGGCCAGGAGAGTTGCCGGAGCTATTCCTTGTGGGGTGGACAATGGCTGGTGCCAAAAGGCACATGGGGTCAGGGTGTTCCTACTAACCTACACCTTTTGTGGAATGAGTATCCAAAAGATTGTCCTTGAATCCTTTGAGTTAAAGTTTTTATCCTTTCAATTGATGTGCTGATTGGTAAATAAGATTGATGCAGGAGAATTTGATTTCTCATTTGCAATATTTTGTTGATGCAATACTACAGTATATGTTTTATATTCCTCTAGACTTACATTTTGGTGTAACAAAGAGAGAGTCGGCCGCTGTTGATTTTTCTCTCTAGTCTTATCAACTTTTGAGGATTTCATTGCCTTTATAACTAACTGTCATAAGGCACAAACAAGCATGTAGCTAAAAAAATATTTTTGGATTTCTTAGTTAGGGAAAAAAGTGAACAAAAAATTACCTAATAATCCATATCCAGCAACACTAGTCACAAATCGAAGCAATCTTCTATGACTAAATGAGGTTGTGTGCAGTATTTTCATTCAAGAGATCACTTAAATACCTGAAAAATAATAGGCAACCCAAATAATGATACCGGAAAATACCATATTAGGGAGTCGAAACAAAGGACCCTGAACAATACCGGCTTTACAAGCACCCCCAAGTTTTAATCAGTCTTGGCTTTACTATAGATGTGTGTACCACTTAGAAGATCTTCATGGCTTTTCTTGACATGACAACCACATTAGATGTTGACACTCGAAAAATTTGAGCACTATTGCATTAACATAGAAACATATGGTCAATACTCACATTTATATGGAAATGTTTCGACGAGTCAATTATTGTAAATTTCATAGATTAGAGATGCAGAGGAAATATAATGCCTTAGCAAATCACAAAAGAAAAAAAAAATAATAAATAAAATAAAATTCAGCAAATCATAAATGATATACTCACAGCTACGATTGGTATGTTTGAGAGTCTATCGAATAATTAAAGCTTCATTATCTAGCACCATGTAAGCTCGTGCATTTTCAACACGCTGATGAATAGAGAGCTTAGCCATGTAAGCAGCTTCTTGTTCGGATGTTCTCGAGATCTATAACCATCCAAAACTTGTCACTCCACCCAAAGAATAACACACTTGTAAACCTGTAAATGCTTCCAAAAAAATAAAATAAAAATGTAAACCCGGAATATAGGCAGCACCAAATCCTAATTGGCTATCCATACTTGAAAACTAAAAAGAAGTCTTAATGACAATTTTAGGTTTCGTGCCAAAAACCATTCAGTGAATGTACGAATAGTATTTTTGGTGACTAGCATAAATATGAATAGATGAAAGTGCTACCAGAATAGTATTAATCATGTAGTATTAATTTGTTACACAAATGTAGGGTCTCTTTTGGTTCTATGGTCCTGGAGTGAGATAGAGTCAAGAGTGTGGGTATATCCAGTTGAGTATGGTTTGTATTTGTGCTTTTTGGTCTTTGTTTCTTTTAGTTTTTTAGCTTCCGCCTTTTGTTTGTATTTTGGTTGCGGTTTTCGCTAAGTTATATATTGCCTTTCAAAAAAATAAATAATAAATAAATAAATAAATGGAAAGACAATATTAAGTTCTTCAGTATCTACCTTTTTGCCCAATTAGTCCCAACAGCAGCTCAAATAGACCAGTTTGAACAGCGTCCATAGTACCATGATCGAGATGCATGAGCACTGCACGAGGTACAGACCACCCACAATAGTGTACATCCACACCTTCAAGTTGATCCAATCTGATTACCACATTGTCCGCCTTGAATGTTATTGAAACAAACACATTCCTTTCTTTTTTTGACAATAAAGTTGTATTAAATTATATGGAAACTTTAATCCAATCTGGTTACACAAACTGTGAGAACATCCCAAAAATCTTCACATGTTACTGGCAACACATCCTTTTATATCTTACAACACAAAAACTACCTTCCTCATCAGCCATTACATCCTGTATTTGCTGATATTGGGACACTAAATTCCATGTCATTCGTGTATAAAGCGTTCCACCGACACTAGATTCATGTCACTCTAACTTGCTTGACCCATTCCCAACCCGCCCATGTTTTTAATCCACCATAGAAATTTAGTAAAAGACCTAAAATCAGTGTTTTGACATGACAGCCACATACCAATTATCTTAACAAAATTCATGGGAATACAGATCAATTATTATTGACAGTTGTCATTTTCATCAATTTTGCAGTAACTTTCTGAGAAGCAGTGGAGAGAAAGTCCTGATGAAGCAAAGTGCAAACACCATATTTGATAGCAAAAGCAGCAGTAGACAACGATAACAACTTTGGTGATCAACTTTGTCAACAAGACACCAAAGTACTTGAAATGAAAATGACACTAGAAGAAGTGCGATTAAAAGATATCATATTTCATTAATTGAAATTTAAACTGAGTTCACAGAAACAAAATAATATATTGTTTCATCAACAACAAAAAACAAACAATAGTTTGATTGAATCTCTACTAAAACTACTAAGCTGCCAACAGAGCTTTGGCTGGTGGGTATAACGCAACTGCCCCACGAGAAATACTTGAGTACTTTCTATATATCACCTTCCTCTTCTCGTCATCCTTTGCCAATGAATGAAACACAGCCATCAGCTTTGCACATTCCATCACTTGCTTCTCACTGAAACCAGAGTGCATTTCCAGCGTCTCGTGCCACACTTGGGTCTTGTTTAGCGTGTTTCGTGCTGCATACACCGCTGCTGCAGCCACCATTGATGGACAGAATCTTATTACCTCATAATTCATCATGGCTAATTCAGCATAAAAGTACACCATCTGTTCCATCTGTTACAGAAACATTTCAACATGTCAAACATTCAGAGTCTATTATATAACCAAATTAACTAAAACGAAACCAATATCAACAAAATATAAAAAACACACCGCTGTATCCGTTGGGGTATTAGCAGCTTTGATGAACCTAGCCAGGAACACATAAGGGGTTGGGACAGTTATATTCCACTCCAATCTACCCAAAATCCTCTTCTCCATCAGTAACACATGACGATGCTCATAAGCACGATCTGAGATCTGCACGAAATCATTAACTTCAGGGGCCCATATCTCTTCGTATTTTGATGCAATAAGCATTGCACTCATCCCCACACACTGCAACTCTCTTCTAGCAACAGTTTCAGCAGCCAAGAATCTGTCGACAATGTTGATTGTCAAGTATAAAGTCTCATTAGTGAGCTCAAATTTGTTGTGAACTTCAATGAGCCAATCGATTAAGATTGCCCTCATCTTATCATTAATCTCTGGCTGTGAAGGCATATAGTCGTGAACTCGTGTTTCATTCTGCATCAAACACACAAAAACAAAATCAATAAAACTTGGCATAACATAGTAACATACCATTTAGACATATATTATTATTATTATAATATGATTATATATAAACGTATGTGATTATACCTCTACAAGTTTGTAGAATTTGTAAATGTCTTCCACGTACTCCACTTCCGCCAGCTCATTATAAACGTCTTGAGCATCTATGTTGATTACATTATTTGGCTTGGGCTTGTAGTTTAGGCCACACACAGCTTTGCTCCTTGCAGTAAGTGTCGAGGTAAGTGACGCCTTAGGTTTCTTCTTTGATGATTCAGGCTTCTGTTTATCGACTGTATCAGGACTGATCTCGATCACCGTCGCATTTTGTGGGACTGGTGCTGGTTTTGGCTTGACAGTAGCTTTCTTCTTTGGAACTAACTTGTTTTCATTATTATTAACCACCAGCGGTTTCTGTAAAAGAAATTTAACAAGGTTAGATTTGATACGAAACTGATTTAGCCATAACATAGATTTTGGGAAATTTTTGTTGTTTTCACCTTTTTCTGTTCGGCTGCTGCATCTTTTTGTGCATTGGCTATTAATTGAGCACAAAAACTTCTGGTAACGGGTCGTGTGACTTGCTGCCTGAGAGTGACTAAGTTTCCGATATCCCCTAGTGCGCGACGGCTCTTGCCTTGTGCCCCCAACGGAACCGCCATATTCTTCTGCTTAATAGCCCCTACTGGTTCTCCTTTAAATTTTACAAAAGCAAGATTTAGTCGTTTAATCGATAAAGTATTAACATAAAAAAACCTTAAATACAGATATAGCAGGAATAAGATATAGTATGTTGCATCTTAAAATCAGGACTAACAAAAACATATTGAATAAGATTGAAGTTTTAATCAAACAGTTTATGAGAAAACACTAGTTACAGAAATCAAACAATTAAGTTTTACAAGATTTAATCTTTTAACCAAAGTTTATTACTCAAGAACAGGTTAACAAGATTGACTCACATATTATAACCCTACTTACAGAAATATTAATCAATAAAATTCACCATGAAATCAAGAATATGATGAATAAAGTTTAACAAGATTCAGTCTTTTAATCAATCACCAACTTTTAAAGACCTCCAAATTATACATAATCAATAAAGTTGAATCTTTAAGTCATCAAATTTGATCTATTCAGAAAAATAAAGAATATAAGATCCAATATGTTATTAACAAAAATCAAGAAAATAAGAAAAAGCTTTGAAACAAGAATCATAAAAGCAGAAAGAATGAGATCTAAAAGCCACAAATGAGAAAGATTAAATACCTCTGTTTTGATCTTGAAGAACAACGTGTCGTGAAGCCATCTTCTGATTAATAAAACCGAACAACGAAAAGATACGCTCCTCTAGTCTAGATGTTGATGATGGGATGGAACAATGAAAAAGGGTTGGGCTGAATGTGTTTGTCAAGGCCCCTATTTGAACTCATTGAGATTTTCCTCAACGGTCAATTTTATAGCCGTTAGACCAAACTATTATTATTCAAATATTCTTTCCTTTTATTTTTTATTCAACCTATGTCTATGGGTTACAATAATAATCTTACAAATTTGTAATTGTGGAAGAATACGTCTTTTCCCTTTATTTTAAGTTTAAGTATATTATCTGTCAAGTTTCCGTCTAAACAATTAACCAATATAAATCGTATGTAAAGTAATGAAAGAGTTAAGTGAAAAAAGAATAAATACAATGATTTATACTGTTTCGGAATTAGGGTTTTAGATCATCCGTATTTACCAGTATCTAAACCTTGCCAACTCTCCACACTATTACAAACACTTCTACCAAAGAAGTACCAAACCCTAAAGCTTAACCGCACCTGATATAAGACTTTACAACCTTGCTTCTTCCATACCCGGAGTAGGAATTGGCATTTAGTTACAAATGAATATGAGAGTTTAAGTATTGTTTTACATAAATACAACTAGACTATAAAAAGATAGAAGAAGAAGAAAGACGCTAGACGACATATAAAAGTGGATGAGGCTCTTGTTAGTACAGAAAGTGTGACGGGTACTGATATAGATCAGGATTGCTTGTTGGGTCGGGCCAATAAGCTGCTTGTGGATTGGATTTGTACTAAACCAAGTAATAAAATAATATCCTGCACAAGTGAAAGTAAACCGTTAGCCTTACTGTGGGGACGAACCCCACGATTAAGCTCCGGCGTGAGAGTAAGAAGTCATATTTGTCAGAGAATATCAGAGTATGTGTGTGTTGGTATGTGTAAGAAAGTCATACCTCATAAATGTGTTAGAGAATTCCCTTTTATAGGCGAGACCAATACTAGGGTTTTCTAGTATTTCGCTTATAATTGTTAGTGGTCAGAGTAGAACCCTTGTCGGGCAAAGATCCGCAGTAATTGTGGTTATGGACACAGACCATCTTCCGCGAACATTCGCTGATCCGCTAGAGTACTGCGGAAGTATCCTTTAGGTGACCTGCGTGCGTCTTTGTGTGTGTCCGGACCGTAGCCAATTTATCATTAGGCTTAGTGGCGGCTAGGTATTTTTGCTTGTCTACTTTGTTGGGCCGAGGCCCAAATGTGTATTGTACGAGCTGGGCCCAATAGGCTAGCTGTATATACTATACGTCATCAGTCCCCCTAGTCTAGTTTGTTCATTGCGTATAGCCTTATTAGTTGCTTGCGGTGAATGTTGCTAGACTAAGGTTTCACGGCGGTTTCGCTTCTGCTGCGATAGGTTGCTTTTCCGCGACGTTTCCTTATATATATATATTAACCGTGGGTGAACTTTGTGATACGTGGACTTCCTTTAGCTTTTCATATTCTGACTGAGTGACCCACTTACCTAACTGTCATCCTTATCTTTTAATCCCAACTGTTGACTCAGACGTTATAGACACGTGTATTCATATGAGATTAACTTGAATTCGATATACCATGGGTATAAATACCCAATTTGGTTTTTATTATTTTCTTTTTTCTCCTCTTCCACCATTGTCGCCATTGCTAAAAATTTCTTTAAGCTTTTTGACTATACTGTGTTGCATTCTTCTTCAAAGGATTTTTGAATTTACAGGTTAGGCTTCAACACTTGTCTTTCTTTCTATTATGGGTAGTATCACAAGTATTAAGTCCGCTGTTACTCAGAAGGCTCTTGACACCTCCTGTGGTAAGTTTCATATTCCCAAAGAAGTTCATCCACAATTACCCAATCCAGACCAAACCATACATGAGCGACCTGCTGGGAAGATTGGTGTTTATACTAGGTTTTTTTAGTATGCCAATTTCTGGTTGCCACTGTCTGTCTTTCTTATTGATATTCTTAGATACTTTCTGTTGATGCAAATAATGTCTAAAAACGTTATTTCTATCTTTCGATATCTCTATGTTTTGATGATAACAAAATGTAAAAACACGTTACATCAAAATTAAAGTAAACAAGTTTTTAGTCGAAATATTCCGTTTCTACAAATATCACTCTAGGTATGTGTAACAATTCGCAATTTCAGGTTACTATTTATTTTCAAAATTTTACTATTCATCACCGAAATTTTTATTTCACATTCTCGTAATTTAACTTATTTTATTGATAACCCAAGAATTTGACACTCGTCGGGTCATTTCTACAGATTTCACGAAACCGTGTCCGAGATTTACGTTTAGGTTTAAATGACATTTAGGCATCCCGATATGTCTATAAACATTACAAATAAGAGAAATATAAGTTTTTCACCTTCCGTGACATTTCCGTGAGTTTCGGAAAATTACGTTTTCCAGTTCTGCGTTTTACGCGATTTACGCGTTTTAAACATACGTTTCCAGTTTTAGCAGCGTTTAAGCAACTCGATAGAACTTATCACCCATCTAATATGCTTATATAGAGTATATTGATAAGTTTTAACATATTTATAAGATTCATATTTTTAGGATACCCGGTTTTTAGTTTCGTGACTTTACGACTTACGATTAGCGATTAACGGGACCAAAACGCACTCCGTAAAAGCAAGATATTATCAAAACTCATATCTAGTCATCCAAGATAGGCATTGAATGAATTTTTGACCACATGGGGTGTTTTTCTTGGTAAAGATTATATAGGAAGCTTTATACATGTGCTAAGTAACTTAATCCTTAAGTCTTCTATAGTATAACTAGCTAATTTGATCACAACTCTCTCAAACACATTCACCTCCTCATTTATTCACCAAGAAACTCTTCATTTTCTCTCTTCATCACTGATCCATCATCATCATCATAAGTTATCCATCTTTTGATTTCAATATTCAAGTTATATATCAAAGTTCAAGGCCTAGTTATTCTCTACATAGTTCTAGTATTCTTTTGGTGATTCCATGATTTAATTAGGAGCTACCCAAGGGTGCTATGGCTGAATTCATAAGGTTTCTTACAAGGTTAGATCAAGCCTAGCAAGGGTTAGCAAGATGGATAAAAGTTTTAAAGCTAGGGACTTTGGTTGAAAGGGTTTAGAATTTAGTGTTCCTATTCATGGTTCTAGTTAAATTTCATCACAAGGATTGTAAGAAAACTCCTATTCTTACCTTTGATTTCAGTAAATACTAGTATTTCATGTATGTAATATGTTTTATATGCTTATTATGGTTGATTGTGCTTGGATAATTGTTAGTACTATTTATGCGACGGGTTATAGAGGGTTTGGACGTAGCTTGCTGGACTGGGCCGGTAAGCCTTTGGTGAGCTTGTTTTGTACTAATCCAAGTAATAAGGGTGATGTTCCTGCACAAGAAAGGTAAACCATTAGTCTTACCGTGGGGACGGACCCCACGATTAGACTCCGGCGTGAGAGTAAGTAAACATTCTTATGAGGGAAAGTAGAAGTATGTGTGTGTAATTATGAGATATAAAGTTGTTGTACCTTGTATGGGGATTAGAGCCCCTTTTATAGGCGAGGTTTGCCGCTGGGGCTTCCTGGATTATCGCATATAGTGGTTAGTCGCCGGAGCCGGAACCTTGGCGAACAAGGGTTCCGTGTTAATCGCGGATGTGGACGTGAGAGGCCTATCGGCTGAAGGTTCAGCCTGTTATGTACCTTGCGCGTATCTTAAGGTCTGGGCCATAGCTAATTTAGCCATTGGGCTTATTGTTGGCCCATGGTTTGTGATTGTTGGACCTGAGTCCAGGATTTGTAATCATTGGGCCTGAGCCTAGAGTGGGCGTAGAGTATGTATTGGGCTTAGTAGGCCTGTTGTACGTACTATACGTCATCAAGTCCCCCCAGTCTAGTGTGTTCATTGCGTGCGGATATTGTCGCATGCGGTGGATGTCACTAGAATTTGAGTTGACTAAGGATTTCATCGTGCGTTTTTTCCTTTCCGGGAATGCTTTTTTCTACCCTCAGGAACTGCTATAGCATCCAGTCCCCCAATCTAGTATGTGCACTGCGTGCGGATATTGTCGCACGCGGTGGATTTACTTAGACTACTTCTTGCGGATCAATTTCTCTTTCGCATTCTCGAAGCGTTCCTTTGACACTCCCTTTCCTTGGGAGGTGTTTTTTACAACGTGGACGTTTTACGGCTTTTCATGTTCTGGTTGATTTGACTTCGTGGGCCCTTGGTCTTCTACAATCCTTATCCACGTAGTTTTGATTTTGACAGTTGGATTGGATTGTTTTTGGACGCGTGTCCTCTCTTAGGTTTTTCTAGGTTAATCATCATTCCGTTTGTATAAATATTCCATATGTTGGTTTTAGCCATTTTTTCTTTTTACTGCTCTTCTGTTGCGAACGCTATTCTTCAATCTGGTTTTACTTTTGGCGGTATCTGTTTTCCACGTTCCGCAGTCAGGTTAGGTTCTTGATTCCCTTTTTCTTTTTCCGTTATGGGTACTTTTTCTTCTACCAAGTCTAAATTATCCCAGAAGGCACTTGATCGTTTCTGTGTTGAATTATTCAATTATGCTCTTTGTTCATCCGGAATTGCCTGATCCTGACAAAAGTATTTGCGAAGCGCCGAACGGAAAAATCGGTGTTTATACCCGTTTCTTTGAGTTTGGTAATTTCCGCCTTCCCTTATCTTCTTTTCTGGTTTCGATTCTTGACTACTATCGTATTCATATCTCGCAGCTTTCTGTCATCGGTGCTGCCAAGGTTTCTCAATTTGAAATTCTTTGTTTTGCAGTTGGTATTGAGCCCTCGGTTGGTTTGTTTAGGTGTTTTTATATCTTGTCTCGGAGTCATGGCTGGCTTTCTTTTAGTAAACGTGTTGATAGCTTTGGTGTTTGCTATACCAAGCCCCTTGATTGCCTTAAGAGCTGAAACGACCATTTTTTCTGGATTGACTCGTTTGCCTCTCCCTGTATTCATCCTTTCTTTGCTGGTGGAAATATTCCTAAGGACGCCACCCCTAGGGATACTGAATTTGATGCTGAACATGTTGCCTCTCTTGTTACCAATGCTTCTTCTTTTGTTAAGTTTCCGGAACCTTTCCTCTATTTAGTTGGGTTGAGCCGTAATTATACTTTGGGCAACGATTTTTATCCCGTGTTTTATGATCAAGAGAATCAGGGTGGGTATGCCGTATCTATGTTTTTCTTTCCGTTACTTTATTCTTATGTTGCCCTTACTTTTGTTTCTTTCCCTTTTGTTTGCTGCAGCTATGGATTTGTTGTCTTTGGTTAAGCAGAAGAACCCTTTGGAGTTACTTGTTGACACTCGGCCGCGGGAGGAGGATGAAGTTGCCTTGCTACAATTGACTAAAGGTCGTATTGTCTTTCTTGCCCCTCCTTCCTTTGGTGAGGCTGGTCGTGCAGCTACTTGTTCATAAATCGGAGTTTCTTGTTCGTCTGGTGACGTTGTCCTGCGTCCTAACTATTCAGCTTATGATCTTTGTTTTTGACAGTGTGGTGGCTTCTGGTTCTGGTAGGAAAAGGAGGAGAGCTGGCATCAGCCTTGTCCATCCCCCTAAGAAGGCAAGGAGTGACCTTAATGATTCTGGTAGGGCTTCTACTGGTGGTAAGTCTTCAGAGTTCATCAAGAAGTTGCTAGCTCAAAGTTCACAAACTCTTGAATAATGCTTGAATGCTTTGCCCACTCATTCTTCTTCTTCTCCTTTATTTTCAACTACTCCTTTTTGTGAAGCTGGGACATCCACTGAATCTTGCTTTGGTTTGCTCCATCTTGATGGCTCTCCTTCTAGGTTTGTTGTTTATACTTTTGTCTTTTCATAATTCCTTTGTCTTTCCTTCCTTTATTTACTTGCTCTTTATTTGTTTATTCGCAGTTCTCCTGCGCCCGTTATGACGGATGCCGTCGTTACTACTGTTCATTCTATTGAGAAGGGGAAGGGTCGAGTGGATGTTCCTTCCTTTCTTTCGGATAGCCTTTCTCTGGTTGGTGGTATTCATCCAATTCTTGATGATCTTTCGGATCTTGATGTTTCAGCTGGGGACATCCGTATTGTTGATGGTCCGGATTCCGATTCTCCCTCTGGTGTTCATATTCCGAAATGGAATGTTGCCAAAGGTTCGCTTCTTGATGATGTTGATGAGTGTCGTGCTATGGTGGACGAGTTTGCTCCTCCTACCTTCTTTTCCTCTATCCGTGATATGGGGTATGAACGCCTCCTGGGTGAGTTTAATGTTGCCATTGCACGACAATTATGCTTTAGTTCTGAAGTTGGTCAGCGTTTAGAATATAATGCTATGGAGCGGAAACGCTTATTGTCTTTGTTGGCGAGTAAGGATAAGGAGATTTCGACTCTGAAGTCTGAGGTTGCCAATGCTATTTCTTCTGGAACGTCCTCTGCTGCTGCGTCTTTAGCAGCTTCTGCTGTGGAGCTTTCATCTTTGAAGAACCAGAGTTCTGCGCTTGAGGAAGAACGAAATTCTCTTCGAGCCGAGGTGGCAACACTTCAATCTTCTCTCGATGCCAAGGATTCTGAGTCATCTACCCTGATAGCTGAGGTTGTTGTTCTTAAGTCTCAGAATTTTAGTCTTTCCGGACAAGTGTGCGTCCGTGCCCCCCCTTTTTTTATTGTTCCTCTTGTTTGTTCTCCTTTGTCTTCTAACTTTGTTTTGCTTGTAGATAAGGACTTTGGAGGAGTCATGTTCTGAGCTCCGTAGTCGAGCTCCATCCTTTGTTGCTTTGGAGGATGAATTTTGCAAGATTCAGGATGCTAAGATGGGCGGACTTTTGCGGAAGGTTGATTCAGCCGTTGCTGACTTGTATGCCCTGGCTAGTCATCTTGATGAGGAGTTTTATCCTCGATTCCTTACACTATTATCTAGCCGTCGCTTGTTACTAACGAACGGTATGAGTCTCGCTGTGTTTAAGTGCTTAAACTCTCCAGAGTATACTGCGGCAATGGCAAAGGTTATTGAGCGTGCCATTGATAAGAGCATGCAAGAAGGCTTAGCTGCGGGCATCATCCATGGTAAGGAGAAAAGAGAGCTTGTTGAGCTTGCTGCATATAATCCATCTGCAGAAGATCACTATGTTTCCGCTGTGAGGGCCCTTGAAAATGTGGAATTTTCTTTGCTCTTCGTGCTTAAGTCCAGCAAGAATCTTTGGTATTGCGAAAGTTATGGACCTTCTCCGTGTTGATGAGCCTTCCGCGAATGCTCCTATGATTGCAGGGTTACAACCGGATCTTGAGCAACTCATCGTCCCTGTTTATGATAAGGGTAGTAATGTTATTGTTGGCAACAGCTCTTTGTCTTGCTCTTTGGAGGTTGTTCAAAAGAGGGTTGATCAGGTTAGAAAACGCCTTGATGGTTATCGGTTGTCTATTGCCGATGTTTACAATTCTTCCATTGATCCTTTGTCCGCTCGTAACGTGATGGGTGCGGAAACATCTTCAACTAGTGAGTTAGCCTCTGTTTGCACTGCTTCTTTGCCGATTGTGCCTCTTCCTATCATTCGTACTGATATTTCCGCGATACCCCTTTTCTGTTGAAGATTATGATGTTGGTGGGTCCGACACCCCTGTTGAGGTTGCGAATGACCCGTCTTCTGAAGTTAGTGGTGTCCTTGCTGTCCTGTCCGAGCCTGAAGTGAGTGCTACTGGCTTGGTGCGGACTTAGTTTTTTCTTTTCTTTTCTTGGATGCTTTTGTAATCATCTGAACAATGTCTGTCTTTGTTTCTTTTTATGACATTTCTGATAGTTGTAGTCAACTTTTTTGCTTGTTCCTCCGCATGCTTTCCTTTTGCTTTGCATTTACGCTACAACTTTTTTCCTTATGCAAGTTCTTGATGCTTTTGGCGTGTGTTATTTTCCGTTTTTGTGTTGCTATTTTTAACGTTATACGGATATGTACGTTTTGTAATAGTCTTTTGCGCACATACTCTTTTTGTCTGTGCAGTGCTATTTTTAACGTTATACGGATATGCACATTTTATAATAGTCTTTTGCGCACATACTCTTTTTGTCTGTGCAGTGCTATTTTTAACGTTATACGGATATGCACGTTTGTAATAGTCTTTGGATAATTTTGGGCTATCCTCCCAGTACTGGGCTTGCAATACCTCTTACGTACTTTGGTGATTTTGTTCACCAGTTGTGTTATTCGTGATAACTCTATGCTATTCGGAAATAACATATTTGGGTCGTGTCTTGTGCTTGCGCGTCTTATTCAGTCAGTAGAAATAAAAACTTTTTAAAGGATAAAATAATGAAGGTAGCTAATCTTCATTTTTTTATTAATTGATCACCTTTTTCAATAATTATTATTGTATCTATATAAATTCGGGTACATATTTTTCATTATCAATTGTCCTTACTCTTTTTATCTGAGTCTTACAACTGGCGATGCTCATTCCTTTGCGGAGCTTTGTTGATGGCGGTCATTACTCTTGAGGAGTGTCTTTGCAGTCTTGTTTTTCTTTTCTCTTGCGGAATTTTTGTTTTTAATAGCTGTCCATGGCAGTTTGCCTTATAGTAGTTGCGACTTCCTTTCTTGATGGAATGTTCCAACTGGATTCGCTTTTGCTGACACTGTCATTTTTTGCTAGCATCCCTAGCGCGGATATTTTCCTTCTCTTCTGAATTCCGAGTTCTCCTTCTTGTCTACTATCCGCTTCTTGAAGGAGTTCTGGTCCCTTCTTCCTCTTAGAGCTGCTATATTCTCCCTGCGGGGTTCCCTGAGAAGTCTGTGAGCTTGCAGCTGGTTCTCAAAGGGTCACGATGCTTCCCCTTGCTTTTTTTATTATTTTTTATTTTTTATTTTTTTAATTTTTTTATCAGTGGGCTTGTCATGCTGTAGGGTATACAGCAAGTTTGATAGGCCTTTCAAGAGGTTTCATGTCTGAACCCGCCTAGCTGTGCAGAAGTGGAAGGGCTTTCAGTGAGGTTGCTTTTCCATCGCACAACTTTTGTTTTATCCCGGCGCCCACAAGCTGATCATTTGTTCCTTAAACCCAGTCTATCCATCCTAATATACCTGGATTAGTAGACGCACGCTTGTTCAGGGGCCGGATTGTATAAACAGGGGAATGAAGGCATAGTTTTCATCCTCTGTTTGGTTGTCTTTCCTAGGGAAGCTTTTCGTTAACTGGGGGGCATTTTACGCATGGCGTTGTGCCCCACTTCCTTTGTTTTCCTTCCCCAGGGACCAAACTCTTCGCACATTCTATCACTCCCGTCAACCCAGCTCGTGTGAGATAGTTCCTTCTTCTGCTTGGGACTACACTCTTAAGAAGGAAATATGTGCACTTCCAAAATATCAAAGGGCTAATGAGAATTTAATTGATTTAAACCCACACCTTTGACATGCCCTATGACTTTGGTATGTCCACACAAACTTCAATGGACATGGGTTTTGGTGGAAGGAATGTTGTGAATGGTCGCGGAGGTTTGTTATTAGTCGTCATTTTAGAACGACTAATTTTTATTAGTTTTCATTTTAGAACATGCTCGGCTAATTCGGATTCCGTCTTTGTTCTTGCGTTTCTCTTTGGGGGGGGGGGAAGAGGTTCAAGTTATGTATGCGTTTTTTGGGAACGACCATGGGATGGTCGTGGTTTGTTGTTGATAACCGGCTATATTCTTTTTCTACCCTATACCACCGTATTCTTCTTCTAAATAACATCTTCAGCTTCTTTTTTGTTTTTCTCGGAATCTTCCTTCGCGTTGTGTTGTATGCCGGTCTTTTTTCAAAGAAGAGGTGGTTCCTTTTTACTTTTTCTGATCTTTCCCTTTTCTTTACCCCGCGTATTTATAGCGAGGATTTTACTGTTTTCGCATGCGTCGGCATTAATTTTAATTTACTGTTTTGTTGATAGGTGCGTGCCTAGGCTCGTAGCCTGAGCGCCTATTGTTTCTGTTGGATTTGACATAAATTTCTCGGGAAGGAAAGCGAATCTGCACTTGCAGATTTTCCCTTCTTTTTAAGCATTTGGATAAGGCTTATCCGTTTGCTTCCGCTTCTGTGTCGCCCCCTGACCCATTTTTAAGTTTCTTTTATTTCCCATGCCTGTCGTAACTCTTTGCAGGTGTGTTCACCATCCTTCATTATGGCCTCTTACCGTGCGGCCATCCGCACTTTGGTTTCATTAAGAGTTTCAAGGTGCATTTTTTTATCCTTCTGTTACTCTTCTATTCCCATCACCGGTCCTTTCTCAGCTGTCTTCTCTTTGCTTTTTTTTTAAATGTAGACATTCTTCAGTGGCATGTCTTGCTTTTCCATGGAATTCACATAACTTCCCTTCAACTTCCTTCTCGATTGGGAAAAGGTTTATAGACCGTGCTTTTCCTTGTACCGTTATTTCCTTAAAAGGCTTTCGTGGTTGCGAAAACCTTTGCTGCCTTTCTCTTATTCTTTGTTTATTCTTAAACCTTTCTTTGAAATTTTGTTAATACTTGACCGCTGCTCGTTCCATTGGCTTTTGTATCCACGTCCTTTTTCTATCACGACTTCCAGCGGCTACTTCCCCTCTCAGAAAGGAAGTAGTTATTCTCATTACTTCGGACATTGACTTCGGGACTTTGTCATGCAGCCGCTTAATGAGTTTTGGATCAGTAATCGCATGCATGAATCTTGAGACTTTCATAATTTCGGGGGCTCCCTTTACGTTCGTCGTTTCTTCTTTGAATCTCCGTACGAAGTCTTCTGTTAGCTCTCCATCTTTTTGCTTGATGTGATGAATCTCCATAGGGTCTTTGATATATTTCTTTCGTTGCAGGAGGTTAGTCAAGAAAGCCTCCTTTAGCTCGTCGTAGCTATCTATTGATTCGGGTGAGAGGTCGTCGAACTAGACCCTAGCGGATCCGGTGAGCGTGGAGTTGAACATGTGACACCATATTGGCATGGCCCATCGCTCCACCTTTGCTGCTGCCTGGAAGATCTTTAGATGATCCTTAGGGTCTCCGCTCCCATCATATGTTTTCACAGTAGTTGGCATCCACATTTTTACGGGCATTTCGAAGTAGCGGATACGTGGAGTGAATGGATCAGTCTCCTTGCAGACCCAGGGTCTGGCTAGGTCGCGGTCACAATCATTTGGCTTCCGCTTTTTGACTTCGGGCCCTCGGCATTCGCTTCCGTGAGGTTCATCGTTTAAACAGTTATTCGCCTTTCGCGACTAGGTTTTTTCGGTTCCGTGACTTCCCAACCTTGATCCTACTGGCCGCGGTTGAAAACCCTTACGGTTGCTCCTCTCTTTTCTTCCGGTACCGTGGCGGACTTGTTGCCTGCGGTCTTTGGGACATATGGAAACACTTCCCTCCTTATCTCCGAGTTGGTGGAACACACTTTGGCGCAACCTTTTGAACACCGTTTCCATTACGTCCTCCTTCCTTTTGGGTGACATGGATAGGGTATGTCCTTGGCTGCCATCATTTTGCGTGTTCCGCCGCTTCGCTGCCTCGAGCTGTTTTCGCAGGTCTTGACTTAGCGTTTCCGCTCTGCAGTGATGCTGGGTTTTATGATAATCCTTCCGAATTTATGCTACCTTGGCTCTTTCTTCTTGTTTCTGAACTTTCTCCATCACAATAGGCAAGATCTTGTCGAAATGCTTATCACAATACCTCTGGAGGGCTGCGTCGGACACAGATCCCTCAAGGTCCGTCGAGACCGTGTGGTCTTCTCTTTCTACCGTACTCCGCAACGTAGACATGAAAGCAGGAGTAGGTCCAAATCTAGTGCTCATGGTGAGTATTTTCTGGAATGCAGTTATGTACTAGGTCCCACGGATAGCGCCAACTTGTTAGTACAATTTATGCGACGGGTTATAGAGGGTTTGGACGTAGCTTGCTGGACTGGGCCGGTAAGCCTTTGGTGAGCTTGTTTTGTACTAATCCAAGTAATAAGGGTGATGTTCGTGCACAAGAAAGGTAAACCGTTAGTCTTACCGTGGGGACGGACCCCACGATTAGACTCCGGCGTGAGAGTAAGAACACATTCTTGAGAGGGAAATTATAAGTATGTGTGTGTAATTATGAGAGAGAAAGTTGTTGTACCTTGTATGGGGATTAAAGCCCCTTTTAGAGGCGAGGTTTGCCGCTGGGGCTTCCTGGATTATCGCATATAGTGGTCAGTCGCCGGAGCCGGACCCTTGGCGGACAAGGGTTCCGTGTTAATCGCGGATGTGGACGTGAGAGGCCTATCGGCTGAAGATTCAGCCTGTTATGTACCTCGCGCGTATCTCAAGGTCTGGGCCATAGCCAATTTAGCCATTGGGCTTATTGTCGACCTAGGGTTTGTGATTGTTGGACCTGAGTCCAGGATTTGTAATCATTGGGCCTGAGCTTAGAGTGGGCATAGAGTATGTATTGGGCTTAGTAGGCATGTTGTACGTACTATACGTCATCAATAATTGAACTAAAACACTAGAAATCGTCGATAGGACTAGTTTTCCAAAATTGAAACTGAACAGGGGCTGTAAACGTAGTTACTGGGAAAATTTTATGAACTGAGAAACTTAGGTAATAACATAATATTATAGATCGATGTCTTGTGGTCGTTTCGCCGGGTGGCTCATGCCGTAACTCATCCCGATGAATAAACTAGTGCCAAAACGGCAAAACGTGTCCAAAACTAAGTAACAGATTTTAAACGGCTAAAACTCATACAAATTGCATATAACCCCTTGTTGGGCAAAGAATAAAAGTTTTAGCTAACACCCTTACTTGAACGTGATCGCTGTCCGTGCATTAAACGGAGTTGTAGAACTCGATTTATGACCAAAACCGTGAGATAGTTTGCTGCTGATTGAAAGAACTAGTACATTCAAGGGTAAATTGGTAATTTCACATTAGTTAAATAATTTCTGGGGCAGTAGAACCCACTAATCTGTTGATTATATTCAATTACCTTTCCGAGGACATAAAAACTGAGTCGTGATCAATTACGGTTTAGAAATTACGGGTAGATTTAGATAGGGAAAATTTAAATAAACGAAAGGTAAACACTTATACGACTTCACAAATGTTAAGTATCTAAGCATAATTGATGTAATAACTATATAAGGCATGCTTATACATCCACATCGATATTTTAAAACCTAAGACACAACATCATATTCTAGGTTGTGCGTAGAGGTTTTCCTGGCTTATCCAACGATTCCGTTATACATTATGATATCATTAGTTCAAGATGAGTTTCATAGCCCCACTTTTAATTGTTTTATACTATTTTTGGGGGTGATACATGCTCAAATATTTTCATTTACTTTCACGAGTACTCTAAACTTTTATGGATTACCGTGAGTTTCATAACCCCCACTTTTTAAACATTTTGAATTACTTTTGGGGAGATACATGCTCAACTATTTTCTTTTACTTTTACAAATACTAAAAACAATATACTTGATTGCATTATACTTGACTGCATTATACTTGATTGCATTATACATGATTGCATTATACTTGATTGCGTTATACATGATTGTGTTTAACTTATTTGCGTTATTCTTGAGTGCATTATACTTAATTGCGTTATTCAACTTAGTGGCTCCAAATTAAGTTGTTGGATGACCATTAACTTGGTGGCTCCAAATTAAGTTGTTGGATGACCATTAATCTTTGGGAAGAGACTCCCAGTACGTGCAATTCGGTGGCTCCAAATTAAGTTGTTGGATGACCATTAATTTAGTGGCTCCAAATTAAGTTGTTGGAAGGCTATTAAATTAGATACATCCCAAATTAAGTTGTTGGAAGACCCTTGTGGTGACATTTATACTATTTACTACTATGATACATGCATACATGATTGACATACTATATTTTAGTAGTGGGTTGTAAACACACAGGTTGCAAGTTTTGTATGGGTGGAACTTGGAACTGAGTGGATTTACAAATCCTTTCCTTGTGTAAACATTCTTTAAAGGCATACATGTTAAACAAACTCTATGAACTCACCAACCATTGTGTTGACACTTTTTAGCATGTTTATCTCAGGTCATAAGGCGATAGCTAGAGTTTGAAGCATAGAGTCGCACGACATATTTTGAAGACTTACGCTTTTATCATTTACCATTCAAAACATTTTGTAAACATTTATATATTATACTTTGGGACCTCATTATTTGTAACTCTGAATTTATCAATCGAATGGTAACTTTTCAAAACGTCTTATTTAGAGGTCGTTTTCTATAACGTGTACTTTGTATTATGAAGTAGCACCCCAGTGATACAATCTTCCTCTGTGATATTTTGGGGGTGATACAGATTGGTATCAGAGACTTGGTTATAGAGAACTAGGTTGCATTTAGAGCATATACTATAACTACTATATACGTTACCTTCCTCCCTATCGCCTTGCACACTTTAGACTTTTTCGTAATTTTAGCACCTAAGAGAGATTTCTATGAACTGACTGAAACACCGAACATCATATGAGTCGATTAGTCCAAGCATTGCATAGTTACTCCTAAATTATACATAGCCTGATTACCTATGTCTAATTCAGGAAGAATCATGCAATGAAGGGAGTATTAGTCTCATATGTGTAAAAAATTCCATAATTGAGCCAAATTTTCAAAAGACTTTCTTCAAAACCACTTGTTTCCTAACTTGATTCTAGTGACAGTTCTTGTCTGATGAGTTGCGAAAATCAAGCTAAGAGTCAAGTTGTTACTTAAACCGATTTAGCCTAATCGCATGAGAGTTCTTGTTTGATGAGTTGTGGGATTAAGTAAAAATCGGTTGCCTAAAGGTCTTTTGTGGGTTATGCTCGAGTATGGGAAATTTTGCGTCGTCAAACCTAGCGATAAGAGAGTATGTATTTAGAACGGGTAATAGTCGCGATAGTCACAAGAACGTACCTAATTGGATAAGAAACCCATATACATGAGCTTTGACGTAATCCCTTAGACTATGCATACTGTAAGTAGTGAACATCAACAGAACTTCAGGACGAAGTTCCCTTTAAGGGGTAGGTACTGTAACAATTCGCAATTTTGATACGCGTACACCGCGCATTCGGGGTCAAAGAAACCTTCCTTTTCTTCGAGCAAGTTTTTCAACCACCTAGACAGTGAACCTAATCGTTGTAGTGTAGTATTAGGGTAAGCCTCGGGATTGATATCATTCTCTAGGGGAATAGGAATGCTAGTGAGAAGTTACTACGCTAAGGTTGGGGTTGAAGAAAATTATTTTGTATTTTTTTTATATTTTTTAGAAAATTGAAATTACGAATCTCGGGGTATTGGATTTGGGGGGTGGTATTTCTACCGATTACTCTACTATTATCTAATCTAATTAACTAAGCTAAGGGGTAGTCTATGTCTAATTGATGTGTGCTCGTATGATGATTAAAAATGTGTTTACCTAGATGCTACTACTCCCTAGTTATCTCCTATTGATGGTTGAATTGTCACGTCCTTATTCTTAACGCGTTGTGTCTTCTAAGGTCGTAGGGTATGCTTTCTTCCCTAACTCTTTGAGACTACCTTAAGGTTATTGCCTACTAAATCTCTAGGATTCATAAACTAACTCTAAGGTTATCTTTGGATTTTTAGCCTGCAATAACTCTAGGCGATTATAAACTAATGTTCACAAATATTACTCAAGCATTAAAAACACAACGAATGATCTATCGCAATCCTAGCTCAATCACAATTAAGATAAGAGACAACCAATCAATATTCAATACCTAGGTTTCATAGATCTAAGCAAACACACAAGTAAATTAGCCGGACATGGAAAACATGCAAGCATACACACATACAATTGAAGACATAATTGAATCAATAAAGTAAATTACTTATCTTGTTGTAAAATAGGGTATGAGAACCCTATGATACTGCCCAAGATAGCCAAAAATCGTTATTAGGTTTTACTCCACAAAACTACCTCTCTAAAAGTCTGAAAATCCAAATTCTATATATAGGGTTACAACTTGCGACGACGTCACTCTTTAATTGTGACGCCGTCGGATCGCCGCCATTAGGGTTTCGTCTTGACCACGTCAACCTTGTGACGGTGTCACCTTGTGGTTGCGACGCCGTCGACTACATTTTCTGACGCCGTCGGGATCTGAATCTAGGCCGTCTGAGTTGTGACGCCCTACTCTTTAAAACCTGATGCCATCGGGTACAAAATAGCAATTTCGCTATTGAGCCGTCACAAATTTGGAGCACGTTGCGATGGCGTCGCCTTCTAACTGTGACGCCGTCACCTTCAATTCTAGTAGCTTGAGTGTCTTGATCTTGACTTGGCAATTTTCTTCATATATTCACGCCTTTTCGTCCGAATAAGTGTCATTCCATCAATTTGCCTTCAAGAGACCTAAAAAGTGAAAAGGAACTAAATTAAGTAGTAACGGATATAAAAGTGGTCGATTAAGGGCTTAAATGACCCCTCAAAAGTGTACATTTTTAATCCTTATCAAATATCCCTACACTTGGTATTTGCTTGTCCTCAAGCAAATGTGCTTTTGGCCAATTAATTTATAAGTTAGGGGTCATGAAGCATTAGTATAGAACAATTCACAACAAGTATAAGCCCCGCAAAAGTCATAACAAGCACAAAAATTACATACTAGCACCTCATAAGGGGTGTTTGGATACTCTCATCTCTCGGGTATATATGAAATATATCAAATTGGAAATGGAAGATAAACACTCATTAACCGGTCCTAGTACATAGATTACCATAGGCTTGAGACTAGATCAAACCTCCATCACTTTGGCATAAGAACCTAGGAAAAAAAACTATCTAAGAGGTCTTTTAAAGGGTTGTAATGTTAGGCTTACGGTAGGGAAACAAAGGGTTTGGTGGGATAGGCGATTTAGTGGTGGCAAGTCAAAAATCTTTATGTTACAAGCATGAGAAGCATGGCGTTGCTAAGCCAAGACTCGACACTCTAAAATCTAGATAACTTTGAAACAAACAAACATAAATTTAAAGATAGATGTAGGATGGTAGCCCGTATGTTTTTTCATTTTTTCATTTTTTTTTCGTTTTCAACACTCTCTTTTTCGATTTTTTTTGGATTTTTTTTTGTTTTTTTTTCATACACTTTTACTCTACCATCCTCTACGATAACATCAAAATAATAGGGATTTATAGGCACATCCTTACACTTGAGTTTTTATTACTCTAACACTAATTTGACCCGAATTGAAAAGATCAAAACACTTGGAGTACATTATTACGTAAATAAAGGGAATTTGAATTTAATGTTTCTTCCCGTCATTTCAAAAAATTTAACTTTTCCCATGAGTCGCAATCGTCCCAAAACTGTGTACAAAGGATATGACTCGACTTAGCAACTTATACAAAAAACTAGATAATTGAACTAAGGGTTTAGTATGATAAAAATAATGCACTAAAAGTGAGTGCATACAAGGTAGGCTAAGGCGATTTGGGTGTACATTTGGGGGTGGATTGTAAACAATGCTCTTCATTTATATTCCGGAAAACCGAAACATCACGAGAACCGCGAAAAGGGTAGGCTCTGAGGGGTTAACTAGGGGTATCGTGTACTAAAGATGAGTACAACGCAAGGGTGTGGGGGAATTACTCAACCGATGTGGAAGAAGTAATTATAATACGGGTATCAAACAAGGGTTATCCTAATGCCTCTTATCATTTAGTTATTCCTAACTACACAAGTGTAGTCTCACTAGCGATCTCGGAATGCATCACAAAACAAGTTCTAGAATCTATTATACTACCGGTACACTCTCGAAGCATTAAAGATGAATGCTTTAATTCCTACAAATATAAGGGCGATCCTCACATTTTGTGGTGGAATTTGAGTGGTAAAGGGTTTTGTACTAGTCATATAACTTCCTATCCATGAGACGCTTTTATTAAGACTAATGGCCCACTCCTACATGTCATGAAAATTTTTAAATTTGGTGCCAGAATTACCCTAACCGATATTTCTCATGGTTTATTACACAAATGAAATTGGACAAGGCAAATAGTCAAGGATAAGCATAGTTTCAAAGTTCTCATTTTATTTTTCCTCTCTACACTTAAAATGAACATTGTCCCCAATGTTCCCCGAAAGTATCAAAGTTATGATAATGGAAGGTAATTAAAAATGAATGAAACTAATACTCCCCTGATTAGCTTGGTAGGATCCGTGTGAAGTAGTTGTTAAATCCTTCTTCAAGAATAATGTATGCGTGAAAAGCTCCATCCAATCTTATGTATCTTCTTCTTGATAAATAAAACCTGCACACTTGAAGAAAACAAACGAAACCTTCGCGTAAAATCGGCGGTAACACTATATATGACTCTACTAAACTAGGATATAATGCTTGTGGAATGGATGTTTACAAATTTTCTGGAAAATTAAGACCTGAGAAATTCCAAAAATTTATAAGTAGCACAGAAAACGAGAAAAAGTAATAAGCTGCTTCCTCCCCGTCAGGTTGCGATCCTGACAGAAACTTGTCTGCGATTTTCTGGAAAAATTTCTGAAAAATTTATATCTTTAGAATCTAGAAAAAATTTCTGTAAAACATCCATTATGACTCGATACAAGCATTTGACTCTAACAAACACACATGTATATCTTTTTAATAATCGTAATTCTCATGTTCACGTTCTTTTTGAAAATGTGTGTAATCCTCCCTACACTTATCCCTTTTGTAAAATACCTTTATATGTAATTAAGACGAGGTTAAAGACAAAATAAAGCATTTTCACAAATTCAAACATGAGAATAAACAATCAATAAAAGATATATGACACACAAACAAGCAAACAATTAAGCATGGGTTGCCTCCCACGAAGCGCTTTTCTTTATTTATGAGTCTTGTAGCTAGACTCAAAGTCGTACCCTTACGTACCTATATAAGTAAGCTTATCCTCAAGAATGTCATAAGGATCAAACTTATCATTTAAGTTCCTAGTGGTACGCTTAGTTCGGTATGCCTTTTCAAACTTTTCTCCATCGGGGTCATAGATCGTTATCCTAATTTGCCACTCTCCATTACCATCACTAGGAGGTCTATCCCAATTCCACTTATGCTTAGGCTTATCGCTCTCAACTTTCCACTTTTTCATGACAAGGTTGACGGGCAAGCTTCTTAAGAACTCGGTCATCTTCCTAAACACTAAGGCCTCCTCGAACGGGTTCACTTCCATGTCCCTAGCCAATTCTTTTTCATGGAAAGTTGCTTTACTAGCAAAGGCTTCATCTAGATAGAAAGGTCGTTGGGGACCTATGAAGTCTTTATTAATCCAAGGTCCATATCTAGATGGTGTTCTATCCAATCTGATCTCATGGGGGATTTCCTCTTCCTTGTAGTGAATATGCTTTTTGAAATCGTAAATTTACCTAGCACTCCCTTCTCCTACCACTATTTCAGACATCTTACAATCAATGATGGCACTAGCGGTAGCTAAGAATCCCCTTCCTACTAACAATGGGCATGTCGGATCCTTATTCATGTCTAGCACATGGAAATCCGCCAAAAGAGTCAATTCTCCTACGTGTACTACCATGTCTTTTATTATCCCTACTGGATATGCAATACTACCATCCGCTAGACCTAAGATGGTTTCCGTTGGTTCTATCTTACCTAAGTTAAGGCTTCTGTGGAGGGACAACGAAACATGATTGATGCATGATCCTAAGTCGGCTAAAGCATCGAGAGGTTTAGAGGTTCCAAGCCTACATGGAAGAGTGAATATCCCAGGATCGTCTAACTTCTTAGGTAAATTATTTTGAACAAACGCGGACCCATGTTTTCCTAGTTTTAGTTCTCGCTCATATTTTTCTTTTAAAGCATTGTAATAAGGTGCATGAGCTAAGACTTCAAGATCGGTTTTTCTTGGTGGAGTTCCTTGTACTCCTCCTCTAGATTAGGTTTGGGTTCTTGGTTGACGGGTTTCTCAAGAGTGGGTTGTACCAATGGTGGGGGTCCTTGGTACCTCATTTGGGATCGCTTGGAACCCTTGTTGATAGCATTTACCGAGTGGACCTTTGGGTGTGAGGGGCATGGATGTGCACTCTCCCATGGTGAACAAGAACATGAAGTCGATGAAATCGAATTCACTTTTGGGTTCTTTATAGTATCACTTGGGAGTGCTCTAATTTCCCGGTCATTGAAGGCTTTTAAGAGGGCGTCAAGCTTGTTTGTCATCTCGCCTTGTCGTTGCTTGAAATCGGCTTCAAGCTTAGTCAATCGAGTTTCTTGAGATGACATGAATCTAGACGCAATTGCCTCAAGACTAGTGGGGTTCCTGGTTTTTGGAGGGTTGAACCTATTAGGTGGACTAGATGAGCTTTGGGGTGGGTTTGAATTTTGGTTCCACTTAAGGTTAGGGTGATTCCTCCATGAGGGGTTATACGAGTTTCCTAAGTTGTTTTGTTCGGGCTTGAAAGTGTACCACTTCTCTCCCGCTCCATCGGTATGCGTGGAGGCGTAGTTCGTAAAAGCTTGTTTGGGGAGTCTTGTGCAATCACGAGTGTCGTGGGGACCACTACACAACTCACAAGGTAGAGTTATTTTGTTCACTTGATGTGAAGACTTAGGATTTTTGTAGGAGCTCATTAGGAATTTGACTTGATCTTCAAGCTCGAGCATCCTACGGTCGGAAGGTTGTGAGTCAATGGGAGGCAAGGAGATTGCCTTTACGGTTTTGGGCAACTCACGGGGGTCATTCCAACTTTCGTTGTCATAGAGAGCAAGGTACTCTATTATACCCCACGATTCTTACCACCGGCCGCTTGGTCTATGGATCGCTTAGTTGGGAAGTTGACATGATCATAAAAGAGTTGGACTTGAAGCGAAAGATCAATCTTTGTGATGAGGGACTTTAAGGAGTAAGTCCTTGAATCGAGTCCATGCTTCGTAGAGAGATTCACCTTGACGTTGTTGGAACATCAAGATTTCATTCCTAAGCTTAGTAGTTCTCCCCGGTGGGAAAAATTGGGCAAGGAAACGAGAGGCGAGATCATCCCAACTTGAGATTGAGCCGGCGGGAAGTCGCTCAAGCCAATTACTAGCTTGGTCCCGTAGAGAGAATTAGAAGAGACGCAAGCGCGTGGTCTCCCGAGTAGTAGCATCGAGGTCGATGGAATCGACGATTTTAAGGAAATCCTTAAGATGTTGATTAGGATCTTCAGAACGAAGTCCATGGAATGCACATCCGTTTTGCACCAACCGGATGGTGTCGGATCGAAGGGCCGTAGTTTGGGCTTGGTAGGGAAGCTCAATGGTGTTCCTATAGCCTAGGTGGCTTGGTCTTGAGTATTCACCAAGAGTACGACCTCTTGGTGGGTCATTTGGTGGTGGGTTGATGAGTGGGGGTTGATTATCACCTTCCATGATGAAAAGTGATAGGATACTAACAAAGGTCACGAAGAAGGGTGATAGACTACGAGGAAGTTAGAAATGAGAAAAAATCTTACTTGATAGGAATCAAGAAAGGGAACCTAAACGAGGTCGAAATCTAACTAGCTATTCAATTTCCCCTGCCAAAAACTTGATACGCGTACAACGCGGGTTCGGGGTCAAAGGAAACTTCCTTTTCTTCGAGCAAGTTTTTCAACCACCTAGCCAGTGAACCTAATCGTTGTAGTGTAGTATTAGGGTAAGCCTCGGGATTGATATCGTTCTCTAGGGGAATAGGAATGCTAGTGAGAAGTTACTACGCTAAGGTTGGGGCTGAAGAAGATTATTTTTTTTATCTTTTTTATATTTTTTTGAAAATTGAAATTACGAATCTCTGGGTATTGGATTTGGGGGGTGGTATTTTTACTGATTAATCTACTATTATCTAATCTAATTAACTAAGCTAAGAGGTAGTCTATGTCTAATTGATGTGTGCTCGTATGATGATTAAAAATATGTTTACCTAGATGCTACTACTCCCTAGTTATCTCCTATTGATGGTTGAATTGTCACGTCCTTATTCTTAACGCGTTGTGTCTTCTAAGGTCGTAGGGTATGCTTTCTTCCCTAACTCTTTGAGACTACCTTAGGTTATTGCCTACGAAATCTCTTGGATTCATAAACTAACTCTAAGGTTATTTTGGATTTTTAGCCTACAATAACTCTAGGCGATTATAAACTAATGTTCACAAAGATTACTCAAGAGTTAAAAACACAACGAATAACCTATCGCAATCCTAGGTCAATCAAAATTAAGATAAGAGACAACCAATCAATATTCAATACCTAGGTTTCATAGATCTAAGCAAACACACAAGTAAATTAGCAGGACATGGAAAACATGCAAGCATACACACATACAATTGAAGACATAATTGAATCAATGAAGTAAATTACTTATCTTGTTGTAAATAGGGTATGAGAACCCTAAAATACTGCCCAAGACAGCCAAAAATCGTTATTAGGTTTTACTCCACAAAACTACCTCTCTAAAAGTCTGAAAATTCGAATTCTATATATAGAGTTACAACTTGCGACGGCGTCACTCTTTAAATGTGACGCCGTCGGATCGCCGCCATTAGGGTTTTGTCTTGACCACGTCAACCTTGTGACGGCGTCACCTTATGGTTGTGATGCCGTCGGCTTCATCTTCTGACGTCGTCGGGATCTGAATCTAGGCCGTCTGAGTTGTGACGCCGTACTCTTTAAAACCTGATGCCATCGGGTACAAAATAGCAATTTCTCTACTGAGCCGTCACAAATTTTGAGCACGTTGGGACGGCGTCGCCTTCTAACTGTGATGCCGTCACCTTCAATTCCAGTAGCTTGAGTGTCTTGATCTTGACTTGACAATTTTCTCCATATATTCACGCCTTTTCGTCCGAATAAGTGTCATTCCATCAATTTGCCTTCAAGAGACCTAAAAAGTGAAAAAGAACTAAATTAAGCAGTAACGGATATAAAAGTGGTCGATTAAGGGCTTAAATGACCTCTCAAAAGTGTACATTTTAAATCCTTATCAAATTTCAGGTTACTATTTATTTTCAAAATTTTACTATTCATCACCGAAATTTTTATTTAACATTCTCGTAAGTTAACCTATTTTAGTGATAACCCAAGACTTTGACACTCGTCGGGTCATTTTTACAGATTTCACGAAACCGTGTCCGAGATTTACGTTTAGATTTAAACGATATTTAGGCATCCCGATAAGTCCATAAACATTACAAATAAGAGAAATATAAGTTTTTCACCTTCCTTGACATTTTCGTAAGTTTTTGAAATTTACGTTTTCCAATTCTGCGTTTTACGCGATTTACACTTTTTTAACATACGTTTCCAGTTTTAGCAATATTTAAGCAACTCAATAGAACTTATCACCCATCTAATATTCTTATATAGAGTATATTGATAAGTTTTAACATATTTATAAGATTCATATTTTTAGGATACCCGGTTTTAAGTTTCATGAATTTACGACTTACGGTTAGCGATTAACGGGACCAAAACTCACTCCGAAAAAGCAAGATATTATCAAAAATCATATCTAGTCATCCAAGATAGGCATTGAATGAATTTTTGACCACATGGGGTGTTTTTCTTGGTAAATCTTACATAGGAAGCTTTTTACATGTACTAAGTAACTTAATCCTTAAGTCTTCTATAGTATAACTAGCCAATTTGATCACAACTCTCTCAAACACATTCACCTCCTCATTTATTCACCATGAAACTCTTCCTTTTCTCTCTTCATCACTGATCCATCATCATCATCATAAGTTATCCATCTTTTGATTTCAATCTTCAAGTTATATATCAAAGTTCAAGGCCTAGTTATTCTCTACATAGTTCTAGTGTTCTTTCGGTGATTTCATGGTTGAATTAGGAGCTACACAAGGGTTTAATAAGGTTTCTTACAAGGTTAGATCAAGCCTAGCAAGGTTTAGCAAGATGGATAAAATTTTGGAAGCTAAGGACTTTGGTTGAAAGGGTTTAGAATTTGGTGTTCTTGTTCATGGTTCTAGTTAAATTTCATCACAAGGATTGTAAGCAAACTCCTATTCTTACCTTTGATTTCAGTAAATACTAGTATTTCATGTATGTAATATGTTTTATATGCTTATTATGGTTGATTGTGTTTGGATAATTGAACTAAAACACTAGAAATCGTCGATAGGACTATGTTGGGTTCAGAAAATACCCAAACTCTTTAATCTAGGATTTGAATAGAAAATAGCCCAAGTACTCATCCGTTAAACACAATCAGGTCGCTGAGTGCATAGCCTCTCAGTGAGTCATCTTTAGGATACTCATGAGGCAATGAAGAAGTCTCTCCACTCGGTAAGGCGGAACTTAAAGGGTGAAGACTGAGTCAAGAAGAAGATGATGGATTCAGTGAGTGATGACAATAACTCACTGAATCCCTAAGACTCCTCTCCAACTACTTACAATGAAGACAAACTGAAGAAGAAGAGAAGGATAAACAGACAAAAGAAAGAGCGGGACAAGGCGGGAGAAGTTTGAATCAGATAAAGAAGTCCTTATCAACATAAGTCAACTTTCCCTGAATGGCTAACTTACAAGCTCGTGTCATCACCGAAATATGGAAAGCGACCTTGTCCTTTACTTAGAATAGTCTTTAAATGAGACAAAATACATCGATATTTTGTCTTCTTTAATGTCGATTTTGTCACTTAGGAAAGATTTAAAACTCATACATGTATAAATAGCATAAGAGATGGAGTGAAAAGATTAAGCTTGTGAATTGTAAAACACACATACACGCAAGCCATCTTTTCACTCCTCCAAATACAACTTAGTTCTGAGATAGCTCAATGAGCTCTAAGAGTTGTGCTCGGACTTAGCCTGAGCTTAGAGAGGAGTCACCCAACTTTGTCATTTCAATCCCAAGTACTATTCGCAAGTACTTTGGTAACGTATTCTTTGTTGATTTATTTCTAATAAGAATATGATGTTGAAAATTACTTAGTGTGTTTTCCTTATGTTAATTTCAGGCATAGTTCACTATTAACTTGTTTTATAAACTTAAACTGTTTTTAACGATAGTGAACGGGGAACAACAAGTGGTATCGGAGCAAGGCTAATTATAAAACTCGTTTTTAGGCCGCTCTAAAAGTTTTTAAATTAGGATCCTAAATGGTTGAAATTGATGTACCCCAACTAGTCGATAAAAAGGGTGGAGCTTATTCATTTGTTGCCCCTAGACTTGAAGTTGGCAAATTCAACAAATGGAAAAGCGAATGCTTTGCTATTTGATTGGGATGGAACCTTATTATATCAAGTGTATAAATGAAGGTCCATTTGTCCCAAAGACTGCTGAAGGGTTGCCCAAACACGAAGCTCAGTGGACCCAGGATGAAAGGAGAGTGGTCAACCAAGATCAAAGACTCAAAAGTATCATAATATCTTGTCTTCCTGACGATATTATGGAGTGCATATAAGGCGTAGTACGCTAAGCAAACTGGGATGACCTAATTCATAGTCATGAAGGACCATCTGATACCAAGGAAAACAGGATAATGGACACGAAACTTGAGTATAGCACCTTCGGGCTAAGGACTGAAACTCTCTCTCAAACTTACACTCGGTACAAAACTCTTTTAAATGAACTATCAAATGATGGTGTTAAGTTGTCCAAACATGAAATCAATGTTGGTTTTGTCAACATCTCCCCGAGAAGTGGTTAAATTTGTCTCGGGGACTCAGGAATGCTAATCATATCCAAAATCTTGAGCTTCCTGAAATTTATGGGAAATTTGTCTATGAGGAAAACCTCATCAACAGACGATACCCTGACTTAAAGAAGTCTCAGGAAGTCAAGAAGTCCCTTGTCACAATTCTCAATTTTTGGTCATTTCTCAAAACAATTCACGTTTCACAATTTCATCATTTATCGTAAACTAGCTTTGCGTGTTCCAAATTCGCGTAACCTTTATGGTTTAGCGGCGAATTCATGATCATATCATCACGAACATTTCATGTGGACTAAGTTTAGTCTACATTTCATTAACATCATTTGCATCATGTTAATCCATTCATGACATTTCATTTCACATTTAACGCGTAATTTTTATATTAAATAAACGTTATCGCGTGAGTTATTATTTTGAATATTTAATCCGTTACTTCCAAAAATGATCCCGAGATATTTTTATACCTACATTTAGTTATAAAAACTATATTTTTAGTTTACCTAGTGTTTTAAATTTATTTGGTATATAAATCGTTAAAGTTATATTATTACGACGTTTTTCTTAAAAACTATACGATAATTATTTTATCACTCAAATTTTACAAGGAATGTATTTTTATAATTTTTATAATATCATTATACTCTACTTTGATCTATTAAAAATTTTCTTGTACCTAAAAACTACCATTTACCTTAACTTGAATCTATTTCACTTACACTTTTCTTACAAATTATACAAATATACATTTACACATTATATATGAAAAAAAAAAAAAAAAAAAAATAATATTGATGAAACACAACCCCAAAAATCCGGCCCTTAGGGGAGGGATTTCATTTAATGTAGTTGGTAAAAGACTTGTTTAATGTATGTATAAAACTACACTCCAAGACTTCCTTCAATCATTTCCTTCAATCCAATAATTCACACTCTATCAAAACAATATTTCTTCTCTTGTTTTCTACCTTAGAACCGGCCTAGCATAAAGATCAAGAAGAGATTCAAAAGTTTTCAAAGCTCAAGTATTTACAATCTAGATAATACTCTTATTAAGGTTTTGAAATAAAAACCTAGGGTGTTTAGGCTAACCTTGTTCTTTGCACCTCATCATAATAGCTTGTAAGCATGTTTCTATCATTTTTCATCTTTTCTTATCATTACATATGTATTTTATCATTTTCATAGCAAGCATGCAAGACTTATGTTGATTATACCATTTTTACATGATTTTAGAGTTATATATATATATAAGGTCATCCTATAATTATCCCCTTGATATATGTTGGTCTTGATGATGTCTAGGAACCCATGACACCCTAAGTAGGTGTATGGTAGGATTAGATTAGTTTTGGAGTTGATTTGAAGGGATTGGAATAGGTTTAGTACGAGAAAAACTATTTTCGATAAGTATATTATAGTGGTCTGTCCTTGTTTTATTTTTCTGGAAAATCCGACAGTAGGCACGAAATTTTGGCCTTGATATTTAGAAAATATACTTTAAAACGAATCCGTGGCCGCTTGAACGGATTAAAACGGAGTTATAACGAAGAAGTTATGAATTTTCCAAGTTTGACGACGATATATATATTTTTCTGAAATTTCAGCATACTATTTTTATTTGGTACGAGTCAAAAACGAGTCCTAAGCTTTACAAATTATTTCGACTTATCAAAAATATATTAGTATACTTTGATACGAAGCTAAGGACGTATAATACGTAGAAAACGGATTTGAAACGACTAAGATATGCACGTTTTCATAAAATTTCCGTAACTATTATTTTCAGAAAAACTATATTATTTTTACAAGACAAGTGTTACGGTAACTAAAACGACCATGTTGAGGACTGTTTTTAACGAGGATGTGGAACTTTTTGGAACGAAATGTCTTCTAATAAAATCAAGATCACCAAGCATATTTTTCAAAACGATCAACCGTTTGTATAGCGGAGTTGTAATAAATTATTTATGGATGTTTAAACTTGGCCGAAACTCATTTTAACCAACATTTTAGCCAAAATCACCATCTTTAACCTTTATTATCTTTATGTTCGAGACCTCTATGACGAAAACTCCTGAACTAAAACTTCTAGATTTTGATACAAACTTTCCATAACCGTCGAGTTCGTTTCCTAACGTTCGACGTACACCATTTTACGACTAGTTTTGAAGCCATTTTTGTTAATTTCATGAAATTTCCAACGACATTATTTTACCAAAAGTTAAAATTTCACTATAAATCACTACTTAAACTATTGTAGGATGACAGTTTGACGTAAATACTTGTAAGGTAATTTAAGAACGGTCAAGACGTCAAAAGGAGTATTTTTCGACGAAGAGTATTATTTTTCAAAATTCACAAGTGGTATAAATAACATACGAAATGCATGCATAACATTACATCATAACTCATTGAGTATCATATCATTCATTTTAGGTCGCGGATAGTTTCCGAGCCTCATTTTCTTGCACTTCATTTTGTTAGCATATCAATCACACCAGGTGAGTTCGTAGCCCCACTTTCTATTACGTATTTGTCTTACAAACTCTTTGGGGGAGATACATGCTCAACTACTTACTTTCACTATCACAAATATTCTAAACTTTGACATATTACTGTGAGTTTTCATAGCCCCACTTTCTATTAATTGTTTACAAACTTTTGGGGGAGATACATGCTCAAACTATTTTCATTTACTTTCACAAGTACTCTAAACTTTTACATACTATTGTGAGTTCATACCCCGCTTTTTCTCATTTAAATTCTTATAAACTATTTGGGGCGAGATATATGCTTATTTATCCAAACATTTAAACTCTTTTGCCAAACAACATTACTTATACTCTACACTTGATTGCGTTATATACTTGATTGGGTTATACTTGATTTCATATGCATATTTGGAACAAACATACAAGAATTAGTGGCTCCAAATTAAGTTGTTGGAAGGCTATTAATTTACAAACATCCCAATATTTATATGTTGGAAGGCCATTAATTTGGATACGTTCCCAACGTGCGTCGTTGGAGGAACATCGCAACATTTATATGTTGGAAGGCCATTTATATGGATACTGACCCAACGTGAGCGTTTGAGGAACATCCCAACACGAGTTGTTGGAAGACCCTTGTGGTGACATTTATACTTTTAACTACTATGATACATGCATACATGATTGACATACTATTTTTAGCGGGGTTGTAAACACACGGGTTGCAAGTTTTGTATGGGGGACTTGGGCCGAGTGGATTTCATTTATGCCTTTGCTTTGCCAACTATTCTATTTGACCAAAAACTTTGCCTTTGTTACATAAACACTCTTTTAAGGCTTTACTTGTTAACCAAACTCTATGAACTCACCAACCTTTGTGTTGACACTTTTTAGCATGTTTTATCTCGGTATTTAAGGCATTCACTTCATGGCATGCATATGGGCACATCATAGAGTCGTGGTGACGACGCGTCTCACATGGGATTTATACACTTTAAAAACATCGTTTGGCTTGTATCAAACCTATTTCCGCATACATTGATTTTTCATTTGGGACCTACATTTTGTAAACTCTGATTATTTTACTTAATCAAACGATGTATTTTCTAAACGACACTTTAGGTCGTTCGATATAACTGTAACTTTGATGCTATGACAGTCCTCCCCAAGGTATTCCATTCCGATGCAAAACACGTAATTTGGGGTGTGACAGATTGGTATCAGAGCATCGGTTATAGAGAACTAGGTTGCATCATTGACCCTAGACTATAACCACATCATCATAGCATCTCATCATATCATTATAAGTGCATATTCTTTATACATGCGGACTTATGACTCAACACCAAACATCATATGAGTCGATTAGTCCAAGCATTGCATAGTTACTCCTAAATTATACATAGCCTGATCACCTATGTCTAATTCAGGAAGAATCATGCAATGAAGGGAGTAGTAGTCTCATATGTGTAAGCAATTCCGTAATCAAGCCAAATTTTCAAAAGATTTTCTTCAAACCACTTGTTTCCAGTTTGATCCGAGTGACAGTTCTTGTTTGATGAGTTGCAAAGATCGAGCTAGAAACAAGTCGTTACCTAAACCGATTTAGCCTAATCGTATGACAGTTCTTGTTTGATGAGTTGTGGGATTAAGTAAAAATCGGTTACCAAAAAAAAAATCTTTTAAAAATTTTGCTTGAGAATGGGAAAGCTTGTCTCATCGAGCCTAATCATAAGAAAGCATGTATTTAGGATGGGAATTGCTCACGATAGCACAGGAACGTATCTTGTGGGACGAGTAACTCATATGCATGAGCATTGACATAATCATTTAGACCATACACGAGCATAAACTTTTAGAACTCTTGTCGAGGTTCGAACCATAGTATCATCGATTGAATCACGAGGACGTGATTCCTCGGACATGGGAAGAATGTCACAATTCTCAATTTTTGGTCATTTCTCAAAACAATTCACGTTTCACAATTTCATCATTTATCGTAAACTAGCTTTGCGTGTTCCAAATTCGCGTAACCTTTATGGTTTAGCGGCGAATTCATGATCATATCATCACGAACATTTCATGTGGACTAAGTTTAGTCTACATTTCATTAACATCATTTGCATCATGTTAATCCATTCATGACATTTCATTTCACATTTAACGCGTAATTTTTATATTAAATAAACGTTATCGCGTGAGTTATTATTTTGAATATTTAATCCGTTACTTCCAAAAATGATCCCGAGATATTTTTATACCTACATTTAGTTATAAAAACTATATTTTTAGTTTACCTAGTGTTTTAAATTTATTTGGTATATAAATCGTTAAAGTTATATTATTACGACGTTTTTCTTAAAAACTATACGATAATTATTTTATCACTCAAATTTTACAAGGAATGTATTTTTATAATTTTTATAATATCATTATACTCTACTTTGATCTATTAAAAATTTTCTTGTACCTAAAAACTACCATTTACCTTAACTTGAATCTATTTCACTTACACTTTTCTTACAAATTATACAAATATACATTTACACATTATATATGAAAAAAAAAAAAAAAATAATATTGATGAAACACAACCCCAAAAATCCGGCCCTTAGGGGAGGGATTTCATTTAATGTAGTTGGTAAAAGACTTGTTTAATGTATGTATAAAACTACACTCCAAGACTTCCTTCAATCATTTCCTTCAATCCAATAATTCACACTCTATCAAAACAATATTTCTTCTCTTGTTTTCTACCTTAGAACCGGCCTAGCATAAAGATCAAGAAGAGATTCAAAAGTTTTCAAAGCTCAAGTATTTACAATCTAGATAATACTCTTATTAAGGTTTTGAAATAAAAACCTAGGGTGTTTAGGCTAACCTTGTTCTTTGCACCTCATCATAATAGCTTGTAAGCATGTTTCTATCATTTTTCATCTTTTCTTATCATTACATATGTATTTTATCATTTTCATAGCAAGCATGCAAGACTTATGTTGATTATACCATTTTTACATGATTTTAGAGTTATATATATATAAGGTCATCCTATAATTATCCCCTTGATATATGTTGGTCTTGATGATGTCTAGGAACCCATGACACCCTAAGTAGGTGTATGGTAGGATTAGATTAGTTTTGGAGTTGATTTGAAGAGATTGGAATAGGTTTAGTACGAGAAAAACTATTTTCGATAAGTATATTATAGTGGTCTGTCCTTGTTTTATTTTTCTGGAAAATCCGACAGTAGGCACGAAATTTTGGCCTTGATATTTAGAAAATATACTTTAAAACGAATCCGTGGGCGCTTGAACGGATTAAAACAGAGTTATAACGAAGAAGTTATGAATTTTCCAAGTTTGACGACGATATATATATTTTTCTGAAATTTCAGCATACTATTTTTATTTGGTACGAGTCAAAAACGAGTCCTAAGCTTTACAAATTATTTCGACTTATCAAAAATATATTAGTATACTTTGATACGAAGCTAAGGACGTATAATACGTAGAAAACGGATTTGAAACGACTAAGATATGCACGTTTTCATAAAATTTCCGTAACTATTATTTTCAGAAAAACTATATTATTTTTACAAGACAAGTGTTACGGTAACTAAAACGACCATGTTGAGGGCTGTTTTTAACGAGGATGTGGAACTTTTTGGAACGAAATGTCTTCTAATAAAATCAAGATCACCAAGCATATTTTTCAAAACGATCAACCGTTTGTATAGCGGAGTTGTAATAAATTATTTATGGATGTTTAAACTTGGCCGAAACTCATTTTTAACCAACATTTTAGCCAAAATCACCATCTTTAACCTTTATTATCTTTATGTTCGAGACCTCTATGACGAAAACTCCTGAACTAAAACTTCTAGATTTTGATACAAACTTTCCATAACCGTCGAGTTCGTTTCCTAACGTTCGACGTACACCATTTTACGACTAGTTTTCGAAGCCATTTTTGTTAATTTCATGAAATTTCCAACGACATTATTTTACGGCGAAAAGTTAAAATTTCACTATAAATCACTACGAAACTATTGTAGGATGACATTTTGACGTAAATACTTGTAAAGTGATTTTAAGAATGGTCAAGACGTCAAAAGTGTATTTTTTCGACGAAGAGTATTATTTTTCAAAATTCACAAGTGGTATAAATAACATACGAAATGCATGCATAACATTACATCATAACTCATTGAGTATCATATCATTCATTTTAGGTCGCGGATAGTTTCCGAGCCTCATTTTCTTGCACTTCATTTTGTTAGCATATCAATCACACCAGGTGAGTTCGTAGCCCCACTTTCTATTACGTATTTGTCTTACAAACTCTTTGGGGGAGATACATGCTCAACTACTTACTTTCACTATCACAAATATTCTAAACTTTGACATATTACTGTGAGTTTTCATAGCCCCACTTTCTATTAATTGTTTACAAACTTTTGGGGGAGATACATGCTCAAACTATTTTCATTTACTTTCACAAGTACTCTAAACTTTTACATACTATTGTGAGTTCATACCCCGCTTTTTCTCATTTAAATTCTTATAAACTATTTGGGGCGAGATATATGCTTATTTATCCAAACATTTAAACTCTTTTGCCAAACAACATTACTTATACTCTACACTTGATTGCGTTATATACTTGATTGGGTTATACTTGATTTCATATGCATATTTGGAACAAACATACAAGAATTAGTGGCTCCAAATTAAGTTGTTGGAAGGCTATTAATTTACAAACATCCCAATATTTATATGTTGGAAGGCCATTAATTTGGATACAGCCCAACGTGCGTCGTTGGAGGAACATCCCAACATTTATATGTTGGAAGGCCATTTATATGGATACAGCCCAACGTGAGCGTTGGAGGAACATCCCAACACGAGTTGTTGGAAGACCCTTGTGGTGACATTTATACTTTTAACTACTATGATACATGCATACATGATTGACATACTATTTTTAGCAGTGGGTTGTAAACACACAGGTTGCAAGTTTTGTATGGGCGGGACTTGGAACTGAGTGGATTTACGATGCCTTTGCTTTTTGAACTATTCTATTTGACTAAAAACTTTGCCTTTGTTACATAAACACTCTTTTAAGGCTTTACTTGTTAACCAAACTCTATGAACTCACCAACCTTTGTGTTGACACTTTTTAGCATGTTTTATCTCAGGTATTTAAGGCATTCACTTCATGGCATGCATATGGGCACATCATAGAGTCGTGGTGACGACGCGTCTCACATGGGATTTATACACTTTAAAAACATCGTTTGGCTTGTATCAAACCTATTTCCGCATACATTGATTTTTCATTTGGGACCTACATTTTGTAAACTCTGATTATTTTACTTAATCAAACGATGTATTTTCTAAACGACACTTTAGGTCGTTCGATATAACTGTAACTTTGATGCTATGACAGTCCTCCCCAAGGTATTCCATTCCGCTGCAAAACACGTAATTTGGGGGTGTGACATCCCTGACCACCACCTCATCACCAATTTCAACTGCTTTCTTTTCCAACAATGTGGTTCAAGATTTCCAAGAAAACTCAGATGATGAGCCTGATGAGAGATCAAGTGAGGAGTACCTAAATGACCTGAATGCTGAATTTCAGGAAAGGGCACTCCTTGCTAACTCTCGAAGGTTTATAAAAAGAAACAAAGGTTTTTCAACTGCTAAAGCAACTGAAGACACTGAATGCTATAAGTGTCACAAAAGGGTCATTTTGCAAAAGACTGTTTTTCTAAAACAATTTCAGAACCCTCTTATAAACCATCGAGGTTCAAATCAGTCCTCGAGGCTTCACAAATTTCAACCAAAAACGTATCAGTCTCATCAAACTTTTCAAAATAAATCTGATAATAACAAAACCATTGATTATGAAGCCAAGTATAAGAAAGCTAAAGCTAAGCTTGCATTGCTCGAGGCCAGTCCCTCGGAAACAACAAAAAGTGTTCAATCGTGCGGGGTAAAACAAAGGCCTTGTTGAGACCTTCGACGGGGATGAAGAGCCGGTGTCATCGATGATGAAATGGTGCATGTCGGTGCGATGGCCCTCTCAAGAGGACAAGCTAGATGTTGGAAAGAATCATGCCAGGAATGGAGAATGGGTCAACATCACAATGAAGAAGGTAAACATTTTACTTTCTATGGATGATGACTCGATTGGCGATCTTACATGAATTACCTACATGTAGACCTTAAGTTTGTAGAAGAGCAAAGACTGAATCTTTTTTCTATGTACAACAAGTTAAGTTTTGAATTGAATAAGTGTAGAGATGAACTGCTTATGTTAAAACAAGCAAAGCTTGAGGTCAGTCACTTTGCAAATTCAAAACACTGAACTAGTTAAAAGAAATCGGGATCTTCAAGATGAACTTAAAAAGGCAAATGATATTCTTAATAGTTGGATTGCTAAGAATCCTGGGTCTTTGATACTGTAGGAGCCCCCAGTAGCAAGAAGAGAGTCATAGGTGAAGATCATCTCCCTGACCCTCTCAACAAAGACCAGTCTCCTAAGCCTTTTGTGTCCGGTGGCATGATCACAAATATGTTAGCTGATCCCAATTCCAGTGATTGGATTGAACGGGTTAATCCTAAGAGTAAGCTTCCAAATTTCGATTCTGGAAGGATTCTAGAGCATGAAAGTCAAGCTCTAAAGAGCATGCTTGGATTCCCTGATGTGCCCAGTAGTACTTGAACACATCGTGAGTCTGAAGCAGAATCTCAAGCACCGCTTGCACCACTGAAACCTCTTGTGGTGCTGCTCCAAGCTCTGAGCTTACTCCACTACAATTCAATCCTCATTCACCAAAAGAAAGGTCCGGACTTGGTAGAACCATCCTACAAAGACAAGCAAAACTAACTCAACAAGAGTCTACTCCTACTGAGACTTCAACATCCTCTGTCCCCTTGAAGGTGACCAAATTCAGGACTGAACTTGTGAGATAGCTTACTGAAAAAATGGAATCCATTGAAAAGGTCCCTGAACCAATCAAGGAGACAAAGTCAGCTTCCTCCAGTTCCTCAAAGTGTAAGCCAACCTCCAAAACAAACAAAATGTGAGCTGTGTCATTACACTAGCCATACCACGACAACTGCTTTCTGAGAATCCTTTTCTGCATGATCGCAAAAGGATGATCACAGGACAACAGATCATCTTCAGATGTCGTCAAGCAAACTATACCAAAGTTGGTCATAAGTATGCTTCATCCTCCAAAGCCGCTCCAAAGAATAGAGCAAAACCTTTTCCTCTGTGCCCTCACTGTGGGTTTAATGATCATCATCGGGATGATTGTCTCATGAAAACATCTTTGTGATATATGCGGTAATCCAGCTCATGAGACATCCCAACATGACGGTGTCATTCAAGCAAGGAGAAATTCCAAACAACCTAGAGTCACCGAGTCATCCTCAGCCTCTAAATGCAAAACCTGTGGTAGCACTGTGCACACAACCACCGACCATGAGTCGATTGCAAATTTCAGAGAGACCTTGAGACCCAAGCCCACTAGTAAGTGGGTCACTAAGAGAAACTAATTCAGTTTACTACTTGTGCAGAGACATGCCAGGGAGCCTATTTGGCATCTAGACAGTGGATGCTCAAGAAGCATGACTGGTGTGAAGGAATATCTGCACAAGTATGTAAAGGAACCGGGGCCCAAGGTAGTATTTGGTGATAATTCATCATGTCCCACTGAAGGTTATGGTTCAAGATGTAATGGAATAGTTTTCTCTAGAATAGCTTATGTCAATGGTCTAAAATACAATCTCATCGGTGTCAGTCAACTATGTGATGCTAAATACGTTGTACAATTCAATGATAAACAAGGTACCATTTTCAATGCCAACAAGGAAGTTGTGTTGATAGCTCCTAGGAGAGATGATGTTTATGTACTTGACATGTCAACACTCTCCCAAGATGGAACGTGTCTCTTTGCTAAAGCCACTGAAACTATCAATTGCACGTGGCATAAGAGACTCTCACACTTAAACTTCAAAACCTCAACAACTTGGCAAAACAAAACAAGGTCCTTGGCTTACCATCACTGGCTTTTGCAAAAGACAAACCATGCTCACTGTGAAAAAGGTAAACACCACAGAGCATCTTTCAAAACCAAACAAAATTTCTCCATCAAAAGCGCCTTCACCTCCGCATATGGATCTCTTTGGACCGGTCGGTCCCGGATCAATCCAAAGATGAGAAGTATACACTTATTATTGTTGATGAATTCTCAAGATACACTTGGGTATACTTTCTCTCCAAAAAGAGTCGGTGATACAATAATGTCATTCATCGAAAGATTGAAAATCGAATGACATTCTTGTCAAACAAATCGAAGCCGACAATGGTACTGAGTTTACAAATCAAGAGCTTGAGAGTTTCTGTGATGAAAAAGGAATTTCTCAAAATTTCTCATCTCCTTATACCCCGGAACAAAATGGGGTTGCTGAAAGGAAAAATAGAACTCTCATTGAGGCTGCAAGAACCATGTTAAATGGCTTAGCCCTCTCAAAACATTTATGGATGAAGAGTCAAAACTGCCTGTTAAACTCAAAACAGGTCAATCATTGTCAAAAGACATAACAAAACCCCATATGAGATCTTTAAAGGTAGACTTCCTGACATCAGCTATTTTCATGTATTTGGATGTCCTGTGTTCATTCATAACCACAAGGATCATCTAGGCAAGTTTGATGCAAAAGCGGATGATGGATACTTCTTAGGCTACTCATTGATCTCCAAAGCCTTTAGGGTTTTTAACACAAGGAGACAACAAGTTGAGGAAACCTTTCATGTCACCTTTGATGAAAGTACTGAAAGCATCAGGTTCACCAACATCTCAGTGGAGGAAATAGGAATTGATGACTCATCAAGATATCCTCCGATGAGTTCACCAATTCAATTCCTCATATCAAGCGATCTTGATATCTCATATTATGTCGTACCTCACAACCTACCCCAACCGATAATCAGTGAATTCATTGATAATCTATCGGTCCCAAAGAAGGATAGGTAACATGAACCAAGCTGTTCAGGATCCCGTGATTCATGAAACCCAACCGAGCAGGGACATCATAACAGATGCTCAAAATGAATCTGTTGCTCTTGTAACCATTCTCACTCCTGAACCTCCAGTGACTTCATCAAACTCAGATCCTAGACCACAATGTAAGTGGACAAGATCTCAGGATGGGGGAACTTACATACTTTCTTGGACTACAAATCAGGCAAACTGTTAAAGGAATATCCATCAGTCAAGAGAAATACACCAGAAATCTCTTGAAGAAATATGAGATATCTGACTGCGGCCTCGTGAAGACACCAATGGTCCCACCTAATAACCTTGGACCTGATCTCACTGGCAAATCAATCAATCAAACTCATTTCAGAGGGATTGTTGGATCACTGATGTATCTAACCGCTACTAGACCGGACATACAATTTTCAGTCTGTTTAATAGCAAGATATCAGTCCAATCCCAAAGAATCTCACCTCACTGCAGCCAAGAGAATACTCGGTACTGAAGGGAACCCCAAGCCTTGGACTCTATTATCCAAGATGCTCAGGATTTGATCTCAAGGGTTACTCGATTACGATTATGCTTGCCGCAACATGGACGAAAAGTACCTCGGGTCCTGTCAATTCCTTGGAGGAAAACCGGTGCATTTGGAGTGCAAAGAAGCAACAATCGGTGGCTATGTCCTCACTGAAGGCTGAATATGTAGCTGCAGCGGGATGTTGTGCCAATGTACTATGGATGAAAAGTCAACTCAGTGACTACAACATCCATTACAAAATGGTACCCATCTTATGTGATAACACAAGTGCAATTGCAATCTCCAACAACCCTGTCCTCCACCAAAGAACAAACACATTGATATCAGATATCACTTCATCGGGGATCACATAATGAAAGGAGACATAGAGCTTCATTTCATCCCTCTTGAATATCAACTGGCGATATCTTCACCAAACCCTTGGATGAACCCACCTTCGGAGACCGAAAGCTGAATTGGGCATGCTTGACATTGAAAGTCAAGTATCTGAAAACCAATCTCAGTAAGTTCTCCTAAATGGTTCATCCTCCCTTGACACCCAAAATAAACCTCTCACTGAATGAGTAAGACTCATTCAGGGTCCTGACACTTGACAAAGAACATTGAATAAGTAACTAAATGATCCAAGTATCGGTTACTTTAATGTCCTAGGTTGGTAACTATGCCAATTTAATAAAGGAATATATGTCTCTTTGTCTTACTGTCATCCCACTTGGCATTTAATGCCTCTCACAAAAATATCAAATTGATATTTTATCTCTGCAAAAGTGCACGTGCCTTTGCAATTCCCTTGAAAAACGGAATTTTGCTGCGGGTAATGGAGTGGTAGCATTAAATGTGGAAATTCAAACGCCTTTCAAAAACCAACTCTAAATATTCCCATTTGTGCACAAAACACCCCTCTTATCACTCTATAAATACCCTCTTCAAACACAAACAAACACACACAAATCTTTTCTGCAACAAAACTCTGTCAAAATCATTTCAAAAAAAAAAAACATTTGTGTTCTCAAATCTTCAAAACCCCTTTTGGAAAAACCTTTCTTGTAAACATTTACAAAAGTTTTTCATCACAAACTTGAAGAGATCTAAATACTTTGATTGTTCTAGTCAAAACATTTTTAAATCCTAAAATCTTTGTTAATGGAAATGGCTAGAACACCATCTCTCCAGTTTGCTTCTCAGTGGGTAGGGGATCTTACTAATGTTGAATTTAAAACAAATAATGTCATAGGAAATTTTGAATATCCTGAAAATGTCCCAACCTATAAAGACATTATAAAATTTTTATTCAACTGCCCACTCAAAACGGCCTTTGTAAATGTCCTCAGTGTTGTACCCAAACTACCTCGGGGAGTTTTGGGCTACAGCTAGAGCCTTTGACCCGACACCTTCTATTGATGAGAATAACCTTAGACCTCTTAGGGAGTATCTCATCGGTTCGGTCTTAATGGGGAAACAATACACCCTGAATTTCAAAACGTTTTGCACTACAACAGGGTTAGATTATAACAAAGGTGTTTATGTAGCCCATCCTGAACCCTCCACAGTGAAGGATGGGTTTAAACAAATCGTTTTAGATCCAACTTTTTTGGACAAGACCCCAGTCACTAAAAGCTCGTTCCCGTGGCTTGGAGGATCCTCTTCACTTTTGTGATTCAGGTCCTCGGCGGGAACCACTCATCCACTGAACAAGTTAACTCTATTCAGGTGATGATGGCATACTGCTTGATGAATGGGGTCACTGTCGACATAGGGGAGATCATTTACATTGATCTCGTAACGAAGCTACATAGCAAAACTAGGAGGAAATACGTTTCGTATCCTAGGTTTGTCTCTTGTGCTCTGCAATCGTTATTGGGTTCAAATTATACTCAGGATGAAAAATTTGGAAATTTACCTGGCATCTTGAGCCCTTCAAATTTTCAAAAGAACCCATCCCTCGTCACTCCCATTGAATTGATGGCCCACATGATTGCTGTAAACAATCTAAGTGGATCAGTGTCTCCAAACCCTGCTCCCAAAAGAAAAGGGAAGTCTCGACGGGACTAAGACCATACCAAAGTCTCAGGGCCCTAAGGCTTCAGGAGCACAACCTAAGAGGCACAAAATCCCGTGACCAAAAAGACACCCGCTGACCAGGCAACAATCACCCCAGTGACAACGAAGGACACCGATACATCACGGTCGGTGCCCTTGGTCACAACCACTACTCCCCAAGATCCAGAGGGAAACATACAACCCGATGGTAGGGGAGCGCCTTCCACAACGCCCAGTGATGACATTAGCAAATCCAAGCCTTTGTGCGAGGGCACACCGATCTCTCCCAAAGACTAAGAGGGACTCAAACAACCCGCCGATAGGGATACAACTATCACCGACTCGCTAAAGGCACTGGGAAACGCCCACCGGTGTCTCGGGGTCACTGGGGACAAAGACTCGGAGGAAAGGAACAACTCGCCGATATGGAACCCACAACCAATCCGACTCCAGGTGAAGGCACGGGAAGCGCCCACCAGTGTCCGAGGGGTCAACGGAGGACAAAGACTCAGAGGGATATAAACCACCCGCTGATATGGAACCCATAACCAACCCCTTGCTCACAATTGCTGATGTCACTGGGATATTATTCTCTGAAGATGAGCTCGTGAGGCTGATGATGAAATCTTATCATTTGGAGAAGAAATGGACGCCGAGGTTCAAGTTGAACAAGAACCTCACCGATCCAAAGGAGCTTACTAAATCCCCATTCCAACATGATCATACTTCGAATCCTCAAGCTCGATGAATTCAAAGAGTTTGACAATGTTCTTCCCTCACGAAAGGCGGTTGGCTCGTGGATCACCAGGCTTCAAGGAAGCTATACACAGGGGTGACTAAAACATTGTGGGAACAACATACTGAGGCTGCTGCAAGCTACGCTGATCTTAAGGCGTAGGGCTTCGATGAAACTGTTCATGAGCACAGAGATCTGATGTATGACAACATTCACCGACTGGATGAAAACATGGCTAAATTCCTCGGGCATCTTCAGGGTGTAGGTACCACGATAGATGAAATCAGGGAGTTTGTCAAAGAAGACCCATCAACCAACTCTAAAGTCTTGGAAGCTACCGAGGCGTACACGAAACAATCCTCAAAACTCACTGAACTGCTCAATATGCTCAAGTCTACAAATGTTCAGGGTCTTCCATCCTCAGTCCAGTCTCTACAAGCTACAATGGACTCTTTGAATACGCAGGTGGCTACATTGGCTCGAGCATCCTCATCTCGGCCGGAATCTTGGGCCCAGAATGACTGCTCTTGAAGTTTCACAAGCTAATTTGGAAGCAAAAGTCATTGGTATTCAAACTGACACCTCAGACATGAAGGCAATGATCACTGAAATTTATCAAGCCTTCAAGGGTCAAGCACTCCGTCCCCTCAAAGGCATCAACACCAACTCTTGCCCTCACGACACTACGGCAAAGTTGAGGGGAGAATATTCTTTGAAGAAACTCCTCATCACACCGAGGGGAGCAAACATCATCAATCTCTATAGCTCCCACATCAACATCACCACCAGTCACAACAACTCCCATCTCATCCATCCCACCAACATCATCATCAACAACACGGCAGTTATCACAACAACACCACCCTTGGTTGCATCATCTTATTCAGGCCAGGACAAAGGCAAAGGCATAATGACGACTGCTGAGCCTGAGAAGATCCCCTATAAAATCGGCGACATTGAATACCTGCTCACACCTCAACGGTGAGTAAACATCTTGCTAAAGAAGAAAGAAGATTGAAACTAGCCGAGGAAGAGAAAAAACAGAGAAGCACGGCAAAGTAGTCGAAGAAGCTGAGAATTTGGGATTAGATGCAAGCAAGCTCCCAAAGGGTCAGGCAGGACAAAAGTTCAAGGATGCTCAGTGCTCAAATGGCTTCAATGAGAAAGCAAGGTATGAAGAAAAGAAAAGAAAACTGAAGCTCTCGGAAAAGCGAATTGAGGAATACAAGCGGACAATGAGCAGCCGAAGGCTTCCTGAAAAAATCACCGATGTCAAGATTATTCCCAACACCAAACCATTGGCTATGAATGTTTACAGAGAGGATGACAAAAGACACTTTGAGGTTCATGATCCCTTAAAATTCAGTGACTTTGGGATCATTGAACTTGATGAACTTGGTCCGATCATTGGTAAGAAGCAAAATAAGGTGGTCAAGGAGCTGATGAAGATGCTCAGAAAAAGATATGAAAGGCTGAGGGATGCACCAGCCCAACTAGGAATTCAGCCTGCCTTGATTGCACCTCAAGGATCTCAACCACAAACTTCCATTGGAAAAAGGAAGAGAGTTGAGTTCCAACCTGAGATTAAAGTGCCTGGACTGGAGTGTAATAGGGAGCTACCAAGGGGTTAAATTTGTGAATTGTCTAGTGATTGAAGAGCCGAAGAGGGCTATTTCACTTTGATGTCTATGGAAACCCAGCATTTCAAAGATGGAGTGATATTGATCAGGTGGTGTAGCGCAATGATCAGCTATATTCCAGTGGCCTCTCAGATCCAATCCCCAAAAAATATCGAGGTTACGCCAAGACCTAAATGCCAAGATAAGAGACCATCCTGATAGAGAAACACTCATCACCAAAAAGGTCAAGCTAGAAGCATTGGGAATCCATCTGGATTGACATCATTTTGTTTTATCCTTTGTACTAGTGATAGGAACTATGTAATCTGATCAATAAACGATGTATGTTTTATTCATTTACTCAGTGTTCCTTATTGTATTCATTAGTACATTCAGTGTAGGAAGAAGCCTTTTGCTCACTTACACTGATCAACCACTTAGGCTATTTGTATATCCAAATAGGGGAGACTGTTGGGTTCAGAAAATACCCAAACCCCTTAATCTAGGATTTGAATAGAAAATAGCCCAAGTACTCATCCGTTAAACACAATCAGGTCGCTGAGTGCATAGCCGGTCAGTGAGTCATCTTTAGGATACTCAAGATGCGAGGCAATGAAGAAGTCTCTCCACTCAGGAAGGCGGAACTTAAAGGGTGAAGACTGAGTCAAGAAGAAGATGATGGATTCAGTGAGTGATGACAATAACTCACTTAATCCCTAAGACTCCTCTCCAACTACTTACACTGAAGACAAACTGAAGAAGAAGATCAAGGATAAACAGATGAAGAAAGAGCGGGCCAAGGCGGGAGAAGTTTGAATCAGATAAAGAAGTCCTTATCAACATAAGTCAACTTTCCATGAATGGCTAACTTACAAGCTCAGTGTCATCACTGAAATATGGAAAGCAACCTTGTCCTTTACTTAGAATAGTCTTTGTAAACAGAGACAAAATACATCGGTATTTTGTCTTACGTATGATGTCGATTTTGTCACTTAGGAATGATTTAAAACTCATACATGTATAAATAGCATAAGAGATGGAGTGAAAAGATTAAGCTTGTGAATTGTAAAACACACATACACGCAAGCCATCTTTTCACTCCTCCAAATACAACTTAGTTCTTGAGATAGCTCAGTGAGCTCTAAGAGTTGTGCTCAGACTTAGCCTGAGCTTAGAGAGGAGTCACCCAACTTTGTCATTTAAATCCCAAGTACTATTCCGCAAGTACTTGGGTAACGTATTCTTTGTTGATTTATTTCTAATAAGAATATGATGTTGAAAATTACTTAGTGTGTTTTCCTTATGTTAATTTCAGTCATAGTTCACTATTAACTTGTTTTATAAACTTAAACTGTTTTTAACGATAGTGAACGGGGAACAACAGACTAGTTTTGCAAAATAGAAACTGAACAGGGGCTGTAAACATAGTTACTGGGAAAACTTCATTAACTGAGAAAATTAGGTAATAACATAGGATTGTAGATCGATGTCTTGTGGTCGTTTCGCCGGGTGGTTCATGCCGTAACTGAATAAACTTGAGCCAAAACGACAAAACGTGTCCAAAACTAAGTAACAGATTTTAAACGGCTAAAACTCATAAAAATTACATATAACCCCTTATTGGTCAAAGAATAAAAATTTTAGCTAACACCCTAACTTGAATGTGGCCACTGTCCGTGCATTAAACGGAGTTGTAGAACTCAACTTATGACCAAAACCGCGAGACAGTTTGCTGCTGATTGAAATAACTAGTACATTCAAGGTTAAATTGGTAATTTCACATTAGTTAAACAATTCTGGGGCAGTAGGACCCACTAATCTGTTTATTACATTCAATTATCTTTCTGAGGACATAAAAACCAAGTCGTGATCAATTACGGTTTAGAAATAATGGGTAGATTTAGACAGGGAAAACTTAAATAAACGAAACGTAAACACTTATACGACTTCACAAATGTTAAGTATCCAAGCATAATTGATGTAATAACTATATAAGGCATGTTTACAGATTCACATCGATATTTTAGAAGCTAAGACACAACATCATATTCTAGCTTGTGCGTAGAGGTTTTCCTGGCTTATCCAACATCAAATATTTTCATTTACTTTCACGAGTACTCTAAACTTTTACAGATTACCGTGAGTTTCATAGCCCCTACTTTTATACATTTTGAATTACTTTTGGGGGAGATACATGCTCAACTCTTTTCTTTTACTTTTACAAATACTCAAAACATTATACTTGATTGCATTATACTTGACTGCATTATACTTGATTGCATTATACATGATTGCATTATACTTGATTGCGTTATATATGATTGTGTTTAACTTATTTGCGTTATTCTTGAGTGCATTATACTTAATTGCGTTATTCAACTTAGTGGCTCCAAATTAAGTTGTTGGATGACCATTAACTTAGTGGCTCCAAATTAAGTTGTTGGATGACCATTAATCTTTGGGAAGAGACTCCCAGTACGTGCAATTCAGTGGCTCCAAATTAAGTTGTTGGATGACCATTAATTTAGTGGCTCCAAATTAAGTTGTTGGAAGACTATTAAATTAGATTCATCCCAAATTAAGTTGTTGGAAACCCTTGTGGTGACATTTATACTATTTACTACTATGATACATGCATACATGATTGACATACTATGTAACACCCCAACCCGATAAGGGCAGAAGTGTCACATTCTGGTGTCATATCAGAACATACAAATAAAATCCTCACAAACGGAAACCTTAAAAATGAGGTATCAAATCATATAAACAATTGACTGACAAGGAAATACAATATCCAAAATAAAAAGAAAAACTTAAAACAAAAGCTCTTCAAAATAAGTCCCAAAGTAATAAGGTGCTAGGGTTGGTCCACTCAGATACTCTAACTCTCAGCCCATCGAAGCCCATCTTCCAACCTAAAACCTGCCGCAGGAAAAGAAATGCGGCTGAGCTTAAAAAGCCCAGTGAACAGATATAACGAAACGAAAGCTAAATAAAATCAGAAATGCGAAATGAAATAAGGAAGCTGATAACAAGGTCGCAATGAAAGGGAAACAATGAGTCAAGGAGGATCCTGCAGAACACAATTATACAGATATACAAACAGAACATATAACAAGGAGAACGAAGCAAAGCAAAGCATCAATGACATATATACAAGAACCTACAAACCAGACATACAAGTACTGACACATAAGTAAGCATAACAGACGTCGTATCCACACAACATATACAGCATATAATCAATTCAGGAAATCAGAAGACATACAAGTCAAACAGAAATCTAAAGGCAAGCGGAAGCAATTAATTAGTAAGTGAACATGGCAACCACACATGTCAAAAACACTTATTTGAAAACATAATCAGCATCATAATCAACAGAAGTACCAACAGTAGTCAACACATGGCAGTCACACGTAACAAGTAGGAATACAACATACGATATAATTGAATGAATCAAAGACATAGCAGGACAACCAATTAACAAGCCATACGTCACACGTTGAACCATTTACCCAATCAAACCGTAGCATAGGCAGAATGTAAACATGGCAGGTCAACAATAAACAGATAAGAATACAACGGAATAGTCATAGTCCATAAGATTAACCGAACAAAGCACACATAATAAACCGACAAAACTATCGATTACACATTGGCATGGTCACCAGACAATTCAGAGGTTCACATAATAGTGAGATCACATATCATCAGATGAAAACAGGGAACTCAGATAACCGCATATTAATCACATCATAGCAGGATAATCGGTAGTCACATAAAACATAAATAGCATAACAAATCAAATAAACACATAATAACCCGGTACGTGAATGGAACGATAGTCTGAAGTAACAGAATGAGAGTGTGACAGATCAAAGCAATGGAATATATATATCTTGGTAGTAGAGTGAGTCATATAAGGGTACTAAGTAATGAACAATTTATACCGAATATGGTGCGTTGGGGAAAACAGAAAGTACAGTATAGGTCTATCAAAAGTGTAAGGTTTGTCAGAAATCTACCACGAGCCCGGAACATATCATATCATATCATATCATATCATATCATATCATAAGTAACCATTGTATTCGGAGGGGTGACCTCGAAATACCATACATAATAGGAGGAGACCTCGTTAACAAATGAAGTAGCTAGCTCCTGGAATGTGAAGACGCGTATTGCACACGACATCATTCACCATATAAATCATATCATATCATATCATGTTAAATCCACTAAAACATATCATATCTAGGATGCATCCATACGCCCCGCCGGAACATATCATAGTGGCCAAATCATATACATATAGTGAGCTAATAATCATATCATATCATAATGGGGACGGTGTGTAACATCACTGCATTACACACTGGAGTCATGCCATTGGTGCATCAATGACACGGTCATGTTACCTTTATGACTAGGAACACATATTTGGCTCGGTTATCAAACTGACGGGTCAAAACATAATCATATCATATCATAAGGGTTCATATCAAAGTTCATATCAGAGTTCATATCAAAGTTCATATCAAAGTTCATATCAGAGTTCATATCAAAGTTCATATCGAAGATTCATATCAAAGTTCATATCGAAGATTCATATCAAAGGGAGCATAGCAAAGTCATAGGGAAGCCCTAATAAGGAGGCTTAGATTAAAGCATAACAGTTCAAGCTAGTATCGAAAGATGGAATACGAATCATGAGAAACCTTAAGAGGTAAGGTCAGAATATCTGTACCTCAATCGAAGCAAGCAAAATAGAAACGTAAGTCACACGATGTATCAATCCCGCCGTCCGGCACCTATATGAATTTGATAACGCTTGTTAAGATCGGATTACTCATTTTAGACAGCTTTCCATTTTTAGTAGGTTTCCACTTTTAGTAACTTTCCAAAAATAGCTCTTCGTATTTTAATAAATTTAGGTTACAAATGCTAATTAAATAATATTAAATCTAATAATAATAATTATCATGGTTTAGGGTTTAAAATGTAAATAATCCGAAATTAGGGTTTAAAGTATAACTTTTCAAAGTTTGGGGTTTTTAGTGACAAATATCGTAACAAAAGAACTCAATAATATTATTTTGGTATCATTTTATAAAAGTACGAGGTTTGCATGAGACATTTCTTAAACGTGAGGGTTAAAAGTGAAATATCTTTAATATATATTCATGCATAAGTTCGCTTGTTGTTTCAGAAACTTATTTGCAAAATATTTTCCTACTAGCATTTGATAAGCAATTTACCCTCGCTCGCGGTTCAATCGGTTAACCAACACGGCTCGGTAAACACCCGTAGCTACTAACCCCCGAGTTAACTTCCCCGAAACACTTTAAACACCCCGTAACACTTACCAATAAATCCCGCGATCACCCTCGAAGTTACCCTCATAAGACCAAGTATAACTCTTTTATTTATTTTTTTACTTCGTTTCTTTCGAACACGAAACTAACCAGGCAACATGGTTTAGCATATTCAAAACTTACCCAAAACCAACCCATGTCCCTTTATTTTATTTGACACCAACAAAATTAACCAAGATGTTCACGTGTTTGTATTACTCCATTTTAGCATGATGTTATTAACGTGAATATATATATGTCGTGAATATGTGAGGTCAAATAGAATTCAAAACAAGGTGCTATATGTATGTCGACATGAAGGACATCTCATTCAATATTTTATGTGACAAGTTTCATGGTTTTTAGGTAACATAACATTAGGCGTGTAGAAGGTGGTCCCAAAACAGATTTCTATCACGGTTTAATGTCCATTTTTCATTCGACAAAAACAAGGCCAATCTCATGATTTATGTGTCTCATTCTTATCATTCATGTGGCTCTTAGTTTGCATAATAGAAAAAAAGTGCGCATGGAGAACCAAACTCACGAACAAATCAGGAAGTAAGAAGGAAAAGACGAGACGATATGTTACCTTGTAGTATGCAAACGAGGAAGAAGAACAAGGATCCAAGCAACGAAACACACCCCTTTTTCCTAGCAAACAAACGATCAGAAACAAGCCAAAAACCCACGCCAACCAGCAAATCCTTCCAACCAAAACCCATGCTTACAGCAGCCTCACGAAGTTTACGAATTCCTCCTGGAACCTCCTTTGATGTCGACAGAATATAGGCAGAAAAATAGGGAGCCGTCACTTATAGGTTAGGGTTTCTTTAGGAGTTTATTTTGAGAGGTATATGGAAGTTACAATTAAATGGGATGATTGAGAATAAAGAGGAAATATATTGGGATGTTGGGCGTTTCATCAAGGCCGAATAGGGAGGGGAAAAAATTGAAGACCAAATTAAAAATTATACACTTACCATTTATAATTGTCATATTTAGTTTAATTTCATAGTACATGTACATGCTATAATCCAAAAGAATTTATATTGTGTTATATATTTATTTTGTAACATTAGAGTATGTTTTATTATCATTGTAGCTCATTTATAAATTTAGTGTTAAACGAATTTACTGAGCTTGACGTGTGCTCCGAATTTCATAATTATTAACTTGAGGGGTAAACTGGTCTTTTATGCGTTTACGATTCTTAGGGTTTTACAACTCTTCCCCTCTAAAATAAAATTTTCGTCCTCGAAAATTGCAGTCGCAAGGGTACCCAGAGACGTATGAGTTTTAATTCAGACGTAGCAATTCATAGTTCACACAGATCACAACGATTTCGGCTTCCAAAGCGTACCAACTTATATATAACAGATGTCGATGTGAATCTCTCAAAGAGGTACAGAATTCTAAACGAACATGAGGAGTGCCAAATAACGAATATAGGTCATAGTCCATTCACGTACCAACCCCAGGCATTTCCCAAGATGTCGTATGATTTCAATAAGTTCAAATTATATGATCTCGGTATTATCACGTTGATCAGGCGTCATAATACTTGCATCACATAACAAGTCCTTATTGTCATCATATTCTGCCTCGGGTCATGACAAACCACATAACCAATATCACATCAAAACAGATAACATACAGATAACAAGTAACATACCAAAACCAGGCGGATCACATACATACAACATATACTGCATCAAACAACTTACCATATCACCAAAGAAGAAGGCCACCAACTTGCTCGAAACGGCTCCCCATGACTCATTATTGACGATCCAAAAGAAAAGCTGAGATATTACCAAAATGCCAAACGATAAAACTTCACGATTCAATACCGAGTTCCGAACAAATCAAGAAAAGCAATACCGATCAGAATCACTTAACAGAATATCAAACCGCCTCAAAACGCATGACAAACAAATCGGGGTAACACAAGTCGTGCCCAAAGCATATGAAGTAGATGAACCTTCTCAGCCACTGGTTGAATCTTGTCTTCGTGTGTTGCGTCTTTAGTTGATCCGTCCAGCTTCCTCCAGCAGCATCCTGATGTCTCCAGCAGCACGGCAATCGGTGTGGCTTCTGCTTCACGAACCTCTCCAGGGCGGGGACTATTGCAGCAGCGAGTCGGCACTATCATCTTCGGCTCTACGAGAAATCTCCATTTAACGATCGACAGACGGATGTGCGAAGACAAAATAAACAAAATCAAATGCGAAGAGAAGCAGACCAAATTAGTGAAGACAAAAGAATATCAAAGTCAAATCGGAACGACAACCAAAAAGAATCGGAAGATATCAGAACAGACGGAAGCCTAGTGTCTACCCAAATCCTCACAGGTCAAATCCTAAGGTCAACATGACGAAACCTGGGCTTTGATACCATAATTGTAACACCCCAACCCGATAAGGGCAGAAGTGTCACATTCTGGTGTCATATCAGAACATACAAATAAAATCCTCACAAACGGAAACCTTAAAAATGAGGTATCAAATCATATAAAAAATTGACTGACAAGGAAATACAATATCCAAAATAAAAGAAAAACTCAAAACAAAAGCTCTTCAAAATAAGTCCCAAAGTAATAAGGTGCTAGGGTTGGTCCACTCAGATACTCTAACTCTCAGCCCATCGAAGCCCATCTTCCAACCTAAAACTGCCGAGGAAAGAAATGCGGCTGAGCTTTAAAAGCCCAGTGAACAGATATAACGAAACGAAAGCTAAATAAAATCAGAAATGCGAAATGAAATAAGGAAGCTGATAACAAGGTCGCAACGAAAGGGAAACAATGAGTCAAGGAGGATCCTGCAGAACACAATTATACTGAGATATCCAAAGCAGAACAGATAACAAGGAGAACGAAGCAAAGCAAAGCATCGATGACATATATACAAGCACCAACAAACCGGGCATACAAGTCTTGACACATAAGCAAGCATAACAGACGTCGTATCCACACAACATATCAGACATATAATCAATTCAGGAAATCAGAAGACATACAAGTCAAACAGAAATCTAAAGGCAAGCGGAAGCAATTAATTAGTAAGTGAACATGGCAACCACACATGTCAAAAACACTTATTTGAAAACATAATCAGCATCATAATCAACAGAAGTACCAACAGTAGTCAACACATGGCGGTCACGTAAAAGTAGGAATACAACATACGATATAATTGAATGAATCAAAGACATAGCAGGACAACCAATTAACAAGCCATACGTCACACGTTGAACCATTTACCCAATCAAACCGTAGCATAGGCAGAATGTAAACATGGCAGGTCAACAATAAACAGATAAGAATACAACGGAATAGTCATAGTCCACAAGATTAACCGAACAAAGCACACATAATAAACCGACAAAACTATCGATTACACATTGGCATGGTCACCAGACAATTCAGAGGTTCACATAATAGTGAGATCACATATCATCAGATGAAAACATGTAACTCAGATAACCGCATATTAATCACATCATAGCAGGATAATCGGTAGTCACATAAAACATAAATAGCATAACAAATCAAATAAACACATAATAACCCGGTACGTGAATGGAACGATAGTCTGAAGTAACGGAATGAGAGTGTGACAGATCAAAGCAATGTAATATATATATCTTGGTAGTAGAGTGAGTCATATAAGGGTAGTGAGTAATGAACAATTTATACCGAATATGGTGCGTTGGGGAAAACAGAAAGTACAGTATAGGTCTATCAAAAGTGTAAGGGTTGTCAGAAATCTACCACGAGCCCGGAACATATCATATCATATCATATCATATCATATCATAAGTAACCATTGTATTCGGAGGGGTGACCTCGAAATACCATACATAATAGGAGGGGAGACCTCAGTAACAAATGGAGTAGCTAGCTCCCGGAATGTGAAGACGCGTATTGCACACGACATCATTCACCATATAAATCATATCATATCATATCATATCATATCATATCATGTTAAATCCACTAAAACATATCATATCTAGGATGCATCCATACGCCCCCCGGAACATATCATAGTGGCCAAATCATATACATATAGTGAGCTCATAATCATATCATATCATAATGGGGACGGTGTGTAACATCACTCGTACACACTAGAGTCATGCCATTGGTGCATCAATGACACGGTCATGTTACCTTCATGACTAGGAACACATATTTGGCTCGGGTATCAAACTGACGGGTCAAAACATAATCATATCATATCATAAGGGTTCATATCAAAGTTCATATCAGAGTTCATATCAAAGTTCATATCAAAGTTCATATCAGAGTTCATATCAAATTTCATATCGAAGATTCATATCAAAGTTCATATCGAAGATTCATATCAAAGTTCATATCGAAGATTCATATCAAAGGCAGCATAGAAAAGTCATAGGGAAGCCCTAATAAGGAGGCTTAGATTAAAGCATAACAGTTCAAGCTAGTATCGAAAGATGGAATACGAATCATGAGAAACCTTAAGAGGTAAGGTCAGAATATCTGTACCTCAATCGAAGCAAGCAAAATAGAAACGTAAGTCACACGATGTATCAATCCCGCCGTCCGGCACCTATATGAATTTGATAACGCTTGTTAAGATCGGATTACTCATTTTAGACGGCTTTCCATTTTTAGTAGGTTTCCACTTTTAGTAACTTTCCAAAAATAGCTCTTCGTATTTTAATAAATTTAGGTTACAAATGCTAATTAAATAATATTAAATCTAATAATAATAATTATCATGGTTTAGGGTTTAAAATGTAAATAATCCGAAATTAGGGTTTAAAGTATAACTTTTCAAAGTTTGGGGTTTTTAGTGACAAATATCGTTACAAAAGAACTCAATAATATTATTTTGGTATCATTTTATAAAAGTACGAGGTTTGCATGAGACATTTCTTAAACGTGAGGGTTAAAAGTGAAATATCTTTAATATATATTCATACATAAGTTCGCTTGCTGTTTCAGAAACTTATTTGCAAAATATTTTCCTACTAGCATTTGATAAGCAATTTACCCTCGCTCGCGGTTCAATCGGTTAACCAACACGGCTCGGTAAACACCCGTAGCTACTAACCCCCGACTTAACTTCCCCGAAACACTTTAAACACCCCGTAACACTTACCAATAAATCCCGCGATCACCCTCGAAGTTACCCTCATAAGACCAAGTATAACTCTTTTATTTATTTTTTTACTTCGTTTCTTTCGAACATGAAACTAACCAGGCAACATGTTTTAGCATATTCAAAACTTACCCAAAACCAACCCATGTCCCTTTATTTTATTTGACACCAACAAAATTAACCAAGATGTTCACGTGTTTGTATTACTCCATTTTAGCATGATGTTATTAACGTGAATATATATATGTCGTGAATATGTGAGGTCAAACAGAATTCAAAACAAGGTGCTATATGTATGTCGACATGAAGGACATCTCATTCAATATTTTATGTGACAAGTTTCATGGTTTTTAGGTAACATAACATTAGGCGTGTAGAAGGTGGTCCCAAAACAGATTTCTATCACGGTTTAATGTCCATTTTTCATTCGACAAAAACAAGGCCAATCTCATGATTTATGTGTCTCATTCTTATCATTCATGTGGCTCTTAGTTTGCATAATAGAAAAAAAGTGCGCATGGAGAACCAAACTCACGAACAAATCAGGAAGTAAGAAGGAAAAGACGAGACGATATGTTACCTTGTAGTATGCAAACGAGGAAGAAGAACAAGGATCCAAGCAACGAAACACACCCCTTTTTCCTAGCAAACAAACGATCAGAAACAAGCCAAAAACCCACGCCAACCAGCAAATCCTTCGAACCAAAACCCATGCTTACAGCAGCCTCACGAAGTTTACGAATTCCTCCTGGAACCTCCTTTGATGTCGACAGAATATAGGCAGAAAAATAGGGAGCCGTCACTTATAGGTTAGGGTTTCTTTAGGAGTTTATTTTGAGAGGTATATGGAAGTTACAATTAAATGGGATGATTGAGAATAAAGGGGAAATATATTGGGATGTTGGGCGTTTCATCAAGGCCGAATAGGGAGGGGCCAAAATTGAAGACCAAATTAAAAATTATACACTTACCATTTATAATTGTCATATTTAGTTTAATTTCATAGTACATGTACATGCTATAATCCAAAAGAATTTATATTGTGTTATATATTTATTTTGTAACATTAGAGTATGTTTTATTATCATTGTAGCTCATTTATAAATTTAGTGTTAAACGAATTTACTGAGCTTGACGTGTGCTCCGAATTTCATAATTATTAACTTGAGGGGTAAACTGGTCTTTTACGCGTTTACGATTCTTAGGGTTTTACATACTATATTTTAGCAGTGGGTTGTAAACACATAGGTTGCAAGTTTTGTATGGGCGGAACTTAGAACTGAGTGGATTTACAATGCCTTTGCTGTGTAAACATTCTTTAAAGGCTTACATGTTAAACAAACTCTATGAACTCACCAACCATTGTATTGACACTTTTTAGCATGTTTATCTCAGGTTATAAGGTGATAGCTAGAGTTTGAAGCATAGAGTCGCACGACATATTTTGAAGACTTACGCTTTTATCATTTATCAATCGAATGGCAACTTTTCAAAACTTCTCATTTAGAGGTCATTTTCTATAACTTGTACTTTGTATTATGAAGTAGCACCTAGTGACACAATCTTTCCCTGCGATATTTTGGGGGTGTTACATTATGAACAAACAAATTTACAACTTGACAAATGATCAAAGAAGTGAATTTGTGTTTCAAGCTTCACATTTCTAATGTGACAAAACATTTTTTCAAAAATACACTTTACAAATTATTTTAAAATAATAAAGATATGTTTTAATTGGAAAAAGTCGTTTAAAAATCCCAACAGCTATCCCCCCCCCCAAACAGCTCCAAACTTCCTCAAATAAACTTTTACCACTAAAAACAAAAATTAGAGCGTTTTTTTCTTGGACGATACCACGGTACAACTAAATTTAGTGGTATCATCAGGTATTTAACGGTATCATGACACTGTAATGGTCGAAAATTTTCTCCCTATAAATACCAGCCCACTTCACAGTTTTGGGCATCCTTTATCACAAAAAACTTTCTGAGTATAATTTCCTTAACATACTCTCACTCCTTTTTGATCATTTAGATAGTTTTCTCTTGTTTAAGAGTGATCCTTTCTTCTGTTAGATATTGGTTTTCATAAACACATAACAATTCACAATATGGTTCGAATAGATTGAGGTTTTAGAGAGAGAAAGTGGAAGAGTTTGGGAACTTATTGAGACAAAGAAAAATGATATTGAAAAGCTCCAACCCTTTGCCTATATAGGTTCTTACAAGACACGCCTCCTACGGGCTGTGGATCAGGCATACAGTGGGTAAAGACACGTCCATCCTCCACGGTGTTACTTAACAAACTACTTACTAACACTAAATGACTACGACTACGAGCTTTCTAATAAATACATATACTTGAGGTGACCGAATCTTTAACTACAGGATTTACTAAATTCTAACAATCTCCCCCTAAGGGAGGTCACCTCAGTTTACATTGATAACACACAGATATTACATTTTGGTGTTCTCGGATTCTTGATTAAGTTCTTTGCTCTGTAGCCCGTATTCTTGAATTCTTCATGTTCTGCATGTTTTGTTGTTTCAAGTGGAGGTCTTTAACTGATCCACGTAATGGTGAGTTGTGAGGCAGCTTTGAGATCATCAGCCACAGTAAATATCTGACTTATCCATTGTTGTATCGCCATGATGTGATGGTGTGACTTTTGGACCGACATGCTCACATTTTAGATCATGATATCTTCTCATCAGAGTAGAGGAAGCTTTTGTTGATTCATGATATTTCCATCAGCGTAGCAGAAGCATGGATTGAAAATATCAGAGCCAGTTGATGAAGATATGCACTTATCATGATTTCTTTAGAAGTGAATGTGATGTGTGAGCATGCGGTTATGGATTGACTCCTCAATTCTGATCAGCTGCAACCTTCGGGTGTTCCTGCAGACAACAGTTAGCAATAAAGTGCACAAAAGTGTCTTTGATCACTTTCGTTGAATTGAGGTGCACGACTCACGGTTCCCCGTTGATCAGTACAAGTACTGCCTGTGATCAGGTAATTCCGAGGAATCTCCTTGACAGGGTTTCGCAGCTGCTCTAGCCATTCTCAAACCGGAACATCTCAAAGAAGACAACACAGAGTGAGTGAACCAGCGAATTGAGATTCACTGATTGACGAAAATGATTTGCAAACAATCATGTATTGCTTGATAGAAAGTGTTTTGCAATACAACGAAGGTTTTATAGAAAATCAATTATCAGTCATACATACCTTTTAATTTTGAAACATTAATACACAGTTAATGTGCTACTGAAAAGAATTTTTAAGCACAACGACCGGTTTTTCAAAGGTATCCGTCAATCCATTTCCTGGACCAAGGTTGATTCAAAATTGAATCACCCCATCGTTTCAATACAGTTGTCACAAGTTTGATCTTATCAAAGATCTCACATGTCGCCCACCAAGAGCTTGTTTGATGTTGGCTCTAGAAATATTTCCATCTTCATCGTGAATATTTATCATATCACTCGGATGTTCTGGCAGTACCACAAGGATAGTGCGTATAACTCTTAATTATATTCTCACTTTCCACATTGTGTAAAAAGGTGAGATATCAAGAATAGTGTGTCCTAATGAGATTTATTGATGATATCTTGGCTCTAGACACAATAGTGCACTTTGGTTTCCTATGTCAGAGACAAGGGAGAAGGTCTCCTTCTTTAATATCAACAATCTTTAAGAGAAAGTCGATAGATTATGTAGGTTCCCCGTGAGAATGAAACAAGCCATTTTAAGAGGAACTTGAGTAGCTTGGGAAGTTTAGTGCAGTGCGTCACTGGATCCATGACGTCATGTCTTCAATACCAGTGTTACCTTAGTAACCACCAGTAGCATATGTATTGAACCCTGTTTCAGCCCTAAGGTTGAATTGTTGGAGGGCTATTTCTTTTCATCCTTTTCTCATTCATTTCTTTTTCATTCTTCAACCCCTTCAGTGCTTACTGAGACTTCATTACTAGAACCTTGTTGGGTTTGTTCCAGTACTAGCTTTGTCTCAGTCGGCACTCTTCCCATATTCTCATTTTTCTCCTTTTTCCATCATACCTAAGGACTTCTACACTATCTAGTGGATTGTCCCTGGGTAGATCCCTCCGGATCTGGCTGGATCGTGGGAACGAACACCTAACCTAACCATCCTTGTATCTCCATGCATAAAGTAAATTTGGTTGGTCTTTTTGGTATTGTTCTTCAGCCATTGAAACCAATTGAAAACCATTTGAAAATCAATCAAGGTACTTGTGATACAAGATCAAAGTATTTTGTACCTTGATTGTTTTTGATATTTTAGAAACGCTCCCCCTCAATATGTGCATCAAATATTTGAAGTTGTTTTAGCACGTGAAGGCAAGAGGACTTAGACATCTTGGATTAAGAATGAAAGATTCAATCTTTGAGTATCATTTTCTAAAATTATCAACATCACTTTCCCGATCAAAATTAGTATTTTAAATACTTTGTTGAAGATATTTTGGGAAGGATGAGGTTTTCATTTGATCGCTCCCCCTTAATATGTGCATTGATATTCAAAAGAGTTTTGCACATTTTAGAGGGAACCTGCACATTGAGATAAATCAATCACGTTTCAATCTTTTTGGTTTAAGATAGATGCTCCCCCTTAACATGTGCATGAAAAATTTGAAAGCGTTTGGCATATGTAGGGAGGAGATCTTGTTATAATATTTCTAAACCATTTATCGAATTATCAGTTTAATTCCAATTTAAATCACAAATTCTCCCCTGATCACAATTTTCAACCCTTTGAGATTTGTGATCTTATAGATGTAAATTGATTTTGAAAGCATTTTGAGGAGAATTGTGACCTTCTTTTGAAAAACATCAACTTGATAAGGATCAGAGTATGAGACTTTAAACTCCATAGTTTAAGAACATGCTTAATGATCTTATGAAAACACACTCTTGGTCTGGATCCAATTGTATAAAGCATTGTTCATTATGATTATCCAAAATTAGAACTTGAACATTTACGTGCCAATTGTTTGAAAAATATCCCTTTTGATATGTTTGAAATCACTCTCCCCCTCAATCAATGACATAAGTTGTTGATTGAGTGATAGATATGTTGACAGATGATAAGTCCAGATGATTTTCAAAATGAAGATTGTGATATTTCCAAAGCAACTTTGTTTTCATCAGATGACAAATATTTTTCAGAAGAATCTGTAAAAAGAAAAATATTTGGTTGGAAACATTTGTCTTTTTGGCGACAAAAATTCCTTATAAAATTTTTGTTTTTAGAATCAGAGCGTGAGGTTTTAAAATTGGATGAAGCATAGCTCTGGTTTTTCTTTAAAAAACTAGTTACTGCCTAAAGTGACAATATACCATCATTTTTCTCCATCTTATTTTTTTTAAATAAAAGTTTATGTACACTCGAACTTCATCTAAAGACCCGTGCCATTCTTTGAGTGACAAGACAAAGTCCGTAGATGTTATCGAATAACTAAAAATAGATGTGAAAAATAATATTTTTGGGCTTTTCAAAAGATTTTCTGATTTTTATGGATTTTGAAATTTTATATTTTTCTATTTTCTTTTTGTGGGTTTTATATTTTTGTATTTTGTTTTTTAATAAGATATGTACAAGAAATAGATGAAGAAAAGCCTTTACTCCTCTTCTTCCTCTTGAAGACATTTGAGTATTTCCGGTTGTAGACTCTTTAGTCCAATTCGTGGAAGAATAAACTCAAAACGTTCTCTCGGAAGAGCTTTAGTGAAGATGTCTGCCAGCTGATATTCAGTTCTTACAAAATATAGTTCCACCACACCTTTCTCCACTTGTTCCTTGATGAAATGATGTCGAATGTGTATATGCTTTGCTCTTGAATGTTGAACATTGTTACAGCAGAGAGCAATGGCACTTTTGTTATCACAATACAGAGGGATTTTGTTGAATTCATATCCATAGTCAGATAATTGTGATCTCATACATAGGATTTGAGCACAACAAGATGACATGGCTATGTATTCCGCCTCTGTAGATGATATAGACGTACTCATTTGTTTCTTTGAAGACCAGCTTACTAATTTATCTCCCAAGAATTGAGCACCACCTGACGTGCTTTGACGTGTATCTTGACACCCTGCATGGTCTGCATCTGCATATGCTTTTAGTGACATATTGGTGTCCTTCGGATACCAAATTCCCATGATAATGGTTCCTTGGAGATACCGAAAGACCAGTTTAACCGCTTCAAGGTGCTTTTTGGTAGGCTTAGCCTGGTATCTAGCACACATGCATACAACGAACAAAATATCAGGTCTACTAGCTATGAGGAACATCAGGGATCCAATCATACTTCGATATTTCGTTTGATCAACCATGATCCCTGATTTGTCCTCATCCAGTTTTGTACGCTCCACCATGGGAGTGTCAACAGGGTCACAAGAATCAAATTCAAATTTCTTTAAAATTTCATTAGCATATTTAGATTGATTAATGAAAATGCCTCCGGGACTTTGTGAAATTTGTAATCCCAAGAAAGATGACATTTGTCCCATCATAGACATTTAAAATTTAGAGCCCATCTCCTTTGAAAAATGGTCACATTCATTAGGGTCGGTCGAGGAAAAAATAATATCATCAACATAAATTTAAACATGAATTAAGTGTTTGCCTAACTTTCTAGTGAACAATGTGGGATCAACTGCTCCTTTCTTTGAATCCATTTGTCAATAGGAACTTTGACAGTGTATCATGCCATGCCCTTGGAGCTTGCTTCAAGCCATAAAGCGCCTTCTTCAGGCGGTAGACATGGGTAGGATGTTCTGGATTCACAAAACCTTCGGGTTGACTGACGTTAACTACTTCTTTGAGATCACCATTAAGAAAAGCAGTCTTTACATAAATTTGATAAACCACCATGTTCTTGCTAGCTGCATTAGCCAGGAAGATTCTGATAGCCTCAATTCATGCAACCGGAGCAAATGATTCTTCAAAGTCAATATCCTCCTCTTGTCGGTATCCTTTTGCCACTAATCTTGCCTTGTTCTTCAAAACATCATCATGCTCATCAAGCTTTACTTTAAAGATCCACTTGAGAGCAATGATCATAGCACAATCTGGAGCAGGTACCAATTACCATACATCAAGACGATCAAACTCATGGATTTCTTCTTGCATAGCACTAAACCAGCTATCCTCAGACATGGCTGTTTTGACATCTTTAGGTTCGATCTTTGATAATACAGAATTGAAGAAACACCATAAGGCATCAGTGGCAAGTTGTTTACGAGTAGATACTGGATGAGATGGATTACCAATAATATTGTCCAAAGGATGATCATGTGTCCATTTTCTGAGATGTTCATGTGGTTGGTGATGAGGAACTGACGTAGTAGAGTTTGGATCCCCTGATGAAGATGGTTCAGGGGAAAATATATTTTCAAATGGTGCATCTTCTGGAGTGGCAAATGGGTTATCTCCATCATAGTTGGCAGAAACATTTCCATGATGTACACTCGAGGATTGAGGATTTGAGGATGATGATGAGTGATCTGCAGCAGGCGCTTCTTGAGTTAGTGACACAGAAACTGATGCATTATCTGTGTTGACTAGATTAGGAGCCGCCACTGTTGATGGTGTAGATTGATCATTGACAAGAGGTTCATAGGATTCATTAAATATTGGATCAAACGGTTTCTTCAAATCTTCTTTAGAAGGAGGCACATATGGAACTGCAGATGAGGGATTCTGTACAAGAGAAGAACTAATGGGACTACTTAATGAATGTTAAGATGCGGGTCCAGAACTAGATTGTCGAGGAACCATTTGCTCAGACAGCTCATCAAACATGACGTGAATAGTTTCCATGATATCTCGGGTTCTTTTATTATAGATTCGGTAACCCTTTCGGTTTGGTGCGTAACCAACAAAAACTCCAATGTCTGCCTTAGCTCTCAAATTTCCTAAATCTTGACCTTCGTTCGTTGGATAGCATAAAGCACCTAACACACGAAGGAAAGAAAGATCTGGTTTATGGTTGTGAACAAGTTCATAAGGAGTTTTTCCATGAGAGGTGTGAATAAGGGAACGGTTTTGGGTGTAGCATGCAGTGGCAATGGCTTCAGCCCAGAGAAACATTGGAACCTTTGAGTAGATCAACATCGTCCTTGCAGCTTCAATAAGAGTCCGATTTCGTCTTTCTACTACACCGTTCTGTTGAGGAGTACGTGGAACACTTCTTTGATGACTGATTCCAATGCTTTCTTAAAACTGACTCAGTTTTTTGTTAACAAACTCGGTTCCATTGTCTGTTCGCATAATTCTGACAGTTTTATTAAGACGAACCTGCAGTTGTTTAATAAATTTGATAATGATATCTGGATTTTCATCCTTTGACTTCAAAAACATAACCCAAGTAAACCGAGAGTAGTCGTCAACTACGACTAGCACATATTTCTTCCCGTTTATCGTTTGCACTCTCATGGGTCCGCACAAATCCATATGAAGAGTATGCAGAACTTCCATAACTGGGTTATCAGGTTTGGATTTATGGGTGTATTTCTTGCTTTTTCCCAATTGGCATGCTGAACAAAGATGATCCTTCTTGTTGGAATCACTCCTAAACAGTATTTCAAGTATTTATATTTCATATGTAATAGGTAGCTTTATTATGGCCTTTATGTTTGTTTAAGGTCAAGCTTATGTAGAAGGCCCATAAGCTTAGGCCCAAGCCCAATAAGGAATAGGGAAGGAGAGGGAGTGTTGCCCTAGCTCCTTGCCTATATAAACCATGTAATAACCTTCATTTGAAGGTTGGTTGTTCAAGTTTTTCTCTCATTCATACTCTTTGCCTAAACCGTATTATTGTTAACGTGTGTGTGTGTGATTTACTTGTTCATCCGCCTTCATCTCTTTCTCTATAACTTGTGTTTGTAAAACTAGTGACCTAACAGTGGTATCAATCGCCAAATAGTTGGGTGTACTCGTTTGTTTTTGAAGTTTTGGTTTTGGGTCTTACGCGTAAAGATAACGCAATCTTTGGTTATCTTAAAAACTCGTTTTTTACACTTTTTAATCCAAGATTCTTGTACTTTCAATGTTTTGAGGTGTTAAAATACTTGTTTTTGGCAAAAAGTTTCAAACTTTACGCGTGGATTTACGTTTTTAAGCTTGTTTTTGTTCGTGGGTGTCGTTCTACGCGTAACCCGTTTAGCAGTTTTGGTACATCAAAATTCACACTTTTGTGTTCTTTTGGTACTATTGAAGCTATTCCATAACAAAAATCTGGTTTAGAAACACATTTGGGCAAAATCAAAGTTACGAGTAATCCTACGCGTATCAAAACCCTAAAATTACGCGTAAGATTTTCCTTGGTTTGATCTTCATTTTCCTGGTTTATTCCGTGTTTTCTTACTTGGATAAGTCTGAAAATACGTCGACTTTGGATATCTTTTGCACTGTGAAGTGTAAAAGATCATTTGGGCAAAAACCCTAAAATTACGCATAAGCATAAGCTTACGCGTAGAAATTCTACGCATAAGATTCACTTTACGCGTAAACTTAGGTCTACGCATAAGGTAATCCTACGCCTAACTTTCTACGCCTAACTTTTGTCTACGCATAACTTTAGTGCTTTTATCCTACTTACGCGTAAGCTAAAACCTACGCGTAACTCCTCATTGTTACGCGTAACTTTTGGTGTTTTTACGCATAAGTGCTACTTGGTTCTTGTCTTTTCTACGCCTAAGGACACTTCATCAACAAAGGTTCATTCGACTACAAAGATCCATTTTTACCACACAAGTTTTTCAACATGTCACAACCACCATACTCTAACTATTTCCCTTACACTTATCCTCAACGACAACAACAACTAAGTCCACAACATCAGCAATGGAATCAACAACAAGCAATTTATCAACAACAATTTAATCAACAACATACTCCACAACTTGCTGCAAATCCACAACCTCAAATGGTTCAACCACCACCAAGTCTTCAAGTTCAACCGTACACAAATGAATTCAATCAACATCCATCAAGGAACACTATGAAGGAACCCACTTGGTTTGCAAAGATGTGTGAAGCTTTAAGCAGCCAACAATCAATTCATGAGGCTGGATCACTTGATAGACCTCCAATGCTCACTCCAGGAAACTACGATCAATGGGTGATAAGGTTCTTTAGGTTTTGTGATCTGAAGAAGCCACATGGAAAGTTCTTAAAGAAGGTTATCTTAGAAGGTCCATTTGAGATGCCTACTATCATTGTACCCGGAGATCCAAATGCCATTCCACCAAGAGATGAACAAACCAACATTGCTACTGTTGCAGACTTGAATCCTCAAGAACTTCTACACTATGAAGCTGATGAACTTGCAATGGAATACATCCTCTTAGGATTACCAAACCCAATTCTTCGTAGTGTTGATGCTCAAAAGACTGCACAAAAATGTGGGATCATATTCGTCTTCTTATGGAAGGATCTGTACTCAATCAAGAAGATTTGGAATCCAAAATTTACTTGGCTTATGAACACTTCATGATTGAACCTGGAGAGACACTAGAGTCCTATCATCATAGATTTTCAGACATCATCAATGATTTGGATAAACACAACATCATCATGCCAAGAATTGCAGTGAATACTAAGTTCCTGAGTAGTCTTGGTCCTGAATGGGAGAAGTATGTCATTTTTCTCCGTCAAGCGAAGAACATGCATCATTCTACCTACGGATTGTTGTACGATTACTTGAAACCTCATGAAAAGGAAGTTGATCGGGAAAGGATTCTCCGTGCTCAAATTGCTCCACCAACACATCCGGAAAATCAACAACAACTTGCCTTATATGCTCAAAACCGTTATTCTCCTCAACCAGCAACTCAACCAAATGCTTCAAACACACCTTCACAGCAACAACCTCAACAAAATCAATTGGTTCCATACAACAACAATGCTCAAGCATATGTCAGTGAAGCGACTGAGGAATCTGATCCGTTCGAAGCATTGCAACAAGGATTTGCTATGATTGCTAATGCCTTTAGCCGTTATACCAACAAATCCAACAATCGTATTCGTTCCTCATCTAACACACGGACTCAAGCTGTTGTGAACAATGGACGTGTTGAAGTTCAGAATCGTGATTATGGTCGTCAGATGGGCGGTGGTCAAGGGTTTAATGCTGTGGGTAGGAATAACAACAGAGCTCAAGTGGTGGAACAGGGAAATGCTCAGCATGGGTTGAATGGTCTTCGATGCTACAACTGCAATGAGAAGGGACACCTGGCTAATGCATGCCCAAAGCCAAGGACTAAGGGCAGTGCTTATTTCAAAGAGGCTCTTCTTTTGGCTCTTAAGGATGAAGCTGGTGGAACTCTCACAGACAAAGAACAGAGCTTTATGGCAAATGCTGACTCAGATGATGATATGGAGGACTTGCAGGCCAATGCAGCTGTTATGTTGATGGCTAATATGCAGGCGTTACACATGAGTGACACAGGCCCAGTGTATGACACTGATGGCTTGTCTCAGGTACCCGAACAAACCATATTTATCTCTGATCTCATATCTCCGCCAACATCTGAATCCGGCAAGGCTCAGAATGTTCAAAATGAGTCATCCACATCTCATTCCGACGATTTTCAACTAGACCCCGTAGTTATATTTGACGATCAAGATGACCAAACGGTTTCCCTTGATAATCAAATTGACTCCGTGGTTATACTTGAGGATCTCAATAATGATCATGTTGTGACTCACGTTGAACAAGATGAACTTTGCCTCATCCAGATTTTGCTCGTTAATACAAGACCAACAAACCAAGTGGAAGAATGTGTGCATTAAATCAGGATTTGAAAAGTAAAAATGCACTGTTAACAAAGGATTTTGAATGTTTACAAAAGCAACTCAACTTTTTCAAAACTCAAGAAAAACGTGAAAACGGTTTTGAAGCAGCCTTTGCCAAATCTTATCAAAACGAAAAATATTTAGAACGACAGATGCGTGATCTAGCCGCTTCGAAGAATGCTTTGTTGTCTGAAATAGAACAACTGAAACATGAACATAAAAAGCAAATTAACGCTCTCACCTTGGAAAATCAAAAAGCTAAGGCTGAGTTGTTAACTTGTCAAAAACAGTTCTCTGCATACAAAAAGCATTCAACGAAACGAATAGATGATCATCTTGAAGAAATCATCGGCTTGCAAAACAAACTTAAAGAGTTTAAAACTGTTGTTTACAAACATGGCGAGTCGGTCACAGCCATTGAAAAGTTTACTTTAAAACCAAATCCAAATGGATATGGACCGAATCTTGCTGATTACAAACCTAAGCTTTCAACCAAAACATTCAAACCAAATCCTGAAGTTTCCAGTGCAGAATATAAAATTGATAATTCTGTTATGAATGTTGTTGAATATCATCGTCAAGAGGAATTAGATGCAGAAGACGAGAGTCGATCAAAATTAAAAACTGTTGTTTACAACAAACCTTTTAATTATTCAAAACCGGTCACTTTCGTCACACCAACGGATTCTTCTAACACACCAAGAGTTATCATCAGAACACCTGAGTCTTCTATTGTTAATCCCAAAACAGACTTTGCACAAACTTATGGTCCTTTACCTTCCATTAGTGAAGTAAACTCACAACCTGAAAATCGAAAAATTCTTCGATATTTTGACATTTTCATGGCTGACCTCAAAATTTTACAACATGAGATAGAATATCGATCTGAAATCAAAGTTGAACATTTTCAATCGCCTCTGGCGCGAGAACAAAGAGACATTTTTCAGAAAAATCTTTTACCTAATGTTAAAAACTTGAAAAGTTGTGCAATTGCCTGGGAAAAGGATTTTCATAAGGAACTTGGGGTCATGAAAAACGTTTTCGAGAAAACAGAAACATCTATTTCAAACACTAAACGTAAAAAGAAAATGTTGCGAAAAGATGTTGATCGACTCTTGGAAGATGTCATCTGTGCTGATGTTCAAAATGTTGTGTTATTGAATTCTTTGTCATATGCATTTGATAATATCTCTGCTGATACTGTTGCTTCTGTGGTAAATGTTGAGAACACTGATAATGTGCTTCAGATCGAGTCCTTAACTGTTGAAAACAAACGATTGTCAAACGAACTTTCAAATGCAATACGTCGTCTTAATTGGTGTCAAAAAGATATTCACGATCAACAACTTGCTTTTCAACACAAAATCAACCAGTTGCGTGCAAAACCTTCTGATTCTAAAATTGAGCAACTGGATGATCAAAACGTGTCTTTTAAGTGTCAAATCTCAAAATATGAACAAGAACTTGTAAAAGTTAAAAAGGAATATGGTGTCATATTTGATTTACTCAAAAAGACTCGTGATGAAGCATCAAATGAACTTGATCATTATCTTGCACACACTAAAGAAGTTATGCATTTTGCTGGAAATGTTCGGTCTGAAAATCAAGATCTGATTCACACTATCATCAAGTTAAGAGAAATGTTAGGAAAGTATGAACAACTTCCGCCAACAATCATTAAGAGATTAGCCCCCGTAACACTTAGTACTCATGCACCTAGAATCTCTACTGCCAAATCACAAGTAGCTAACGTGCTTCCTTCTACTGAAACAGGAATAGTTGAGCCTTTTCCAAACGTCCGCACTTCACAGCCTAAGAGCACTCAATCGAAGAATAGGAAGTTGCGACCTAAGAAAAGATCAATCAAGAATGCTAAAGTAGAAGAACACCCTAGGACTATGAATAAGACTCAAGTTGCCTCCACTATAGATATTGCGTCTGGCAAATGTAATAGAAATAGTGATGTAACGAATGCTAAACCGTTAAGTACTTTTGATATTCAGTCTGATGCACCTTGTGTTATTTGTGGTAAAAGTATGAATTCTGATTGCCATGATAAATGTGTTGCTAAAGCTATCATCTCTCGTTTAAGGAATCCTAAGAACCGGAATACCTCTAGGCCCACTAATCTTTCTAAGTCTGTGCTTGGTAGACCGCCATCTTTAGATTCTAAGAAACGCATTGCTGTCCCTGTAGCTCCAGTTTCACCTCCTAGGAATGTAGTACCACCTAGTGAATTCACTAAGACTAAAGCAAAGAGTAGTTATAGATGGCAGAAATGGATATATAACACACTAGGATTTAAGTGGATACCTAAAGCTATTGATGTGTGTATATCTACTATAACTGCTATGGAACCCTCTAACATTTCGGGTTCCACATCTACTTCTATTCCATCTGTGTCGTCTGTGTGTAATGCAGGTGATACAGATCATTCTCTGGATTGTTGATAGCGGATGTTCCCGACACATGACAGGCAATCTTAAACTGTTATCAAACTTTATTGCAAAGTTCATTGGCACTGTCAGGTTCGGGAATGATCACTTCGCAGCTATCATGGGCTACGGAGATTATGTCAATGGGAACATCGAAATTAGCAGGGTTTACTATGTGGAAGGCCTCGGTCACAATCTGTTTTCAGTAGGTCAATTTTGTGATGGAGATTTGGAGGTTGCTTTCAGGGAGAAAACTTGTTTCATTCGTGATCTACAAGGAAATGACCTTATGTCTGGCTCGCGTAATTCTAGTCTCTACACTATCTCTATGCAAGACATGGTTGCTTCCTCTCCCATTTGCTTACTTTCTAAGGCAACATCAACAAAATCCTGGCTATGGCACCGTCGTCTCTCACATCTAAACTTTCAAACCATCACCAACCTTGCTCGACACAAACTAGTTGAAGGACTCCCACGATTCCGGTATTCAAAAGATCACCTTTGCTCAGCTTGTGAACAAGGGAAAAGCACTCGTGCTCATTTTCCTTCAAAGGTGGAACACAGCTCTCAGCATGTGCTTCATCTTCTTCACATGGATTTGTGTGGCCCGATGCGCGTGCAAACGATCAATGGCAAACGCTACATCTTAGTAATTGTTGATGACTACTCACGATGGACTTGGGTCTACTTTCTTCGTAGCAAAGACCAAGCTCCACAAATGATCATCACCTTTCTCACAAAAATACAGGTTCAGCTCCGCAACACCGTCAGAATCATCAGAACAGACAAAGGAACTGAATTTGTTAACAAAACCCTTCGTGAATTCTATGAGAAAGTGGGAATTCAGCATCAAACATCTATTGCACGTACACCTGAACAAAACGGAGTTGTTGAAAGACGAAACCGAACGTTAGTGGAAGCTGCAAGAACAATGTTAATCAATGCTAAACTTCCAGATTACTTATGGGCAGAAGCTGTATCTACTGCATGCTATACTCAAAACCGTTCTATGATCACAAAACGCCACAACAAAACACCTTTCGAGCTTGTCCATAACAGAAAACCGAATCTAAAACACTTTCATGTATTTGGATCTCTTTGCTATCCGAATAATGATCGTGATGACTTTGGAAAGCTCAAAGCCAAAGCTGACATTGGAGTCTTTATCGGATACTGTGATAATTCCAAAGGTTTCCGAATCTGGAATCGTCGTACAAAACAGGTGATGGAAACGATTCATGCTCATTTCGATGAACTTACGGAAATGGCTTCTGAGTATAACAGCTTAGAACCCGGTCACAACCGTTTAAACTTCCCTCAACCCCATCATCAGCTGAACAAAGCCCCCAGCTCACTCGTCAACAAATGGAAAGGTTATTTGCTCCTCTGTTCAGTGACGATATTGATGAACGTGCTCCAGGTGTATCCGCTGTTTCCGCTGCACAACCTGATAATATTCCTATACCTGATACACCTGCTACAACAACTACTGTTGAAGATGCACCTACACCAGTTGACTCCAACACAACAGTTGAACACACCGCTTCCAACAATGATGAACCAGCTGATGATATTCTGAATGAAATACCCCCACCTGCAGATTTTGATCCAAATGCGTTCTTCAACCCGTTTGCTAATGAGACTGCTGCACCAGATGTCGCGGAATCTTCAACAAACCATTTGAATCCTCAGAATCTGCACAATGTATACCAACATCAACCCTCCACACATAGATGGACGAAAGACCATCCTCTGGAAAACATTATTGGCAACCCGAATCAACCAGTCGTTACGAGACAACGTCTTCACACAGACGGTGAACATTGCATTTATGCACTCACTGTCTGCCAATCTGAACCTAAAAACATCAAAGACGCAATGACAAAAGACAACTGGATTGAATCCATGCAAGAAGAACTCAACCAATTCAAACGTCTTGAAGTATGGGAACTGGTTGAAAGACCAACAGGAGTCTACGTCATTGGTCTAAAATGGATTTGGAAAAACAAATTGGATGCTGAAGGGAACGTCATCCGAAACAAGTCACGTCTGGTGGCTAAGGGTTATCGTCAGGAAGAGGGAATTGACTTTGAAGAATCTTTTGCTCCGGTTGCTCGTCTTGAGGCTGTTCGGATATTTCTAGCGTTCGCAGCTCATATGAATATGACGGTCTATCAGATGGATGTCAAAACTGCGTTTCTCAATGGACAACTTAAAGAAACGGTTTATGTCAGCCAACCAGATGGATTCGTTGATCCTGAGTTCCCGAACCATGTCTACAAACTGAACAAAGCTCTATATGGTCTCAAACAAGCTCCTCGGGCATGGTACGATAAGCTATCATCTTTCCTCATTGCCAATAATTTCACCAAAGGTTCGGTTGACCCAACTCTTTTTATACAATATCACGGGGCACATATCTTAATTGTTCAAATTTACGTGGATGACATCATTTTTGGGTCTACACATAAAAAGTTTTCAATCGCTTTTGCAAAACTAATGAAGAAAAATTTTGAAATGTCCATGATGGGTGAACTTACATTCTTTCTCGGACTGCAAGTTCATCAATCACCCCGTGGTATTTTCTTGAGTCAGTCCAAATATGCCCTTGAATTGTTAAACAAATTTGGAATGAAAACCTGTGACACCTATGCCACACCAATGGCTCATACCAAGAAGCTAGACGCTGATTTACATGGGAAATTGGTGGACCCTACAAAATACCGTAGTATTATTGGGTCTCTCATGTATCTAACAGCTAGCAGACCTGATATTGTCTTTGCCGTTTATCTATGCTCCCGTTATCAGTCGCGACCAACTGAAACCCACCTCTCTGAGGCTAAAAGAATCCTCCGATACATAAAGGGAACCATTAACTTGGGGATCTGGTATCCGAAGGATTCTGGTTTTGAACTAATCGCTTTTTCAGACGCTGACCACGCAGGATGCTTAGACTCACGGAAAAGCACTTCAGGAGCTTTACAATTTCTTGGTGATAAACTGGTGTCATGGCAATCGAAGAAGCAGGATTGTACATCGCTGTCATCAACCGAAGCAGAATATGTAGCCATGTCCGCATGTTGTGCTCAAGTCATATGGATGAGAACACAACTCAAAGACTATGGTTACGTATTTGACAGAATCCCGATGTATTGCGACAATCGGAGTGCCATTGCAATCTCGTGCAACTCAGTTCAGCACTCGAAATCAAAGCACATCGATCTTCGATATCATTTCATCAAGGATCACGTGGAACAGGGTACTGTTGAATTATATTTTGTGGGTACAGAATACCAATTGGCAGATCTTCTCACCAAAGCCTTGCCTCCCGCTAGGTTTAATGAGTTGGTCCACCGGATTGGTATGAGGTGTTTGACTCAAGAGGAATTGGATGATCTCCTAAAACAGTCTTAAAAACCTGTCAAACACCAAATTCTCTTTTGTAAATAATTTTTCAAAAACAAAATACAAAATTATAAAACCTGATAAAAACAACAAAAATATTCTTCTAATCTAATTTTCTTTCAACATTGCAAGTACATTTCTTCCGTCAACACTTTAATCTTTCAAAATTCAGTATTTTTCCGATCAAGTGTTGAGGGGGAGAAAATAATCTATTAACTGTTTCAAAACATCTGTGTACTTGCATGTTATCATATCTCGGTTGATTCTTTTACAAATGGTGGTACATTTTCTGGTTCAAAGACACTCCTCGGACTTAAATTAATAACCTTTCATTATTTTCTCAAGTCGAGGGGGAGTGTCGTCAAGTTTCTTTCCTAAAATCTTCGTTTGGTAACCAAAATGGAAGTTAAATGGCTTTGTTTGAAAAAAGGAAAAGGTGGAGGGACCAAAACTGTCAAAAGGTTAAACTCACTTTTAATAAAACACCCTCCCACCTACTTTCACTTCTCATTTATTACAAAAACCTAAAACCATCCTACGCACAAAATTCACTCAAGAAATCCGTGTTTCTGATCATCATTTTGTAAGTGTTTAATGTTTCTAACATGTTTTTAACATTGGTTTTGAATTTTCAAATGAATCCAACGGTCAAATCTATGTTATGAGTGATTTTGTGTTCTACGCATAAGCGTATGAACACATGATCATGTGTTATGTGTTTATGGTTAAAAGGATGTGTCAAAATGTTTTAAAACATCAATGATATAGTTTCTAAGCTCAAAACAAACCCAGAAACACGAATTGATGATTTTTGAAAATTAGGGTTTATGAGTCGAATTGGGTATTTCTAAATGTGAAGTGTTTTGGTCAAAAAGATTGTTGGGTTATGCTCTTGTGTTATTGAATTGATGATTTCCAAGGTCTATAACCACCCAGAAACACGAATTGGTTAACAATTTGAAATTAGGGTTTAAGGTTCTTGAGATTGGGTATTTTTGATTCACTGCAAATTAAGTGTTAAAACTTGGTCATTATGCTCTCACAACATCTAAGATATACCAGAAAAACTTTGGTGCATATTCCATGGCTAGATCTCATACGCGTAGATTTAGGGTTTAGACTACGCGTATGCAGTTCTACGCGTAACTGTTAAACTGTCCAAATGTGTTTTGATCTGTCATAAAATGAATGTTATGTGTTAATAATTGATGATATGATGATTTATTTCAGGCTTGCAACACTTAATATTCAGAATCAAGGTTGTTGTAACTCTACGCATAAGGATCACCTTACGCGTAGCTTGTTATGCGTAAGATTAATCTTACGCGTAGCTTCTACGCATAAGGTTCTACATATGGGACTACGCGTATCCTGTGAAGGATATGCGTAAACAGTGACCTCTACGCATAAGGTCAACTCTTACGAGTAGCCTTACGCGTAAGGTTAATATATGCCTACGCATAAGGTCTCTTTTTCCTACGCGTAACACTTCTTACGCGTAAGTTAAGACCCTACGCGTAAGTTTACGCCTACGCATATATCATTCCTGTCTACGCATAACTTTACCAATCCTACGCATAAGCCGTGATCATACCTTCGTTATGAATTGTTACGTGTACAAACTTGTAAATAAACTAATCATATCATCACGAATCCTAAAATGTCACTAATAAACTGAAATCGTTTGATATGTTGTGAACAATAAGTGATAAAATAAACTTTAAAACTTAAAGTTAACTAACTCACGAAACATTTCACGACGTCATTGGACTATTGAATATACAAGTGACTTAGGACTCGTAACAATCATTGACACTGTACATTCAATAACTAGACAATAAGACCTTCTGTTGACTAACATTATGTCTTTCGATATGTTGGTTCTTTTGGCTAATGTTATTTCAGATCACGACATGGCTGAACAAATGAATATGGATGCACCTGAAGTTCTCTCCATTGCTGATATCTATCCTCATGGCTATCCAATGAAGATAGGAAAGAATAATCTCCGTGTTGACTTTGACAACCTCACTTGCTCTGAATCTTCGTGTTTAATTGCTATTGACATTCTGAGGACTCATCCGTATCAGAACATGCTTTCACACTCTGCAACTGTTCCTGAGATCTACATCCAACAGTTCTGGAACACTATGGAAAGGGTCAAAGGACAAACTGCTGTGACGGTGACTCTGAATCACAAACAAGTCACCATTACACCTGCAGACTTAAGGGCTGTTCTCCTAATTCCTGATGTCGATCCAACCAAACTATATGCCACACCTGCTGAAGAGCTCACTCTCCAATTCTTAATCAATATCGGTTATGACGAGGCTACAGGAGTAATCACCAAGCATTCTCACGTAGAGCTTAAGAGTATTCCTCAACCCTGGAGAACTCTCTACATGATCATCACCAAGTCTGTTTCTGGTCGTGACAGCGGCTATGAGCACCCTAAGCTCATGGAACTGCAAATATTCTGGGCATTGGTCAACAAGAAACACATCGCTATCGAAGCTCTGATTTGGGATGACATGATGTCATTTCTCAACAAACTTGGCTCAAAGATTCCCTACATCAGATATACTAAATTGTTGATCCAGAGAGCACTTGGACTTCATCCTGACATTCCCAAGAGGCTCAATGACCCCGACAATCACGACATGTTGACGGAACCCATTCTATCTGTTAGAATCAAGGAAACGTCTACAAAGAAACAAGGTGCTGTGCTGCCAGATTTCCTTCTAACTGAAGATGTCAGAAAGCTCGAAACGTACAAAAGGTATCTGGAAGCAGTCAGACAAGGCAAAGTTGGTCATCTCGACGAAAAATCTTCTGGAACACCTGTAAGGAGAACCAAAAGAGGAAGTGCAGGAAGTACGGCAAGTACTGTGAGTCAAAGGAAGTTCCCCAAGAGGAACCCTCCTTCAAAGAGGATTGTTCCATCTAAGGAAGCTGCTCCCATCCCAATTCCCAAACCCGAACCGCAAAGAAAGCTTGTGGACGAAAGCTCTGAAGGTACTGACACAGATGAAGAGATTACCTTCTCTGAATCTGCAACCGTATCCCCTCCTCCAGCAGCTAAATCTACAAGTCCAATAGCTGAACATGGAAAAGGAAAGACTCCTGTACTTGAGTCTTATGATGAAAGCTCTGAAGAAGAAGAAGAGCAACTGGATCAATCCTACAGGAAGAAGTTTAAATTAGTTAGACAAATTCAAAAAGCTGAAGAATTTGCAAAAGATCAAATGGGTGGCCCCGGAGGATCGAGTGGTGCTGTCCACTCTTCACCAGGTCCTGATGCGGTTAATCAACCCGATAAGGGATCTGGTGCCACCACTCTTGTGCAACAACAAACGCTTGTGAAGGAGTCTACTGATCTTAACATTGAGGAACCAGAAAAGAATAAGACTGAGAAAGAGAAAACTGATGAAGAAGCTAAGGAACAGACGGAAGAAAAGGCTAAAACTGGACATGATGACGAAGAAGATTATGATGACTTTCTTCTCAGCAGTCCAACTCGTTCCAAGGAGGATACTTCTGCACCTCCAAAGGACCCCGAATCTCCTCATGTCCCCTCCTCATCAGATTCTTCATCTCACTCATCACCACCACCATCAAAAAGATCAACAAAATCATCATCCAAATCTGTGAAGAAACCACCTCGATCTTGGATTTCTCAAGCTCATAAACGGATTCACAAAGCTGTCAAACAAGTCAGAAAGAAAAACGTGCTCTACAAAAAGCTAAATTTCTTTGCTGATCACATACAGCATATGTATGACGAGCATGACAAGATGGAGAAAGAAAGGGAATTTGTTCAGAAGTTCATGAAGAGTCATCGTAAAGAGGAACTGAACGAAATGATCGAAGGTTACACTAACAAGTACCTTCAGGATATCGTTCCTAAAGTCCAAAAGGAACTGGAAAAGACAGCAAGAGATCATACTCACAAGTTTCTTCTCGACACTGTCCCCGGTGTGACTAGAGAAATATTTTCCAGACAACTCACCCCTAACATCGTAGCATTGGTTAAAAATACAATGGCCAAAGAAGCTGATCTCTCTGAATCTGAGTTAATCGCTAAACTTGTGATACAAATGTCAAAGCGATCTGGAACGTTTACTTCGGATGAAGCTAAATTTTTCGAAAATCTACTTGATTTTCAACTCAGATCATCATGCAAGGAGTCAGCCGATCAACCCAAACGACCAAGAGATGACGATGATAAGGATAAGGATTCTGCACCTAAACGTCAGAAGCAGTCTGGTAAATCTACCTCTATGCCACCTCCTCCACCACGAACTTCTTCTCAACAAAAGTCTCCTCCACCTCGGTCTTCTACTGATAAACCTCGGGACGATTCCGAGTTACCACCCCTGACTCATAAAACAGGTGATTACTTTGAGTATACGGGTGGTGACGATGAAGAGGTCCTTGAGCCCCGACAACAACCCACCTCACCCAAACAAGTGCAGAAACCAGTATCATCATCAAGGCCTTCCAAAAAGAAGAAGAAGACGACTCAGCCTGGAGTCGTCTCATGGCTAGATGACGATAAAACCGAAGAGTTTGAATGGTTCTCCACACTTGTCAATCAAACTCCCTACCCTGATGAAGGTCAAGAATTGGTAGACGGTTCTACATTGGAGCACGCAAAACTTTTGCAAGAAAAGTTCCATGTGAAGAAAATGACGAAATCTGAGTTGAAGCGAATCAAGAATGAAGCATTCCAACTTCTTAAAGACAGCTCTGAAAGCGCCGTCGAGGTCGAATATCATCTTGAGAACATCGCTCGAGCTATGTCTAACGACATGGATTGGCTCAATCCGGAAGCAAACATTGACTTCACACAAAGGGACAACCCTCCATACTACACCGATTGGACCAAACCCCTACCGACCATTGGCCAAACAGACGAACCACGGATTCCCTTCCGACACTTCTTTAACAGAGACCTGGATTTTCTCTTACACGGTAGCGATGGTTCGCGAAAATACGCTACATCATTGACTCTTCCATTCCCAGCGGCTATTTACTCAAACTGCATAGCTATCGAGGAACGTGCAAATCACTTGTTTTCTGACAACGTGCAAGCATACGACCAAGATGCATTGTATGGGATTCATCATTGGCCTGAACGCCGAAGAATCTACTACAGAAGCTGCCTGGTTCAGAAGTCTCAACATGCAGTGTATAGTTCTAAGGACATCGTGGCCATCAAACACATTGATCTCAAGTCTAAGTGGGACTACACATTCTTAAAGAATATCATAGTCAAACGACAAGATGAACAGGACTATGGATTCTCCGAGGCTGACTTTGAGAACTTGTCCCTCAACGACATCGAAGACATGTACCTTGCCAAGGTACAGGGTCGTATGAGACAATTCTCGACTGAAGTTCAACGTGAATTTATCAAGTCAGTTCTCATCTTCATTAGACGCATCGTGATCAAAGAACGTGTTGAAGATATCCAGATGGCTGTTGAATCTTATCAGACGCGTGTCAACCTCACTCCTCCAACGCTTGATCTTCCCGACCTCAATCAGCAACCTCAATATACGCTCATCAGCAAACCTTTCGGAGTTGTTTACCGCAGTGAACTTCAAAGAAACTGCTTAATGGCGTGTAGTGATCTTCAGAAATTCGGGGATCATACTTTGAAGCTGGTTAGGGACGGATTAGCGTACAGGTTGAAGGATATACGCCTGAAAGTTGGGTCTCGTAAGCGCTGGAATTCTCAGGAAAGGAGGGATGTGAGAAGGATCATCACCATGATTGATGAACGGTTGTTCAGAAGGGATCAGTTCAGACGATTGGAGAGCTATGTTGGTGGTCGACCCAGGAGAAACATCACCGGCTTTCAACGCCCTGTGCGCACTCCTGGGAACATCACTGCACTTCCTGGTACCCCTTGAATTGTTTCCTTCATAATTTTGGATGTATGATTATATATGTCTATGGCTTGTGCACACATAACAGTGTACAACCCGTAATTGTCAAGAAAGGACCCTGTGGTACGCTTCAGTGCCACAATCCTTATAAAAGGAGCGAAAGCTTCTTACTTTTGAGTAAAACCTATCAAACCTTTCATTTTTCAAGGTTTTGCTCAAAAGAACAAGTACTTTCCCTTAAGACTTTCAAAACCTCAACCGTTTATATCACTTGTTGAGGGGGAGTATTTGATTCAAAACTTTGTTCACAAATTGTTCACAGTGGTCATTCTTCCCGCAACACTCGAAATGGTCATATTTATTCTCAAACGTTTCAAAAATAACACTTTAATATGCCATTTTTGAGGGGGAGAAAATTGTGTGATAAGAAATATGTTGTACAAAATGCAAATGAATCTGTGTACCTCAGACTTAACCAACGAATTGACGGTACTAAACTGTTAGTAACTCGAAAAGACTTGTCCTGGACGGGTAATAATTTCAAGCTAGTTCGCTAGTGATGTAAACGTGTCTCGCAAAGGACTTGTCTGAGTAGAATGTACCATTCGAGAAACTTTTGATAGACATGAACTCTGACGGGTTTGACAACCTTCCAAGGTTTGTCTACACCTTCAAGGTAGTTATTAGAGCTAGTTGTCACCTAAAAGCTGACAATGTAACTCTTTAACTATGCAACGTAACCGTGTCTCGCGGGGGATTGTCTATCTTCAGTGGATCAATTCAAAAAGTGCGCGCTCTTTCCTCACTGTGCATTTAACCATTAAACTATTAAGCACATGTGGAGGGGGAGTATTTATGCAAAACATCATCTCTCACAATGGTTCAAATGGCAAACATAGGTTAGTCATGGAGTTATAAGGTGACTAAGGTTAGGAATAACCGTCCTATGATCCGCCAGAGCCGGAGGGATCTACCCAAGGACACTACAAATAGTTAGTATTTAGAAGTCCTTAGGTATGATTGTAAAAAGGAGAAAATGAGAATCGGAGAAAGAAGGAGTTGAAGAATTAAAAAGAAATGCAAAGAAAAGGGTGAAAAGAAATAGCCCTCCAGATTATTCAACTTAGGGCAGACACCGGGTTCAATTCATATGCTACTGGTTGTCACTTAGTGACGCCGGTATTGAAGATTAAAAGTCGTCATGGACCCAGTGACGCATGCACTAAACCTTCTTATCCACTCAAGTTTCTCTCAACAGAAGCTTGTTTCATTCTCACAGGGAACCCTACGTAAACTATCGGCTTTCTCCTAGAGATTGCTGGTATTGAAGAAGGAGACCCTCTCCCTAGTCTCCGCTCAGGAAAACCAAAACGCACTATTGAGTCTAGAGCCACGAGATTCATCAAAAGATCTCTTAGGAACACTTGACATTTAATCACTTGATGATCAACTAATAAGATCATCAGTGGTTCATATCGAGTCCTTCACAGATCTTAGCAATCTGTCGAGAACATTTATGAGAGGTTCACATCTGTGATCCTCAGTGATTGAATGGAAACTCCTGCCAGGGTCAACATCAAACAGCCCTGTCAGCAGGTCACTTCGGTAACTCCCCGTGGATTACGCGGAGTGTGTCTCAAACGGTCTACAGTCGTGAGGTGATGCTTCGGTGTACCTCAGCGACTCATCTGAACTGTAGATGTACTTCGGTACATCGCGTTATCTCACTTGTGGGACTCCAGTTCAGGAACGGCCTTTGTAAGAATTAGAGTTGTGTCCTCACACTATGCTGTTGACACTCTCGAAGTTCAAACTTGTAAGTGCCGGAAACCGCTTATTACTAACCGTTTGAAATGTTTTCTTCTTATGGAAGCTCCGGAGCGGGATGATCGTGCTGATTCTTCTCATGCTCACGCCAACATCATCACTAATGGAAGTTCTATCTCAATGCAACACAACAGTCAGAATGATTCTTCGTCAAACCAAAGAATCTACAAAGTTAAAGACTTAAAGAACTTCATCAGTATTGAATTCCAACGTCAAAGAGCGTGTGAGCATGTTGAAGAATGACGTGGAGACACTGGAGCAGCGAAGCAGACCTGAGGCAGACTGATGCAGACAACAACATACTATCACTTTCACCACAAAGAACAATGATCAAAGAACAAAGTTAAAGATGACGTCAAAGCATAACTGTTCAAAGATAACTATCTCTCTACACTGGGGAGATTGTTCGAATCAAGGCAATTCTTCTCACAAGAAAGAAGAATGTCAGAAGACGTCACTGCTACTATTACATCAACGCCTTCACCGTTTACATTCATATATACTTGAGGGGGAGATTGTTGGAATCACTCCTAAACAGTATTTCAAGTATTTATATTTCATATGTAATAGGTAGCTTTATTATGGCCTTTATGTTTGTTTAAGGTCAAGCTTATGTAGAAGGCCCATAAGCTTAGGCCCAAGCCCAATAAGGAATAGGGAAGGAGAGGGAGTGTTGCCCTAGCTCCTTGCCTATATAAACCATGTAATAACCTTCATTTGAAGGTTGGTTGTTCAAGTTTTTCTTTTCATATAACCGTATACTATTATGTGTGTGTGTGTTTGATACTTGTTCAATCGCCTTATCTCTTTCTATATAACTTGTGTTGTAAAACTAGTGACCTAACAGTGGTATCGCCATTATTAAGTCTTTGGTTATCTTAAATGTTCTGTTTTGTGATCTGGTGTTCAGATTTTGAATTGAACGTTATTCAAAATACTGCCTGGTGCTTTCTACTTTAGGTTCTTGTCTTTTCTATGATTCAGTCATATGTTTGAATAAAAAACATATGCATTAGTTGTTCTATTTCATGCTATACTTGCCTTAATGAAAACCGTTCCAGCAACTCAACCAAATGCTTCAAACACGGTTCCATACAAACAATGCTCAAGCATATGTCAGTGAATGAGGAGTTCGAAGCATTGCAACAAGGATTTGTATGATTGCTAATGCACCGTTCCAACAAATCCAACAATCTTATTCGTTCCTCATCTAACACACGGACTCAAGCTGTTGTGAACAATGGACGTGTTGAAGTTCAGAATCGTGATTATGGTCGTCAGATGGGCGGTGGTCAAGGGTTTAATGCTGTGGGTAGGAATAACAACAGAGCTCAAGTGGTGGAACAGGGAAATGCTCAGCATGGGTTGAATGGTCTTCGATGCTACAACTGCAATGAGAAGGGACACCTGGCTAATGCATGCCCAAAGCCAAGGACTAAGGGCAGTGCTTATTTCAAAGAGGCTCTTCTTTTGGCTCTTAAGGATGAAGCTGGTGGAACTCTCACAGACAAAGAACAGAGCTTTATGGCAAATGCTGACTCAGATGATGATATGGAGGACTTGCAGGCCAATGCAGCTGTTATGTTGATGGCTAATATGCAGGCGTTACACATGAGTGACACAGGCCCAGTGTATGACACTGATGGCTTGTCTCAGGTACCCGAACAAACCATATTTATCTCTGATCTCATATCTCCGCCAACATCTGCATCCGGCAAGGCTCAGAATGTTCAATGAGTCGTCCATCCACATCTCATTATGACGATTTTCAACTAGACCCCGTAGTTATATTTGACGATCAAGATGACCAACCGGTTTCCCTTGATAATCAAATTGACTCCGTGGTTATACTTGAGGATCTAAATAATGATCATGTTGTGACTCACGTTGAACAGCCGAACTTTTGCCTATCCAGATCAAAGACCAAATCCATAGTGGAAGAATGGTGCATTAAACAAGGACTTAAAAAGTAAAAATGCACTGTTAACAAAGGATTTTGAATGTTTACAAAAGCAACTCAACTTTTTCAAAACTCAAGAAAAACGTGAAAACGGTTTTGAAGCAGCCTTTGCCAAATCTTATCAAAACGAAAAATATTTAGAACGACAGATGCGTGATCTAGCCGCTTCGAAGAATGCTTTGTTGTCTGAAATAGAACAACTGAAACATGAACATAAAAAGCAAATTAACGCTCTCACCTTGGAAAATCAAAAAGCTAAGGCTGAGTTGTTAAATTGTCAAAAACAGTTCTCTGCATACAAAAAGCATTCAACGAAACGAATAGATGATCATCTTGAAGAAATCATCGGCTTGCAAAACAAACTTAAAGAGTTTAAAACTGTTGTTTACAAACATGGCGAGTCGGTCACAGCCATTGAAAAGTTTACTTTAAAACCAAATCCAAATGGATATGGACCGAATCTTGCTGATTACAAACCTAAGCTTTCAACCAAAACATTCAAACCAAATCCTGAAGTTTCCAGTGCATGATAATTCTGTTATTAGTGTTGTTGAATATCATCGTCAAGAGGAATTAGATGCAGAAGACGAGAGTCGATCAAAATTAAAAACTGTTGTTTACAACAAACCTTTTAATTATTCAAAACCGGTCACTTTCGTCACACCAACGGATTCTTCTAACACACCAAGAGTTATCATCAGAACACCTGAGTCTTCTATTGTTAATCCCAAAACAGACTTTGCACAAACTTATGGTCCTTTACCTTCCATTAGTGAAGTAAACTCACAACCTGAAAATCGAAAAATTCTTCGATATTTTGACATTTTCATGGCTGACCTCAAAATTTTACAACATGAGATAGAATATCGATCTGAAATCAAAGTTGAACATTTTCAATCGCCTCTGGCGCGAGAACAAAGAGACATTTTTCAGAAAAATCTTTTACCTAATGTTAAAAACTTGAAAAGTTGTGCAATTGCCTGGGAAAAGGATTTTCATAAGGAACTTGGGGTCATGAAAAACGTTTTCGAGAAAACAGAAACATCTATTTCAAACACTAAACGTAAAAAGAAAATGTTGAGAAAAGATGTTGATCGACTCTTGGAAGATGTCATCTGTGCTGATGTTCAAAATGCTGTGTTATTGAATTCGTTGTCATATGCATTTGATAATATCTCTGCTGATACTGTTGCTTCTGTGGTAAATGTTGAGAACACTGATAATGTGCTTCAGATCGAGTCCTTAACAGTTGAAAACAAACGATTGTCAAACGAACTTTCAAATGCAATACGTCGTCTTAATTGGTGTCACAAAGATATTCACGATCAACAACTTGCTTTTCAACATAAAATCAACCAGTTGCGTGCAAAACCTTCTGACTCTAAAATTGAGCAACTGGATGATCAAAACGTGTCTTTTAAGTGTCAAATCTCAAAATATGAACAAGAACTTGTAAAAGTTAAAAAGGAATATGGTGTCATATTTGATTTACTCAAAAAGACTCGTGATGAAGCATCAAATGAACTTGATCATTATCTTGCACACACTAAAGAAGTTATGCATTTTGCTGGAAATGTTCGGTCTGAAAATCAAGATCTGATTCACACTATCATCAAGTTAAGAGGAATGTTAGGAAAGTATGAACAACTTCCGCCAACAATCATTAAGAGATTAGCCCCCGTAACACTTAGTACTCATGCACCTAGAATCTCTACTGCCAAATCACAAGTAGCTAACGTGCTTCCTTCTACTGAAACAGGAATAGTTGAGCCTTTTCCAAACGTCCGCACTTCACAGCCTAAGAGCACTCAATCGAAGAATAGGAAGTTGCGACCTAAGAAAAGATCAATCAAGAATGCTAAAGTAGAAGAACACCCTAGGACTATGAATAAGACTCAAGTTGCCTCCACTATAGATATTGCGTCTGGCAAATGTAATAGAAATAGTGATGTAACGAATGCTAAACCGTTAAGTACTTTTGATATTCAGTCTGATGCACCTTGTGTTATTTGTGGTAAAAGTATGAATTCTGATTGCCATGATAAATGTGTTGCTAAAGCTATTATCTCTCGTTTAAGGAATCCTAAGAACCGGAATACCTCTAGGCCCACTAATCTTTCTAAGTCTGTGCTTGGTAGACCGCCATCTTTAGATTCTAAGAAACGCATTGCTGTCCCTGTAGCTCCAGTTTCACCTCCTAGGAATGTAGTACCACCTAGTGAATTCACTAAGACTAAAGCAAAGAGTAGTTATAGATGGCAGAAATGGATATATAACACACTAGGATTTAAGTGGATACCTAAAGCTATTGATGTGTGTATATCTACTATAACTGCTATGGAACCCTCTAACATTTCGGGTTCCAAATCTACTTCTATTCCATCTGTGTCGTCTGTGTGTAATGCAGGTGATACAGATCATTCTCTGGATTGTTGATAGCGGATGTTCCCGACACATGACAGGCAATCTTAAACTGTTATCAAACTTTATTGCAAAGTTCATTGGCACTGTCAGGTTCGGGAATGATCACTTCGCAGCTATCATGGGCTACGGAGACTATGTCAATGGGAACATCGAAATTAGCAGGGTTTACTATGTGGAAGGCCTCGGTCACAATCTGTTTTCAGTAGGTCAATTTTGTGATGGAGATTTGGAGGTTGCTTTCAGGGAGAAAACTTGTTTCATTCGTGATCTACAAGGAAATGACCTTATGTCTGGCTCGCGTAATTCTAGTCTCTACACTATCTCTATGCAAGACATGGTTGCTTCCTCTCCCATTTGCTTACTTTCTAAGGCAACATCAACAAAATCCTGGCTATGGCACCGTCGTCTCTCACATCTAAACTTTCAAACCATCACCAACCTTGCTCGACACAAACTAGTTGAAGGACTCCCACGATTCCGGTATTCAAAAGATCACCTTTGCTCAGCTTGTGAACAAGGGAAAAGCACTCGTGCTCATTTTCCTTCAAAGGTGGAACACAGCTCTCAGCATGTGCTTCATCTTCTTCACATGGATTTGTGTGGCCCGATGCGCGTGCAAACGATCAATGGCAAACGCTACATCTTAGTAATTGTTGATGACTACTCACGATGGACTTGGGTCTACTTTCTTCGTAGCAAAGACCAAGCTCCACAAATGATCATCACCTTTCTCACAAAAATACAGGTTCAGCTCCGCAACACCGTCAGAATCATCAGAACAGACAAAGGAACTGAATTTGTTAACAAAACCCTTCGTGAATTCTATGAGAAAGTGGGAATTCAGCATCAAACATCTATTGCACGTACACCTGAACAAAACGGAGTTGTTGAAAGACGAAACCGAACGTTAGTGGAAGCTGCAAGAACAATGTTAATCAATGCTAAACTTCCAGATTACTTATGGGCAGAAGCTGTATCTACTGCATGCTATACTCAAAACCGTTCTATGATTACAAACCGCCACAACAAAACACCTTTCGAGCTCGTCCATAACAGAAAACCGAATCTAAAACACTTTCATGTATTTGGATCTCTTTGCTATCCGAATAATGATCGTGATGACTTTGGAAAGCTCAAAGCCAAAGCTGACATTGGAGTCTTTATCGGATACTGTGATAATTCCAAAGGTTTCCGAATCTGGAATCGTCGTACAAAACAGGTGATGGAAACGATTCATGCTCATTTCGATGAACTCACGGAAATGGCTTCTGAGTATAACAGCTTAGAACCCGGTCACAACCGTTTAAACTTCCCTCAACCCCCATCATCAGCTGAAGAAAGCCCTCAGCTTACTCGTCAACAAATGGAAAGGTTATTTGCTCCTCTGTTCTGTGACGATATTGATGAACGTGCTCCAGGTGTATCCGCTGTTTCCGCTGCACAACCTGATAATATTCCTATACCTGATACACCTGCTACAACAACTACTGTTGAAGATGCACCTACACCAGTTGACTCCAACACAACAGTTGAACACACCGCTTCCAACAATGATGAACCAGCTGATGATATTCTGAATGAAGTACCCCCACCTGCAGATTTTGATCCAAATGCGTTCTTCAACCCGTTTGCTAATGAGACTGCTGCACCAGATGTCGCGGAATCTTCAACAAACCATTTGAATCCTCAGAATCTGCACAATGTATACCAACATCAACCCTCCACACATAGATGGACGAAAGACCATCCTCTAGAAAACATTATTGGCAACCCGAATCAACCAGTCGTTACGAGACAACGTCTTCACACAGACGGTGAACATTGCATTTATGCACTCACTGTCTGCCAATCTGAACCTAAAAACATCAAAGACGCAATGACAAAAGACAACTGGATTGAATCCATGCAAGAAGAACTCAACCAATTCAAACGTCTTGAAGTATGGGAACTGGTTGAAAGACCAACAAGGGTCTACGTCATTGGTCTAAAATGGATTTGGAAAAACAAATTGGATGCTGAAGGGAACGTCATCCGAAACAAGTCACGTCTGGTGGCTAAGGGTTATCGTCAGGAAGAGGGAATAGACTTTGAAGAATCTTTTGCTCCGGTTGCTCGTCTTGAGGCTGTTCGGATATTTCTCGCGTTCGCGGCTCATATGAATATGACGGTCTATCAGATGGATGTCAAAACTGCGTTTCTCAATGGACAACTTAAAGAAACGGTTTATGTCAGCCAACCAGATGGATTCGTTGATCCTGAGTTCCCGAATCATGTCTACAAACTGAACAAAGCTCTGTATGGTCTCAAACAAGCTCCTCGGGCATGGTACGATAAGCTATCATCTTTCCTCATTGCTAATAATTTCACCAAAGGTTCGGTTGACCCAACTCTTTTTATACAATATCACGGGGCACACATCTTAATTGTTCAAATTTACGTGGATGACATCATTTTTGGGTCTACACATAAAAAGTTTTCAATCGCTTTTGCAAAACTAATGAAGAAAAATTTTGAAATGTCCATGATGGGTGAACTTACATTCTTTCTCGGACTGCAAGTTCATCAATCACCCCGTGGTATTTTCTTGAGTCAGTCCAAATATGCCCTTGAATTGTTAAACAAATTTGGAATGAAAACCTGTGACACCTATGCCACACCAATGGCTCATACCAAGAAGCTAGACGCTGATTTACATGGGAAATTGGTGGACCCTACAAAATACCGTAGTATTATTGGGTCTCTCATGTATCTAACAGCTAGCAGACCTGATATTGTCTTTGCCGTTTATCTATGCTCCCGTTATCAGTCGCGACCAACTGAAACCCACCTCTCTGAGGCTAAAAGAATCCTCCGATACATAAAGGGAACCATTAACTTGGGGATCTGGTATCCGAAGGATTCTGGTTTTGAACTAATCGCTTTTTCAGACGCTGACCACGCAGGATGCTTAGACTCACGGAAAAGCACTTCAGGAGCTTTACAATTTCTTGGTGATAAACTGGTGTCATGGCAATCGAAGAAGCAGGATTGTACATCGCTGTCATCAACCGAAGCAGAATATGTAGCCATGTCCGCATGTTGTGCTCAAGTCATATGGATGAGAACACAACTCAAAGACTATGGTTACGTATTTGACAGAATCCCGATGTATTGCGACAATCGGAGTGCCATTGCAATCTCGTGCAACTCAGTTCAGCACTCGAAATCAAAGCACATCGATCTTCGATATCATTTCATCAAGGATCACGTGGAACAGGGTACTGTTGAATTATATTTTGTGGGTACAGAATACCAATTGGCAGATCTTCTCACCAAAGCCTTGCCTCCCGCTAGGTTTAATGAGTTGGTCCACCGGATTGGTATGAGGTGTTTGACTCAAGAGGAATTGGATGATCTCCTAAAACAGTCTTAAAAACCTGTCAAACACCAAATTCTCTTTTGTAAATAATTTTTTCAAAAACAAAATACAAAATTATAAAACCTGTTAAAACAACAAAAATATTCTTCTAATCTAATTTTTCTTTCAACATGGCAAGTACATTTCTTCCGTCAACACTTTAATCTTTCAAAATTCAGTATTTTTCCGATCAAGTGTTGAGGGGGAGAAAATAAACTTTCACTGTTTCAAAACATCTGTGTACTTGCATGTTATCATATCTCGGTTGATTCTTTTTACAAATGGTGGTACATTTTCTGGTTCAAAGACACTCCTCGGACTAAATTTATAACCTTTCATTATTTTCTCAAGTCGAGGGGGAGTGTCGTCAAGTTTCTTTCCTAAAAATCTTTGTTTGGTAACCAAAATGGAAGTTAAATGGCTTTGTTTGAAAAAAAGGAAAAGGTGGAGGGACCAAAACTGTCAAAAGGTTAAACTCACTTTTAATAAAACACCCTCCCACCTACTTTCACTTCTCATTTATTACAAAACCTAAAACCATCCTACGCACAAAATTCACTCAAGAAATCCGTGTTTTTGATCTTCATTTTGTAAGTGGATTAATGTTCTAACATGTTTTTAACATTGGTTTTGAATTTTCAAATGAATTCAACGGTCAAATCTACTGTTATGAGTGATTTTGTGTTCTTCGCTTAAGCGTAAGAACACATGATCATGTGTTATGTGTTTATGGTTAAAAGGAATGTGTCAAAATGTTTTACAACATCAATGATATAGTTTCTAAGCTCAAAACCACCCAGAAACACGAATTAATGATTTGTGAATATTAGGGTTTATGAGTCGAATTGGGTATTTCTAAATGTGAAGTGTTTTGGTCAAAAAGATTGTTGGGTTATGCTCTTGTGTTATTGAATTGATGATTTCCAAGGTCTATAACCACCCAGAAACACGAATTGGTTAACAATTTGAAATTAGGGTTTAAGGTTCTTGAGATTGGGTATTTTTGATTCACTGCAAATTAAGTGTTAAAACTTGGTCATTATGCTCTCACAACATCTAAGATATACCAGAAAAACTTTGGTGCATATTCCATGGCTAGATCTCATACGCGTAGATTTAGGGTTTAGACTACGCGTATGCAGTTCTACGCGTAACTGTTAAACTGTCCAAATGTGTTTTGATCTGTCATAAAATGAATGTTATGTGTTTAACATTGATGATATGATGCTTTATTTCAGGCTTGCAACACTTAATATTCAGAATCAAGGTTGTTGTTAATCTACGCATAAGGATCACCTTACGCGTAGCTTGTTATGCGTAAGATTAATCTACGCGTAACGCTTACGCGTAAGGTTCTTTAAAGGGACTACGCGTATCCTGTGAAGGATATGCGTAAACAGTGACCTCTACGCATAAGGTCAACTCTTACGAGTAGCCTTACGCGTAAGGTTAATATATGCCTACGCATAAGCTCTACGCATAAGGTCCTCTTTTCCTACGCGTAACACTTCTTACGCGTAAGTTAGACCCTACGCGTAAGTTTACGCCTACGCATATATCATTCCTGTCTACGCATAACTTTACCAATCTACGCATAAGCCTGGATTGACCTTCATGATGAATTGTTACGTGTACAAACTTGTAAATAAACTAATCATATCATCACGAATCCTAAAATGTCACTAATAAACTGAAATCGTTTGATATGTTGTGAACAATAAGTGATAAAATAAACTTTAAAACTTAAAGTTAACTAACTCACGAAACATTTCACGACGTCATTGGACTATTGAATATACAAGTGACTTAGGACTCGTAACAATCATTGACACTGTACATTCAATAACTAGACAATAAGACCTTCTGTTGACTAACATTATGTCTTTCGATATGTTGGTTCTTTTGGCTAATGTTATTTCAGATCACGACATGGCTGAACAAATGAATGTGGATGCACCTGAAGTTCTCTCCATTGCTGATATCTATCCTCATGGCTATCCAATGAAGATAGGAAAGAATAATCTCCGTGTTGACTTTGACAACCTCACTTGCTCTGAATCTTCGTGTTTAATTGCTATTGACATTCTGAGGACTCATCCGTATCAGAACATGCTTTCACACTCTGCAACTGTTCCTGAGATCTACATCCAACAGTTCTGGAACACTATGGAAAGGGTCAAAGGACAAACTGCTGTGACGGTGACTCTGAATCACAAACAAGTCACCATTACACCTGCAGACTTAAGGGCTGTTCTCCTAATTCCTGATGTCGATCCAACCAAACTATATGCCACACCTGCTGAAGAGCTCACTCTCCAATTCTTAATCAATATCGGTTATGACGAGGCTACAGGAGTAATCACCAAGCATTCTCACGTAGAGCTTAAGAGTATTCCTCAACCCTGGAGAACTCTCTACATGATCATCACCAAGTCTGTTTCTGGTCGTGACAGCGGCTATGAGCACCCTAAGCTCATGGAACTGCAAATATTCTGGGCATTGGTCAACAAGAAACACATCGCTATCGAAGCTCTGATTTGGGATGACATGATGTCATTTCTCAACAAACTTGGCTCAAAGATTCCCTACATCAGATATACTAAATTGTTGATCCAGAGAGCACTTGGACTTCATCCTGACATTCCCAAGAGGCTCAATGACCCCGACAATCACGACATGTTGACGGAACCCATTCTATCTGTCAGAATCAAGGAAACGTCTACAAAGAAACAAGGTGCTGTGCTGCCAGATTTCCTTCTAACTGAAGATGTCAGAAAGCTCGAAACGTACAAAAGGTATCTGGAAGCAGTCAGACAAGGCAAAGTTGGTCATCTCGACGAAAAATCTTCTGGAACACCTGTAAGGAGAACCAAAAGAGGAAGTGCAGGAAGTACGGCAAGTACTGTGAGTCAAAGGAAGTTTCCCAAGAGGAACCCTCCTTCAAAGAGGATTGTTCCATCTAAGGAAGCTGCTCCCATCCCAATTCCCAAACCCGAACCGCAAAGAAAGCTTGTGGACGAAAGCTCTGAAGGTACTGACACAGATGAAGAGATTACCTTCTCTGAATCTGCAACCGTATCCCCTCCTCCAGCAGCTAAACCTCCAAGTCCAATAGCTGAACATGGAAAAGGAAAGACTCCTGTACTTGAGTCTCATGATGAAAGCTCTGAAGAAGAAGAAGAGCAACTGGATCAATCCTACAGGAAGAAGTTTAAATTAGTTAGACAAATTCAAAAAGCTGAAGAATTTGCAAAAGATCAAATGGGTGGCCCCGGAGGATCGAGTGGTGCTGTCCACTCTTCACCAGGTCCTGATGCGGTTAATCAACCCGATAAGGGATCTGGTGCCACCACTCTTGTGCAACAACAAACGCTTGTGAAGGAGTCTACTGATCTTAACATTGAGGAACCAGAAAAGAATAAGACTGAGAAAGAGAAACCTGATGAAGAAGCTAAGGAACAGACGGAAGAAAAGGCTAAAACTGGACATGATGACGAAGAAGATTATGATGACTTTCTTCTCAGCAGTCCAACTCGTTCCAAGGAGGATACTTCTGCACCTCCAAAGGACCCCGAATCTCCTCATGTCCCTCCTCATCAGATTCTTCATCTCACTCATCACCACCACCATCAAAAAGATCAACAAAATCATCATCCAAATCTGTGAAGAAACCACCTCGATCTTGGATTTCTCAAGCTCATAAACAGATTCACAAAGCTGTCAAACAAGTCAGAAAGAAAAACGTGCTCTACAAAAAGCTAAATTTCTTTGCTGATCACATACAGCATATGTATGACGAGCATGACAAGATGGAGAAAGAAAGGGAATTTGTTCAGAAGTTCATGAAGAGTCATCGTAAAGAGGAACTGAACGAAATGATCGAAGGTTACACTAACAAGTACCTTCAGGATATCGTTCCTAAAGTCCAAAAGGAACTGGAGAAGACAGCAAGAGATCATACCCACAAGTTTCTTCTCGACACTGTCCCGGTGTGACTAGAGAAATATTTTCCAGACAACTCACCCCTAACATCGTAGCATTGGTTAAAAATACAATGGCCAAAGAAGCTGATCTCTCTGAATCTGAGTTAATCGCTAAACTTGTGATACAAATGTCAAAGCGATCTGGAACGTTTACTTCGGATGAAGCTAAATTTTTCGAAAATCTACTTGATTTTCAACTCAGATCATCATGCAAGGAGTCAGCCGATCAACCCAAACGACCAAGAGATGACGATGATAAGGATAAGGATTCTGCACCTAAACGTCAGAAGCAGTCTGGTAAATCTACCTCTATGCCACCTCCTCCACCACGAACTTCTTCTCAACAAAAGTCTCCTCCACCTCGGTCTTCTACTGATAAACCTCGGGACGATTCCGAGTTACCACCCCTGACTCATAAAACAGGTGATTACTTTGAGTATACGGGTGGTGACGATGAAGAGGTCCTTGAGCCCCGACAACAACCCACCTCACCCAAACAAGTGCAGAAACCAGTATCATCATCAAGGCCTTCCAAAAAGAAGAAGAAGACGACTCAGCCTGGAGTCGTCTCATGGCTAGATGACGATAAAACCGAAGAGTTTGAATGGTTCTCCACACTTGTCAATCAAACTCCCTACCCTGATGAAGGTCAAGAATTGGTAGACGGTTCTACATTGGAGCACGCAAAACTTTTGCAAGAAAAGTTCCATGTGAAGAAAATGACGAAATCTGAGTTGAAGCGAATCAAGAATGAAGCATTCCAACTTCTTAAAGACAGCTCTGAAAGCGCCGTCGAGGTCGAATATCATCTTGAGAACATCGCTCGAGCTATGTCTAACGACATGGATTGGCTCAATCCGGAAGCAAACATTGACTTCACAAAAAGGGACAACCCTCCATATTACACCGATTGGACCAAACCCTTACCGACCATTGGCCAAACAGATGAACCACGGATTCCCTTCCGATACTTCTTTAACAGAGACCTGGATTTTCTCTTACACGGTAGCGATGGTTCGCGAAAATACGCTACATCATTGACTCTTCCATTCCCAGCGGCTATTTACTCAAACTGCATAGCTATCGAGGAACGTGCAAATCACTTGTTTTCTGACAACGTGGAAGCATACGACCAAGATGCATTGTATGGGATTCATCATTGGCCTGAACGCCGAAGAATCTACTACAGAAGCTGCCTGGTTCAGAAGTCTCAACATGCAGTGTATAGTTCTAAGGACATCGTGGCCATCAAACACATTGATCTCAAGTCTAAGTGGGACTACACTTTCTTAAAGAATATCATAGTCAAACGACAAGATGAACAGGACTATGGATTCTCCGAGGCTGACTTTGAGAACTTGTCCCTCAACGACATCGAAGACATGTACCTTGCCAAAGTACAGGGTCGTATGAGACAATTCTCGACTGAAGTTCAACGTGAATTTATCAAGTCAGTTCTCATCTTCATTAGACGCATCGTGATCAAAGAACGTGTTGAAGATATCCAGATGGCTGTTGAATCTTATCAGACGCGTGTCAACCTCACTCCTCCAACGCTTACTCTTCCCGATCTCAATCAGCTACCTCAATATACGCTCATCAGCAAACCTTTCGGAGTTGTTTACCGCAGTGAACTTCAAAGAAACTGCTTAATGGCGTGTAGTGATCTTCAGAAATTCGGGGATCATACTTTGAAGCTGGTTAGGGACGGATTAGCGTACAGGTTGAAGGATATACGCCTGAAAGTTGGGTCTCCTAAGCGCTGGAATTCTCAGGAAAGGAGGGATGTGAGAAGGATCATCACCATGATTGATGAACGGTTGTTCAGAAGGGATCAGTTCAGACGATTGGAGAGCTATGTTGGTGGTCGACCCAGGAGAAACATCACCGGCTTTCAACGCCCTGTGCGCACTCCTGGGAACATCACTGCACTTCCTGGTACCCCTTGAATTGTTTCCTTCATAATTTTGGATGTATGATTATATATGTCTATGGCTTGTGCACACATAACAGTGTACAACCCGTACTTGTAAATAAAGGACCCTGTGGTACGCTTCAGTGCCACAATCCTTATAAAAGGAGCGAAAGCTTCTTACTTTTGAGTAAAACCTATCAAACCTTTCAATTTTCAAGGTTTTGCTCAAAAGAACAAGTACTTTCCCTTATGATTTTCAAAACCTCAACCGTTTATATCACTCGTTGAGGGGGAGTACTTGATTCAAAACTTTGTTCAAAATTGTTCTCAGTGGTCGTCTTCCCGCAACACTCGAAATGGTCATATTTATTCTCAAACGTTTCAAAAATAACACTTTAATATGCCATTTTTGAGGGGGAGAAAATTGTGTGATAAGAAATATGTTGTACAAAATGCAAATGAATCTGTGTACCTCAGACTTAACCAACGAATTGACGGTACTAAACTGTTAGTAACTCGAAAAGACTTGTCCTGGACGGGTAATAATTTCAAGCTAGTTCGCTAGTGATGTAAACGTGTCTCGCAAAGGACTTGTCTGAGTAGAATGTACCATTCGAGAAACTTTTGATAGACATGAACTCTGACGGGTTTGACAACCTTCCAAGGTTTGTCTACACCTTCAAGGTAGTTATTAGAGCTAGTTGTCACCTAAAAGCTGACAATGTAACTCTTTAACTATGCAACGTAACCGTGTCTCGCGGGGGATTGTCTATCTTCAGTGGATCAATTCAAAAAGTGCGCGCTCTTTCCTCACTGTGCATTTAACCATTAAAACTCTTAAGCACATGTGGAGGGGGAGTATTTATGCAAAACATCATCTCTCACAATGGTACAAACATGTTTTTTCACTAACAAACCCTTTGAGAGACATTTTTTCATACAGTGGTTTTAATGGCAAACATAGGTTAGTCATGGAGTTATAAGGTGACTAAGGTTAGGAATAACCGTCCTATGATCCGCCAGAGCCGGAGGGATCTACCCAAGGACACTACCAAATAGTTAGAATTTAGAAGTCCTTAGGTATGATTGTAAAAAGGAGAAAATGAGAATCGGAGAAAGAAGGAGTTGAAGAATTAAAAAGAAATGCAAAGAAAAGGGTGAAAAGAAATAGCCCTCCAGATTATTCAACTTAGGGCAGACACCGGGTTCAATTCATATGCTACTGGTTGTCACTTAGTGACGCCGGTATTGAAGATTAAAAGTCGTCATGGACCCAGTGACGCATGCACTAAACCTTCTTATCCACTCAAGTTTCTCTCAACAGAAGCTTGTTTCATTCTCACAGGGAACCCTACGTAAACTATCGGCTTTCTCCTAGAGATTGCTGGTATTGAAGAAGGAGACCCTCTCCCTAGTCTCCGCTCAGGAAAACCAAAACGCACTATTGAGTCTAGAGCCACGAGATTCATCAAAAGATCTCTTAGGAACACTTGACATTTAATCACTTGATGATCAACTAATAAGATCATCAGTGGTTCATATCGAGTCCTTCACAGATCTTAGCAATCTGTCGAGAACATTTATGAGAGGTTCACATCTGTGATCCTCAGTGATTGAATGGAAACTCCTGCCAGGGTCAACATCAAACAGCCCTGTCAGCAGGTCACTTCGGTAACTCCCCGTGGATTACGCGGAGTGTGTCTCAAACGGTCTACAGTCGTGAGGTGATGCTTCGGTGTACCTCAGCGACTCATCTGAACTGTAGATGTACTTCGGTACATCGCTTTATCTCACTTGTGGGACTCCAGTTCAGGAACGGCCTTTGTAAGAATTAGAGTTGTGTCCTCACACTATGCTGTTGACACTCTCGAAGTTCAAACTTGTAAGTGCCGGAAACCGCTTATTACTAACCGTTTGAAATGTTTTCTTCTTATGGAAGCTCCGGAGCGGGATGATCGTGCTGATTCTTCTCATGCTCACGCCAACATCATCACTAATGGAAGTTCTATCTCAATGCAACACAACAGTCAGAATGATTCTTCGTCAAACCAAAGAATCTACAAAGTCAAAGACTTAAAGAACTTCATCAGTATTGATTTCCAACGTCAAAGAGCGTGTGAGCATGTTGAAGAATGACGTGGAGACACTGGAGCAACGAAGCAGACCTGAGGCAGACTGATGCAGACAACAACATACTATCACTTTCACCACAAAGAACAATGATCAAAGAACAAAGTTAAAGATGACGTCAAAGCATAACTGTTCAAAGATAACTATCTCTCTACACTGGGGAGATTGTTCGAATCAAGGCAATTCTTCTCACAAGAAAGAAGAATGTCAGAAGACGTCACTGCTACTATTACATCAACGCCTTCACCGTTTACATTCATATATACTTGAGGGGGAGATTGTTGGAATCACTCCTAAACAGTATTTCAAGTATTTATATTTCATATGTAATAGGTAGCTTTATTATGGCCTTTATGTTTGTTTAAGGTCAAGCTTATGTAGAAGGCCCATAAGCTTAGGCCCAAGCCCAATAAGGAATAGGGAAGGAGAGGAGTGTTGCCCTAGCTCCTTGCCTATAAATACCATGTAATAACCTTCATTTGAAGGTTGGTTGTTCAAGTTTTCTTTTCACACATATTCCTACGCCTAACCGTGCTAACTATTATCGTGTGTGTGTTTGTTTACTTGTTCAATCGCCTTATCTCTTTCTATATAACTTGTGTTTGTAAAACTAGTGACCTAACACGCGCATGTTTGTAAACACATTTTACACTCCTTTAAGTTTGTTTTACAGCCGATTATTTCTTTCTTCAGATGATCATCTTATTCGTTTTGTTGATGCTTTTTGTAATGCGAGAAAGGTTTTGACATTTAACAACTTCAGCCTTAGCTTTTTGATTTTCCAAGGTGAAGAGCTGTTAATTTGCTTTTTATGTTATGTTTCGGTTGTTCTATTTCAGACACAAGCATTTCTCGAAGCGCTATATCACAGCATCTGTCTTTTTTTTTTTTTGTCTAAATATTTTTCGGTTTTGATAAGATTTGGCAAAGGCTGCTTCAAAACGTTTTCACGTGTTTCTTGATTTTGAAAGTTTGAGTTGCTTTTGTAAACTTCAAAATCTTTTGTTAAAGCAGTGGCATTTTTACTTTGAGTCCTGATAATTGCACATACATTCTTTCCACATGTTTTGTTGGTCTTGTATTAAGCGGCAAATCTGGATAGGCCAAACGTTCGTCGTGTTCAATGTGGTCACAACTGATCTACTGAGATCCTCAAGTATAACCACGGAGTCAATTTGATTATCAGGGAAACCGTTTTTGGTCATCTTGATCGTCAATATACAGGGGTCTAGTTGAAAATCGTCGGATGAATGTGGACGCTCATTTTGAACATCTGAGCCTTGCCGGATTCAGATGTTGGCGGAGATATTAGATCAAGAGATAATATGGTTTGTTATCGGTACCTTGGACAAGCCATCAGTGTCATACCCTGGGCCTGTTTCACTCATGGTAACTCTTTGCATTAGCCATCAACATAACAGCTGCATGGCCTGCAAGTCCTCCATATCATCAATCCGAGTCTGCATCTGCCTAAGTTCTGTTCCTTTGTTTTGAGTGATCCACCGCTTCATCCTTAAGAGCCAAAGTAAGCCTCTTTGATAAGCACTGCCCCATTCCTTGGCTATGGGCATGCATTAGCCAGGTGTCCCTTCTCATGCATTTGTAAGCATCTAAACCATTAACCGATTTTGAGCATTTCCCTGTTCCACCACTTGAAGCCTGTTTTATTCTACCCACAACATTAAACACCTTGACCACCGCCCATCTTACGACCATAAATCACGATTCTGAACTTCAAAACACGTCCATTGTTCACAAACGCTTGAGTCCGTGTGTTAATGAGGAACGAATCGATTGTTGGATTTGTTGTGTAACGGCCAAAGCAATTAGCCATCATCACCAATCCTTGTTGCAATGCTTCGAACGGATCGGTGTCCTCATCGCTTCACTGACATATGATGCTTGACATTGTTGTTTTATGGAACCAATTGATTGTGTGAGGTGTTGCTGTAGGTGTGTTGACAGCAGTTGGTTGAGTGCTGGTTAGAGGGATAGTTCTGTTGGCATCAAGCAAGTTGTTGATTATCCGGTTGTGACTGTTTCGCAATTTGAGCACGGAGAATCCTTTCCCTATCAACTTCCTTTTCATGAGGCTTCAAGTAATCGTACAACAATCCATATGTAGAATGATGCATATTCTTCGCTTGACGTAGAAAAATGACATACTTCTCCATTAAAGGACCAAGACTACTCAGGAACTTAGTAATCACTGCAATTCTTGGCATGATGATGTTGTGTTTATCCAAATCATTGATGATGTCTGAAAAACGCTGATGATAAGACTCTAGTGTCTCTCCAGGTTCTATCATGAAGTGTTCATAAGCCAAGTAAATTTTGGATTCCAAATCCCCTGATGAGTACAGATCCTTCATAAGAAGACGATATGATCCACATTTTTTTGGCAGTCTTTGAGCATCACACTTACGAAGAATTGGGTTTGGTATCCAAGAGGATGTATTCCTTGCAAGTCATCAGCTCATAGTGTAGAAGTTCGTGGAGTTTAAATCTGCAACAGTAGCAATGTTGGTTTGTTCATCTCTTGTGGAACGGAGTTGGATCTCCGGGTACACTGACAGTAGGCTCTCAAATGGACCTTCCAGATAACCTTCTTTAAGAACTTTCCATGTGGCTTCTTTAGATACAACCTAAAGACCTATCACCCATTGATCGTAGTTTCCTGGAGTAAGCATCGGAGTCTATCAAGTGATCCTCCTCATGAATTGTTGTTGGCTGCTTAAAGCTTCCACATCTTTGCAAACCAAGTGGGTTTTCTTCATAGTGTTCCTTGATGGATGTTGATTGATTCATTTGTGTACGTTTGAAGCTTGAAGACTTGGTGGTGGTTGAACCATTTGAGGTTGTGGATTTGCAGCAAGATGTGGAGTATGTTGTTGATTAAATTGTTGTTGATAAATTGCTTGTTTTTGATTCCATTGCTGATGTTGTGGACTTAGTTGTTGTTGTTGTTCAAGGATAAGTGTAAAGGGAAATAGTTGTATGTGGTTGGTTGACATGTTGAAAACTTATGTTGGTAAAATGGATCTTTGTAGTCGAATGAACCTTTGTTGATGAAGTGCCTTAGGCGGGAAAAGACAAGAACCAAGTAGCACTTATGCGTAAAACACCAAAAGTTACGCGTAACAATGAGGAGTTACGCGTAGGTTTTAGCTTACGCGTAAGTAGATAAAAGCACTAAAGTTATGCGTAGACAAAAGTTAGGCGTAGAAAGTTAGGCGTTGGATTACCTTATGCGTAGACCTAAGTTTACGCGTAAAGTGAATCTTATGCGTAGAATTTCTACCGAAGCTTATGCTATGCGTAATTTTAGGGTTTTTATCCCAAATGATCTTTTTACTTCACCGTGCAAAAGATATCAAAGTCGACGTATTTTCACAGACTTATCAAGTAAGAAAACACGGAATAAACCAGGAAATGAAGATCAACCAAGGAAAAATCTTACGCGTAATTTTAGGTTTTGATTCGCGTAGGATTACTCGTAACTTTGATTTTGCCCAAATGTGTTTCTAAACCAGATTTTTGTTATGGAAAGCTTCAATAGTAACCAAAAGAACACAAAAATGTGAATTTTGATGTACAAACTGCTAAACGTGATCTCGAGAACGACACCCCCGAACAAAAACAAGCTTAAGAAAAAACGTAAATCCCGCGTAAGTTTGAAACTTTTTGCCAAAAACAAGTATTTAACACCTCAAACATTGAAAGTACAAACTCTTGGATTAAAAAGTGTAAAAAATGGTTTTTAAGATAACCAAAGATTGCGTTATCTTACGCCGTAAGACCCAAACCAAAACTTCAAAACAACGAGTACCCCAACTATTTGGCGATTGATACCACTTTAGGTCACTAGTTTTACAACACAAGTTATAGAAAGGAGATGAGGCGTTGAACAAGTAAACAAGCACACATACACGATAGCCTAGCAACGGTTAGGCGTAGGAATATGTGTGAACAGAAACTTGAACAACCAACCCTCAATGAGGTTTTTTACATGTTTTATATAGCAGGAGCTAGGGCAACACTCCTCTCCCTTCCCTATTCTTATTGGGCTTGGGTCAAGCTTATGGGCCTTCTACATAAGCTTGACCTTAAACAAACATAAAGGCCATAATAAAGCTACCTATTACATATGAAATATAAATACTTGAAATACTGTTTAGGAGTGATTCCAACATTTAGTATTCTCAATTGTTATATGGTCTAATTGCCTGATTATGTATAACTATAAAAATAAAATGCAAAATTATATTTCTTTGGCGAGTTATTGTAGGGATGATTTTTTCTTAATAACAAAGCTGCTTGTACGAGTTTGGAAGAGGCACTTCGTGGTGTTTCTGATGCTAATGCTTTTGTACCTTTCAATGAAGTGGTTAAGACACCCTGCCACTAATTCTAATATGGTTGCCCCCTCGACTTATGCTTCTAAAATCAACCCTTCGTCTTCTAATAAGCAATTTTGATTTTTTGATGAGACGGGACAAAGGATTGCGGATTATGATAATGGGTTTCCTATTGGTTCGTTCACGAAGTTAATGAGCGGATAAAAAATCACTTTACACGGGTATTATTGGGAAAAGACTTGCATTTTCGTGGTTAAATGGTTTGGGCGTAATAATTAGGGTAAATTGGTATTCAGAAGTTAAAATGAATGAGAACGGACTTTACAATACTCCGTAAATATTTCAAAAGCAATAAATCATCGTCTATGTATTTTATCATTACTTATATATTACATTTTAATGTCTATATATTCATATACTAAATTAGAAAATGTGTATTATTAAAAGTATGGTATCAAGTAAAATCCGTACTATTAGACAAACTTTCCATCTATAAATCTAGTCAAAGGTTAAAGGAGTTTCTCATTCAAGTTAATTTTTATTTATTTATTTTTTGGGTAAAAAGGTTATACCCGATGGATATATAAAAAATGTAGTTAACTACATAAGAGAGTGTAATGAGCCGCTCTATTAACAACGTGCTTGAACATGCTCAAAACCGACTACCATAGACCTAATTAGAAAAGAGGAACATATCATAAAGAAAACACCCGTCTTCTAATAAGCACGAACACACTATTTATTCCATAAACCTCACGTTCCAAGTCTTTTTTAACTTCTCCACCTTGGCGTTTCTCTTAAACCTGATCGAAGCTAGCTTCAAACGAACAACATCAAGAATAACGTTAACCATTGCTCCTCTCGCTTTCTCCATTTCCATGCAATCTATTGTTTCTTTCTTGCCAAATATAGTAGGATGAAGCAGCCACGATTAACCGACCCAAATGCTTAAAGTATTGTTCTTCTTAGCAATAGGTAAGAGCCATCCCATAATGTTACTCCATATAGGCGGAACAGTTGGAATGTTTGCCTTTGCACCACGAGATCCATACCTGAGAAGAGTAATTACATGAAAAAAACAAATGATCTGGGTGTCTTGTTGCCGCCTTACAAAGAAAGCATCATAATGCACTCAAGTCCACACGTCTCGTACATCCCAAGGATGAAGCCAATCTTGTGTTTTCAGCCTTCTCCTCATAAACGAGCCACAAGTGCAGCATGACGAGGAATACTAACACGAACCAAACAATATCGACCATTGAACCTCAACCCTCTTTCATGTAAAGATTGCCATGCTAAAGACCGAAAAAGATGATGGGCACCATCACTAGATTTCCATGTTAATCTATCATCATGGTCATGCAACATAGGAACACTTACATTAGTAATAATAGGATACCTGCTGTTCCATTCAAGAGGCCAATTCCATGTGCCATTGGTAATCAAATTAGCTACTTTCTCATGACAATTATGTCCTGCATTATAAATTGCAAAAGTTGATATTTTGGATATAAGAGAGCATTCAACATTCCATGTGTCTACCACAAGGATGCGCATTATGGCCATTTCCAATAGAAAACCAAAATAAGGCTGAACTACATTCGTATTGTAATAATTTGCGCACCCCAACTCACGTTCGCCACAAGCTTCACATCCCAAAAGGTCGGTGTTTCAATTTGTACAGTGGATCCACCAAACCCACAAGAATTCTTTACTAGTAAGGATTTTCCAAATATGAGAAGTCATCAAAGCTACATTAAAATTTTCAAGCTTTCTAATGCCTACCCACCTTCCACCTTTGGTAAACACACATCATCCCATGCAACTTTAGCTTTCCTCGTTGCATTTCCCTTGGCACCATAAAAACCCGCACATCAATTGCTCCATGTCGTTTATAATACCAACCGGAAGAATAAAACCGAGCCCAATACACGTGCATGGATGAAATAACCGATAGGCATAATTGAGTCTACCCCAAATGAAAGCCATTTATTTTTCCAATCCCCTATCCTCTTTTGAACACGTTCCACAAAGATTTTACAATCCTTATAAATCAATCTAGATGATATAAGAGGCACACCCAAGTATCTGATAAGGAGCTTGCCTTCTTCAAATGGCATAAGTTGAAGAATAGCCGTCTTGACATGATCTAAAACATTACAAAAAAAGACGGTACTTTTAGGAATACTTGGAACCAACCCCGAGGCACATTTGAATTCTTCTAATGCTCCCATGAGAATAGTAGCCGATTGGACATCACCACGCGCAAACATGATCAAATCATCTGCAAAAAAAATATTAATAATTTTTTGGTTACTACACCGATTATGATATCCAAAGTCCCCGTTTTCACGAACCCTACGCTTAAGCATAAGCGTTAGAATTTCCATCACTAATGTAAATAGATAAGGAGACATTGGGTCTCCTTGGCGTAACCCCCTCTTGCCTTGAAAATAACCATGGAGCACACCATTAACATTAATGGAGAAAGATGTGCTAGAAACACATGCCATAATCCATTTGATCATCTTCTCATGAATAAAACTCACAAGAACATCTTCTAAAAACTTCCAACTCACCGTGTCATACGCTTTTTGAATATCAATTTTGAATGCACATCTAGGAGGCCCCCGATTCAAATGATAGTTGTGCATAAGTTCTTGAATTAGAAGAATGTTGTCCGATATGCTACGACCCGGAATAAATGCAGATTGGTTTACACTAACCACATCATCTAACCCATCCTTAATTCTATTAGTTATAATTTTGCCAATGAATTTATAAATAACGTTACAACACGAAATAGGACGATAATCATTAATTTGAGAAGGCGTAGTTACCTTTGGCAATAAGGCAATGATCGTGTGGTTTATTTCACGTAGAATCTGCCCATTAGAGAAGAAATCTTTAACCGCATTACACACATCATTTCCCACAATATCCCATGCTTTCTTGAAGAACACCGAAGTAAAATCATCCGGTCCCGGAGCTTTATCGTTTCCAATATTGAAAATAGCATCTTTGACTTGCTCATTAGTTACTGGCTTTATCATATGGTCAGCCTTATTACAGTTTAACTTTCTAACAAACAAGCCATCAATATTAAAAATCAATACAGTATCCTCACTTCCCAGAAATGATTTATAATGTTCTACAAATATATTTGGAACCATGCTCCCTTCATATACAACATTATCATGCACCGCGATGCAATCAATACGATTCTTACTAACCTTTTCTTTCACCAAACGGTGAAAGTAACCTGAGTTTGAGTCACCACCATGAAGCCATTCAAGTTAATTTTTCGGTATTCTCAATTTATATTTGGGCTAATTATGCATAACTGTAACAACTAAAGGAACAAGTGTTCTAGGGATGATTCCTTCTAAATAACATACTGTAGTTTTTATTGGAATGGCCAACAGATCCTCAAAAGGGGTAAGTACTTCTAGGCCATTTGATATCAGTGAATTTCTGATTATATGCCATTGTGCAGTGAATTGAGAGGATACTAAGTGCAGAATATTTTAGTGCAGTATTGTATGCAAAAGAAATGTGCAGATTATGACAAGGAAATAAGGAGGGAAAAGTTTAACAAGAAATAAACTGTATTGATGATAATAACTGAATTTATAATCCTATATATAGTTTGTGAAAGGGTATGACAGAAAGTTGTGTTTGGTTCATTAGAACCACAGTTATGTCTCTTAAAAAATTAACTGTCATATAACTGCCCTTCCAATAACTGTCTAAACCCATAAACATGTGGTCAATGAAATGTATGAGTGGCTTGTAGCCATATCTAAGATAGTGTGCAGTCATTGATCATACATTTGATCATGACTGCATATGTCTAATATTTACAATACAAACAAATAAAATTGTCTTTAAAATATGGCATGAACAACATGTTCAGCATTTTGAACTTATATAAATATCCAACAGTTTTCAGCTTATATATGATGTTAATTATCCTTTATTCACTTATATATAGATATAGCAAAACTGTTGGTCATTTGAGAGATTAACAACAAAGGACAGTGGAAGTATATATGTAAATTGATACTGCATATCAATGTATTATTGATGCTTTATTGATGCTTTATTGATATATGACTTAGCATAGAAATAGAGCCTTTATATATAGGCTGAGAACAGAAAATAAAGAAAGGAAGACCAAACACCCAAAATATGACCTCAAGAGACCAATACTAACTGAAGGAGACAAGCAGCTCCAAGAGTTACGTACACTATCTCTCAGTTATTACAGAATCACACTAAACAAAACATTAATAGATAACCATCCACCTAGATGTTTAGAAATTTGACTGAATTTTATCAATCACTTCTTTGTCAACTTGAAACGCCTTGGCAAGAATATCATCAGAGATTTTGGGGTCGGATCCAAACACAGCATTTGCAATTGTAATAACACCCGGATTCTGATTACTCAAGCCTGCAATAGCAACTGCATTGCCATACCCAACATTTTGTTGAAAGTGAATTAGACCTTCTGGAAACACGAAAACGTCACCTTCTCAAGCGTTGTGTGAAGAGCTTGTTGTCAGGATTAGATGTGACAAAACCAACTAAAAGGCTGCCTTCAATTACAACTAAGATTTCAGTGGCTCTAGGGTAGGGTGGGAGCATTTTGACCCCATGGAGCATAGTCGATACGAACCATAGAAATACCAAAAGTGTTGAGTCCTGGCAAATCATTTACATTTACAGTTGTCACTATAGACCCAACCGCATTTGATGTATTTCCCATCTTGTCTAACCCTCTGAAAGTAAAATCTTCTGCTTTCACCATCTTTGGATCTTTGCAAACAAAACCATTCACTAGTACCTGTGACAAACACAAATACAAGTACCATAAGCACATATAAGTATAGTATATTTGAATATGATGAATTATATATGAAATTTATCATTTACCATTGCTGTCAAGATCAGCACACAAAGAAGTCCTGAAGAGGACTAGGGTCCGAAGCCAAAGCAACAAGCGAAAATGTCGCCAACAAGAGACCAACTAAAAGGAACGGATGCCATTAGGGAGGATAGGCAAAAATGTATTTCTTGATCAATACTTGGTAGCTCAAAGTGATTTGTGAGATTACATGTAACATGGTAATGCTTTATGTAAAAGAGTTTGAACATACGAGCTACAGCATATGGTATCTGGCTCCCATTAAAAAAATCATGTGGAACGAGTAAACGATGATATAGTCATAAAACACATCCTCAAATAATAGATGCAACTTTTTTTTCCAACTCTAAATTAGATTTAGAAGGCTCCTGCGTGCAGGCATGCATGTATGATGGCATCATTTCATTTTATTTATATACAAATTTCTCTTTGATTAACTTTTGTGGAATGTTACTGCAACAAATTTATCAGGTGTCCTTGCCTTTTATACATAGATCATCAAAAAAAAGTCATGTTGTTCGCAATAATGAAAATAAATAAAACGGTAACATTTTAAAAAAAGTCTCCGGTCCTCAACGGCCAGTCACACGACCAACATTGTAGAGATAAGTAAATCGCGTAATAACATGATTAAGGGGACACGTGAAAAGGATTTGAACTCATGGCATCCGCTTTACGATGCATGCCTAACTATATACGGGGACAAATTGTGACATTTATAAACACATACCAGATTATAATAATTTTTGTTTTTATAACTATAGAAAGTGTATAGGTTGTTGAGATCGAAGAGCTTTTCAACGAAAAACTGAAGAAATTCCAGTCCTTGAAACAAGCCAAATTCAACTAGTTAGGTCTTTCAAATTAGACTAAAAGTACGATACAACACATATAGGTTGAAATTTTGTTGCATGATGACATGACAAATAAGTTTATCACTTGTACATGTTATAATGCAGAAAACATTCTTTTTTTTTTTTTTGGTAAAGGTCAAAGACCCGGTAAATATATTACTCAAAAAAACGTTTAAGTACAAAGGATATGGGTGAATCTCATATCTCAGCTCGTTACATAGTCGGAAAGGCTTACATAACAAGATACTTCTTATTTTCTAAATAAGAAAATAAACCACTACTCAAAAATTACATTAGACTCCTATGATAACAATTACTTCTACCAAGGCCTTGAGCTTGATACCATACGTGTCAAAAGACATCCAATTCCTTGAAAGATCGTAGACATGATCCGCATAGTTCATAATCATAACTAAGTGCAGAAAACATGTCAAGATTATATGTATGTTTTATATGTGGGTATGTAACCACCTAGCTAGTGGTGAATTGTCATAGAGAACCTTGAAACGCCACGGAATTACTGTTCAGATCAGTACCGGTACATTAGAAAGAAATGTTTGACTTCCCTGACCAGCTTAAAAATGGATCATTTTTCATTTACCCCTTTCTCTATAAGTTGGTGTGTGCAAATAACACAAATTTGTTGTAATGCTTTCAATGCATTGATTTATCCAAAGGTTTCATCTTCAAGTATGTAACCTGATCAGTCCATAAAAATAATGGGCTCAATTTAATTTAAAACCCGACCACAAAAACAATATGCAGAAGAGGTCAATAGTTGGCAGCATCTATATATAACCAGTTAACCACACAGCAATAATAATATTTAAGGAAACTATAACGAAATTATATACATCAAACCAGTACAGTAGAACGAGTAAACAAAGAAGAGCAGTTGATATTTGTTTACCAAATTAATAGTTAATTGAACAATTTGGCATATGCGTTTTATCAAATCAATTTTATATCAGTGTTTAGATGTTTCGGGCCTTTGTCATGAGATATTGTTACGTTTGACTATTATTATAGTTTTTGGAATTGATAAATACGTTACTTGTATTATAATAAATTATTATAGAAATATAACCTTTAAAAAACAGATAACAAACTCTTATCATGATATTTATATCATAGTTAACATAACCCGATCCATCTTATGATCTTCAATTTAACGATTTCACAACGCAAAAACGATCCGGATCCTATGTAGGATCTTAGCACACTTAGGATCTTATAAGATCCCGATCTTGACTATAGGATCTTAAGATCTAATCTAATCCGATCTATCTTACTTTTCCTCGAATCAAACTAAAATGGTAAAAAAGTTATGAATCATATTTTCTATAATTTAAAAAATAACATGTTAATCTTCTTAAATATTCTATATTCATAATTTAACAAAACATTTTCATGAAACAATCATATAATTTTATGTTAATAATATATAATCATTTGTAAATTTGAATAATATTATAAAAATTATTAAGAAAATGACATTATAGTAGGATCTTAATATCCCGATCTTATCTTACGATTCCGATCTTGCAAAAATAAAAATGATCCAGAGTAGATCCCGATTTTGAAATCTTTGATTTATATCTCTCGCAATATAATAAGGTGATAGGAATTGGGGTCCAAGTTTCATGCGAAGATTAAGACCAAGCCCTAAAGAGATTGACTGCTATCCTCATTATCTTAAAGCATTCACGTTTATTACTGAATAAGTCAATTCCATGCATGAGTATGCATGCATGATTTTAGTTCCACATTTTACCTATTAATATGTAGTTGTATGTTCCGAATGAAAGCAGAAAAAGAAATGAATTAAAAGTTCTAGTCTTTTACTCTTTTATTCTTGAAGAGTTGCTAACTCAATTAGCTATTTATCTTACGAGATTGACCTCCTTTAATTGGTCCTTATCATAAGGTCTTGTATAATCGATCAATTACAATTAGGTGTCGTGATAACTATTTGATACAACTTCTCGACTCGATTCATATATTGCATGTAGTTGTGAGTGCCTAGCTGCCTTGTAAATACATTGATTCAAAGTAGCAAACAAAAATAAATTAAAAAATAAAAATAAATGATTTAAAGGACAAACATATAAAATTTAAACTGAAAACGGTTGCTTTAAACTTGATGTCCGGCTAATGTTAAATTGTCGGTCATTGTATTTTAAGACTCTTTTATGGAGGCATATACAAACTTAAGTGGAACATGAAAGTTTTTATTTTAATTTAGTTTATCGAAAACAGTAATTTGTGAAGATATCTTTATCTGAGTTCAGTTTGGACTTTAGACCAAATCAAGCAGATTAGTTGAAAACTTCACATGTTTAACCGAATTCGTTTAAAATTGGAAGTAGGAACTAGGAACTGAATTCTAAGTCTATTTAAGAATTGGGCTGGAACTTTCAACCCCGAAAACCTCAGGAAGCACATTCTCAAATAATAGATGTAACTTTTTTTTCCAACTCTAAATTATATTTTGAAGGCTCATGCACGCAGGCATGCATGTATGATGGCATCATTTCATTTTATTTATACAATTCTCTTTGATTAAGTTTGTGGGGACGTTACTGCTACACATTTTTCTTGTATCCGTGTCTTTTCACATAGATCATCAAAGGAGTCATGTTATTCCCAATATAAAATGAATAAACAGTTACATTTTAAAACTTTAGGACGATATGTCGTCGCTATAAGTATCATTGACTTGACCTTGACATTTTGCCTTATTGACTCATTGACCGCAACCTATAGGGACAAGCTATAGCTACCACATGCAGTCTCTTGACTATTTGACCGTAACCTATAAGGATAACCTATAGCGACCACATGTGATCGCTATAGGTGACATGCAGTTTTTAAAATGCAGGTTTTAAATATAGCATTTTTACAACTTTCATATAGAACTGTTCTAAAAGGTGTCAATAATTAAAAAAGTATATATATTTGATAAAGATTGATTGCGTTTTTTTTAAGGCATTCACAATATAAGTTTTTATAGGTGTTGTTGTTGGTCATTAATCCTTATGGATTTTGAAAATTTTGCCATCCTAGAGCAATTGGTGTATGCGACGTTTTTCATCTTCTAATGGTACAAATTTATTCCGTCAACATGATAACATTGGAGGACATTTTGAGTAGATTTATTACCTCAAATGTAAATTGTGTATGAGTGTATCAAACAGTATAATACATTAAAGAATATCAAAAGACGATAAAACAAATATAACTAAAAAACAAATCTAAAAGCACATGAAACACAATAAATAGACTCACAAATATAAAATGAAGAAAAAAAATTCTTCAAAATTACCTTCTATATACATGAATGGTGAACGCATGTACAATCATGTATGTATATATTTAGGTAATGAAAGATGTGTTCTTCCGGATTTGAAAAAAATAAAACATATGAAAAGCATTAGATAGTTGTTATGTAAAATCATGAGTGTATTTAGGAAATGAAAGATGTGTTCATCAAGATCTGAAAAATATAAAACATATGAAAAGCATTAGATAGTTGCAAAGTGAAAGAAAAAATACACTATCTAGATTTAACAAAGTGAAAGAAAAAGAGTATGCACCGTTGTAGATAATGTGAAGATAGTAAGAACCGTTATAAATAACTTATTATTTACATCGATTTGTTTTATAAGCGTTCTAAATAACGCTTTTATGTTATTTAAAGCGTTGTATGTGTGAACCGTTTTAAATTGTCGTTTGTAATACACAATGTGTAGTAGTGCCATTTTCGCAAGCAAATTTTTTCATACTTTTTTGATTTTCCAAATCAACACAAACGGTAACTAAAACACACACATCACATTCGAAACTAATAATTGTTCAAAGTCTTATTTTTTCGTCACACACAAAGTTAAACAAAAAAATAAATAGTTCAACGACATAGTTCACAAGCATAAATTGTTCAACAACCAACTTCAACATATACATTCCAACCTACTCATCTCTGAGTGGTCGTACATTCTTCATTATTCATGAATTGACTTGGGTAGGCCGAGGCTGACAGGTTAACACAGAGGTTATTATCAATCAAATGGCGATATAAATCTTCGAACCGTTATTAGCCGCCACATACCTCGCCATTTGTTGGTGGGTTAACACTTGTTGGGGGTAGGAAATGTGCTGATGAAGAAGATGATGAACTCCCCCGACAACCTCCTACACCGTCCTGGAAAAAACCTGCCGCTTGTTCTCAAGACTTGGGCCAAAATTTCCGCGTCAGTCATCCTTGTATCTAAACCAGCTTGGCTCTCCCGCAATTTAATCATATATAGGTATAAAGTCACAAAACAAGGAAATCAATTTCACTAAAATGAAAAACAATTGAGTTGATACATTTAGCTCAAACCTGTACTAATAAGAACTTTTGTCGTTTATTTTACATACCGTTTTGACCCATTTCAACTGTTTTAGCCAAACATGTACTAATAACAACTTTGTTGTTGTTTCTGTTTAACTCTTTCACCCATTTTAGCCCATTTTAGCCGTTTTGACCCATTTTAGCCCAAACATGTACATACGTAATTAAATATAAATCTTTTCAATTTGAAATTTTAAATAAAAATTAATTAAAATAAAATATATATTTTATTTATTAGAAAATAAACAATTTTAGAAAACGTAATTAAATACCAAATGTTTTAAACCACGAAAGTTCTTACTCCTTGTGTTTTGAACATAAGATTTGGTTTTAGAAAGCGCAGTGTTATTTCAATCAATATGAATCATTGTATTTCATTGATTGTATCCGCTAGTATGGCTTCTTACTAGTTGAATATTATCACTCCGAGACTATTCAAGTTATTCATATGAAATGAATTGTTCTGCTAGCTATTTGATCTAGAGAAATCATTTTATTTCATTAATAGTATCGAGAGTGAACATACAACTAATATCTTAAACTACTAAGTCAAATATGAAAGTATCGTCTAACTAAGAAAGTGTTATCACATCCAACACTACACCGGGTTTCAAATGAAATAAAGTGTCTCTCTTGCAATTCAATTGAAAGGAACAACTTGCATTTCATTGATTGAATCGAGAGTGCACATACGAATCAATATCTTTTAAACTACATAAGTCAAATATGAAAGAATCGTATAGCTAAGCAAGTCCTTGTCACAACTTGATACTATACCAATGTTTTATACGGAATGAAGTGTCTTGGTAGCAATTCAATCTAGAGGAATCATTGATTTCATTTATGTATTGAGAAACGCGCGTACAAATCAATATCTTTTGAAGTCGTAAGTCAAATATGAAAGTATCGTCAGACTCTACATAGTATTATCCCTCTATACTATATACTGGTTTTCCTATGGAATGAACCGTCTATATTTACTCAATCGAGAGGATAATCTAAACTTCATTGTTTTGTATCGAGAGAACACATGCGAATTAATTTCTTTTTAAATTACTAAGTCAAATAAAAAACATCGTATCGCTAAGCATTGTTGTCATATATTATAATATACCAGTGTTTCATATGGAATGAAGAGTCTAGGTAGCTATTTTATTCAGAGGAATCGTTGCATTTCATTGATTGTATCGAGAGCACAGATACAAATCATTATCTTTTTCACTAAGTCAAATATGAAAGTATTGTCTAACTAAGCAAGTTTTATCACACCCGATAATATACCAGTGTTTCATATGGTATGAAGTGTCAACTATTATTCAATCAAGAGGAATATTTTTCATTTCATTGATTGTATCGATAGCGGGATATCTTTATAAATACGTAAGTATTGTTTTTCTAAGTAAATTTTATCGCATGCGAGACTATTAAGGTGATTCATATAAAACGAATTGTCTTGCTAGCTATTCAATCGTGACAAAAAAAATTTTGAAATTTTATTGATTGTATCGAGAGCGCACATATAAATCAATATCTTTAGAACTCCAAAATTCAAACATGAAAGTATCGTCTAACCAAGCAGTGTTATCACATCCATAGTATACCGGTTTCATTTGGAATAAGTGTCTCTTGCTATTCAATCGGAGGATTAATTTGCACATCTTGATTGATCGACAACGCCCAACACAAATATATATCTTTTGAATTACGTAAGTCAAATATATAAGTATCTCATTACTAAGCCCATCTCTGAGCTCCTAGATATTGAAGTTGATCTAAATAATGTATATAAATTGATTTAAATTATATTTTGAAGTATTTTTTTAAAATAATTAACTTAAAGGATTTATATTGATTTAAATTATATTTTTGAAGTTATCCCCATTGAAGAGCTAGGCCAACATATGTCGCATGGAGTAACGGACTATCCTTAAATACCGGCTAATGATCCCTCTGTTTCCGGCTGATGAGCCTTGCCCAGTCTGCCGCAAGGTTTATTTAGATTCCTTTGGCGAGCATTCGGTCCATGAAAGCTAAATATGGCAAGGATACGCGTTTCAAATACGGCATGATTTGGTTAGGGATGTTCTGTCATGTTCTTAAACGAAAGAGAATTTCTTCTAAAAAAGAGGCCCCCGTGAACTTTCTGACTGTCACAATTCTCAATTTTTGGTCATTTCTCAAAACAATTCATGCCTCACAATTTCATCATTTATCGTAAACTAGGTTTGCGTGTTCCAAATTCGCGTACCTTAAATGGTTTAGCGGCGAATTCATGATCATATCATCACGAACAATTCATATGGACTAAGTTTAGTCTACATTTCATTTAGCATCATGTGCATCATATTAGTTCATTCATGACTTTGCATTTTACCATTAAACGCGTAAATTTTATATTAAATAAACGTTATCGCGTGAGTTATTATTTTGAACATTTAATCGTTACTTCTAAAATGATCCCGATATATTTTATACTTATATTAGTTATAAAAAACTATATTTTGAGTTACCTAGTGTTTTAAATTTATTGTATATAAATCGTTAAGTTATATTATTACGACGTTTTTTCTTTAAAAAGTACACTATAATTATTATATCACTCAATATTCACAAGGATGTATTTTTACAATTTTTATAATAGCATATATACTCCTATTTTGATCTATTAAAAATTTACTTGTACCTAAAAGCTACCAAAACCTTACAAGTTATTATTAATTTACACTTTACTTACATTTTCCTTACAAGTATAAAGTACATACATTATATATCAAAAAAAAAAATATGTGGGGAAAACATATCCCCCAAAACCCGGCAAGGGATGGTATGCATTTATGTTTGGTGGAAAACTTTCTTACACATTGAAATTTATACACAAACTTCACTTCACATCTCATTTTAAATCTCAATAATTCACAAGTTAAGAAAAAGTTTTCTTCTCTCTTTGTTAATCCTCTCCAAACCGGCACCCTAAGGAGATTGTAGAGAAATCATCAAGTTTTCCATTTTCAAGTAATTACAATCTAGAATCACACTCTTATTAAGGTTTTGAAATAAAAACCTAGGGGGTTTTAGTTTAGGTTAATCCTTGTTCTAATCACCTCATCATAGTAGCTTGTAAGCATATTTCTATCATTTTACATATTTCATCTTCATTTTATATTTATCTCTCATTTTGGAGCAAACATGCAAGAATTGTGTTGTTTATACCATTTTTATGATTTTAGTGTTATATATATATAAGGTCATCCAATAATTATCCCCTGGTACATGTTGGTCTTGAAGATGTCTAGAAACCCATGACACCCTAAAAGGTGTAGGTAGGATTAGATTAGCTTTGCAGTTGATTTGAAGGGATTGGAATAGGTTTAGTACGATAAAAACTATTTTCGACTAGTATAAAAAGTGTTCTGTCCTTGTTTTGATTTTCTGGAAAATCCGACAGTAGGCACGAATTTTTGGCCTTGATATTTAGAAAATATACTTTAAAAACGAAATCCGTGGCCGCTTGAACGGATTAAAAACGGATTATAACGAAGAAGTTATGAATTTTTCAAGTTGACGACTAAAATTATATTTTCTGAAAAATTTCAGCAACATGGTTTTGTTTTTATTCGAGTCAAAAACGCGTCCTAAGTCTTTTACAAATTATTTCGACTTATCAAAAAATCTATTAGTTAACTTTGATACAAGCTAAGGACGTATTATACGTAGAAAACGGATTTGAACGACTAAATCCACACGTTTTCATAAAAATTGCCGTAACTATTATTTTTAGAAAAACTATATTATTTTTACGAGATAAGTGTTACGGAACTAAAATCACCATATTGAACCCCTATTATCTTTATGTTCGAGACCTCTATGACGAAAACTCCTGTACTGAAACTTCTAGATTTCGATACAAACTTTCCAAAACCGTCGAAGTTCCTGTTCCAACGTTCGACGTAACACCATTTTACGACTAGTTTTTTTCGAAGCCCATTTTTGGTCACTTTTTTTTTTTTTCTCAAGAAATTTTCCGACGACATTGTTTTTACACGAAATAGTGAATTTCACTATAAATCATTATAAAAACATGGTGGATGACATTTTGACGTAAAACT
>OU343221.1:159125006-159284596 GCA_910596185.1 Chrysanthemum makinoi
TAACAACTCACTTGATTTCTTAGAACTACCAGAACAAGATTTGTGCAATTTCTATGGCTAGAATACTTAAGCGTAATTCTTGAACCTTAGGGTTTAGGTTTAGGCGTAATCTGTTCTTACGTATAACTGTTAATGTGTATTCATGCCATGATCTGAAAATAACTGAATGTATGTGTTAACATTGGTGCTATGATGAAATTATTTCAGGTTTATTACGCGTGAAAATTCAGAATCAAGGTTGTTTGATATCTACGCATAAGGATCACCTTATGCGTAGCATGTTATGCGTAAGAGAAATCTAACGCGTAATGTTCTACATATGGGACTACGCGTATCCTGTGAAGGATATGCGTAAACAGTGACCTCTACGCATAAGCTTGACTCTTACGAGTAAGCCTTACGCGTAAGGTTTATATACGCCTACGCGTAAGCTCTACGCATAAGGTCCCCTTTTCCTACGCGTAATATTTCTTACGCGTAAGTCAAGAACCTATGCATAAGCTTGCGTTTACGCGTATACCATTCTGTTTTACGCATACGCTTGCCATTTCTATGCCTAAGCCTTGATTAACCTTAATTATGAATTGTTACGCGTGCAAACTTGTAAATAAATAAATCATAACGCCACGAAACCAATAATGTCACTATAAGCTTAAATGTTTAACAAGTTGTGAATAGTAAGTGAAAACATGGACTTTAAAACTTAAAGTTAATCAAATCACGAAACTTATCACGACGTCAGGACTATTGGGACAACAAGTGACATTGGAATCGTAACAATCATCGACATATCACATTCAATAATTAGACAATAAAACCATCTATTGACTAACATAATTTTTTTCGATATGCTGGTTCTTTTGGCTAAATATCTTTCAGGTCACGACATGGACGCTCAAATGCAGAATGTGGATGCCCAATGTTCTCACCGTTGCTGATATCTTCCCAATGGTTATCGATGAAGATTGGAAATAACAACCTTCGTGTTGACTTTGAAACTCTCACCTGCTCAGAGTCCTCTTGTTTAATTGCTGTGGATATTCTGAAGAATCATCCTTATCAGAACATGCTCTCCAATTCTGCTACAGTACCTGAGATCTATATTCACCAGTTCTGGACTACAATGCAAAAGATCAAAGGACAAAACGTTGTGACGGTGACTCTCAATGACAAACGAGTCACCATCACACCTGCAGACTTAAGGGCTGTTCTTCTCATTCCGATCATCGAGCCAACCGAACTCAATGCCACACCAACTGAAGAGACTGTTCTACAGTTCCTGATCGATATTGGTTATGACGAAGCTACAGGAGTAATCACTAAGCATTCACATGTGGATCTTAAGAATATTCCTCAACCTTGGAGAACTCTCTACATCATCATCACCAAATCTGTTTCTAGTCGTGACAGTGGCTATGAGAATCCCAGGCTCATGGAACTGCAAATCTTTTGGGCTTTGGTCAACATGAAGCTCATCGAAGTCGAAGCTCTGATATGGGACGACATGATGACATTCCTCAAAAAGCTTGGCTCAGAGACCCCATATATCAGATATACAAAACTGTTGATCCAAAGAGCACTTGGGTATAACCCTGATGTCCCCAAGAGAATCAATGACCCCAACAATCACGACATGTTGTTTGAACCTACTCTAACAGTCAGATTTAAGGAATCAACAACAAAGAAACAAGGTGCTATGCTGCCGGATCACCTTCTCTCTGATGCAATCAAACAGCTTTACTCATACAAAAGGTATCTGGTAGCAGTTGATGAAGGTAAAGTTGGTTTTCTCGATGACTAGTCTTCTGGCACACCTTCTAGGAAAACCAGAAGAGGCAGTGTAGGAAGTGTTGCAAGTACAGAGAGTCAAAGGAAGTTCCCTAAGAGGAAACCCGCACTCAAAAGGAAAGTTCCATCTAAAGAAGCTGTTCCTATTTCCATTCCCAAGTCTGAACCGCAAAGAAAACTAGTCGATGAAGACTCTGAAAACACTGATACGGATGAAGAAGTTTTCTACTCTGAAACTCCAAACGTTGAAACTGTGAAAGTAGCAGAACCTCCAAGTCCCAAAGGTGACAAGGGAAAGACTCCGGTGCTTGAGCAAGAAGAAGAAGAAAGTTCAGATGAAGAGCAACTAGACAAAGATTACAGGAAAAAGGTGAAAAATTTGAGACTCCAACACGTTGCTGAACAATTCAAATAGAAACAAATTTGTGACCCTGGAGGGTCAAGTGGTGCACTATCTTCACCAGCTCCTGATGCAGTTAATCAACCCGATAAGGGAACTGGTACCACCACCCACGATCCACAACAACAGCGACTGGAGGAGACCATCACCTATGATTTTGAAGAACCAGAAAAAGAAAAGTCTGAGAAAGAAAAGACTGATGAAGAGGCTGCAGCTCATGCCAAAGCAGAGGAAGAGGCCAGGATTCAGGCTGAAGAACAGGCTAAGACTGCAAAGGATGACGAGGATGAATATGATGACTTTCTTCTACAAAGTCCAGCACGTTCCAAAGAACAAACCTCTGAACCACCAAAGGATCCAGAGTCACCTCACATCTCATCATCATCGGACTCATCTTCTCACTCTTCTCCACCACCATCCAAAAGAACAACCAAATCCACATCCAAATCTGTGAAGAAGCCGACGGACTCTTGGATTTCTCGAGCAAAGACAAGGATCGTTAAAGCTGTCAAGCAGGTCAGGAAGAAAGACGTGCTTTACAAAAAGCTGAATTTTCTCGCTGACCAGGTTCAGTATCTTCATGACGAGAATGACAAGATATCAGCTGAAAGGGAGTACATCCAGAAGTTCATGCAACGGGATCTTCAAGGGGAAATGAACGAGATGATCAAAGGTTACACTCACGAGTTCCTTCTTGACATCGTTCCTGGAGTTACAAAGGAGTTTTACAAACAACTCTATCAGAATCTATTACACTTGGCCAAGCAAACGATGAGATCAACACCAATGCAAGTAAATATCAATCCAACTGATCCCATAATATTCTCAGATGCTGAATTGGTTAACAGGCTTGTATCTAAAATGTACAAACAATCTGCAACATTTGCTTCTGACGAAAGTAAATTGTTTGAAGCATTGCTGGAATACCAACTTAAATCAGCATACAGAGAAGAAGCTCAAAGGCCTAAACGTCCAAGAGACGATGAAGGTAAGGATAAGGATAAGAATGACGAGCCTAAATGCCCGAAGAATACTGGTGAATCATCCTCCATGCAACCTCCACCCCAAAGGACTCCAGCTCAACCACGATCTCCTCCTCACTCTTCTGCTGAAAAACCTCAGGACTCTGAGTTACCACCCCAGATAGAGAAAACCGGTGATCACTTTAAGTACACTGGTGGTGACGATGAGGAAGTCCCTGAGCCCCAACAACAACCCACCTCTCCAGCTTTAACAAAGAAACCATCATCCTCATCAAGGCCAAAGAAGAAGAAGAAGACGCCTAAGGCTGATGTCGTCTCATGGCTCGACGAAGATGACACCGAGTTTGAATGGTTCTCCACACTTGTTGATGCCACTCCCGCTCTAACTGATGATCCATATATGGTAGAAGGTAGTACGTTGGAGCATGCTAAGTCATTGCAAGAGAAGTTTCATGTGAAGAAGATGACGAAATCAGAGTTGAGAGAATCAAGAACGAAGCCTTTCAACTACTCAAAGACAGCTCGAAAAGTGCTATTGAAGTCGAATATCACCTTGAAAACATAGCACGAGCCATGTCTACCAACATTGATGGGCTCAACCTGAAGCAAACATCGACTTTACCAAACGAGACAACCCTCCATATTACACCGACTGGTCTAAACCTCTACCAACGATTGGCCAACCAGATCAACCTAGGATTCCATTTCGCTACTTCTTCAACAAAGATTTGGAATTTCTTCTACACGGTAGCGATGGTTCAAAGAAATACGCTACATCACTGACATTGATGCAATGTACGGGATTCACCATTGGCCAGAACGCCGACGAATCTACTACAAAAGCTGCCAGGTTCGAAAGTCTCCACATGAAGTGTACAGTGATAAAGGGATCGTTGCTGTTAAGCATGTCACCCTTTCGTCTAAATGGGATTACACCTTCCTCAAGTCTATCGTGGTCAAAAGACAAGACGAAAGGGACTATGAATTCTGTGAAGCGGACTTTCAGAACTTGTCTCTCAACGACATTGAAGATCTATATATTGCTAAAGTACAGGGAAGAATGAGACATTTCTTGACTGAAATTCAACGTGAATACATCAAGTCCTTACTCATCTTCATCAGAAGCATAGTGATCCAAGAACGTGTAGAAGATTTACAACTTGCTGTTGAATCATATCAGACCCGTGTCAACTTCACCAGACCTCAGCTAGAAATACCTGACATCAACCAGCTTTCACAATACACTCTCATCAGCAAACCATTCGGAGTAGTTTACCGTAGCGAACTACAACGCAACTGCTTGATGGCGTGTAGAGATCTTCACAAGTTTGGGGATCACACATTGAAGATGGTCAGGGATGGCTTGGCTTATAGGTTGAAGGAGATACATGAAGGAATTGGTTCTCCTAAGCGATGGAATTCTCAGGATAGACGGGATGTGAAGAGGATCATCACTCGTATCGATGAAAGGTTGTACAGAAGGGACCAGTTCAGAACTCTGGAAAGCTTTGTAGGTGGTCGTCCCAGGTTTTCTCTCACCGGCTATCAACGCCCGGATCGCATTCCTGGAAAGATTGATGGACTTCCTGGTACCCCTTAAACTGTTTCATTTTCATTATTAATTTGGATGTGTGATTATTTTCATGGTTTATGCACACATAACAGTGTACAACCCGCACTTGTAAATAAAGGACCCTGTGGTACGCTTCAGTGCCACAATCCTTATAAAAGGAGCGAAAACTTCTTACTTTTGAGTAAAACTTATCAAACCTTTCACTTTTTCAAAGGTTTTGCTCAAAAGAACAAGTACTTCCCCTTGTGATTTTCAAAACCTCAACCGTTTATATCACTTGTTGAGGGGGAGTATTTGACTTACAAACTTTGTTCACAAATTGTTCTTTGTGTAATTTTCCCACAAAACTCAAAATGGTCATATTTATCCTAAACATTTCATCAAAAATAACATATTTATATGCCATTTTTTAGGGGGAGAAAAATTATGTGATAAGAAATATGTTGTGTTTTGCTATTGAATCCTCGTGTGAAAAGACTTCAACCCATGAATTGACGGGATCTGAACAGTCATACATTGAAAAGATTTGTCTTCCAAGACTTATCCAAGTAAATTGTACCCATTCAAGAAGCTCTTGATAGACATGAACTTTGACGGGTTTGACAACCTCTCGGGGTTGTCCACATCTTCAAGGTAGTTATTAGAGCTAGTTGTCACCTAAAAGCTGACAATGTATCTCTTTAATTATGCAACGTAATCGTGTCTTGCAAGGAATTGTCTATCTTGAGTCGATCAATTCAAAAAGTGCGCGCTCTTCTCTGACTGTGCAGATTTCTATTAAAACTCTTAAGCACATGTGGAGGGGGAGTATTTCTGAAAATATAAAACTCTTGAAGTGTTCAAACATGTTTTTCATTCACAAACACTTCGAGAGATTTTTCATGAAAATGGTTTTATGGCAATGGAGTTATAAGGTGATTAAGGTTAGGAATAACCGTCCTATGATCCGCCAGAGCCGGAGGGATCTACCCAAGGACACTACCAATAGTTAGAATTAGAAGTCCTTAGGTATGATTATAAAAGGGAGAAAATGAGAATCGGAGAAAGAAGGAGTTGAAGAATTAAAAGGAAAAGCAAAGAAAAGAAATAGCCCTCCAGATTATTCAACTTAGGGCAGACACCGGTTCAATTCATATGCTACTGGTTGTCACTTGATGACGCCGGTATTGAAGATTAAAATTCGTCATGGACCCAGTGACGCATGCACTAAACCTTCTTAGCCACTCAAGTTTCTCTCAACAGAAGCTTGTTTTATTCTCACAGGGAACCCTACGTAAACTATCGGCTTTCTCTTAGAGATTTCTGGTATTGAAGAAGGAGACCCTCTCCCTAGTCTCTGCTCAGGAAAACCAAATCGCACTATTGAGTCTAGAGCCACGAGATTCATCAAGGATCTCATAGGTACACTTGACATTTCATAACTTGTTGTTCAAATAATAAGAACAACAGTGGTACGTTATCGAGTCCTTCACAGATCCTAGCAATCTGTCGAGAACATTTATGAGAGGTTCGCATCATGTGATCCTCAGTGATTGAATGGAAACTCCTGCCAGGGTCATCATCAAACAACCCTGACAGCAGGTCACTTCGGTAACTCCCCGTGGATTACGCTTAGTGTGTCTCAAACGGTCTACAGTCGTGGAGTGATGCTTCGGTGTACCTCAGCGACTCATCTGAACCGTAGATGTACTTCGGTACATCTCGTTATCTCACTTGTGGGACTCCGGTTCAGGAATGGCCTTTGTGAGAATTAGAGTTGCGTTTTTACACTATGCTGTTAACACTCTCGAAGTTCGAACTTATTACTAACCTTTATTATGTTTACTTTTTATGGAAGCACTGGAGCGGACTGATCGTGCAGAGTCTCCACATGCTCATACCAACATCATCACTTATGGAAGTTCTCTCATAATCAAAGGCAACACAAAGTCAGAATGATTCTTCGTCAACAAAGAATCTACAAAGTTTAAAGACTTAAAGAACTTCATCAACTATAATCCAACGTTAAAGAGCGTGTGAGCATGTTGGAGAAAGACGTGGAGACACTGGCGAAGCTGACCTGATGCAGAAAACAACAACATACTATCACTTTCAAAGAACAAAGAACTAAAGAACAAATAAATCAGAAGACGTCAAAGCAGAATCCTTCAAAGAAAACAATTTCTCTACACTGGGGAGATTGTTCGAATCAAGACACTTCTTCTCACAAGAAAGAAGAATGTCAGAAGACGTCAAAGCTACTATTACATCAGCAACTACATCGTTTATCACTCTTTCATTCATCACCAACACTTAGGGGGAGATTGTTGGAATCACTCCTAAACTTTAATTCAAGTGTTAGAGATTCATATGTAATAGTTAGCTTAATATGGCCTTTATGTTAGTAATTAAGCCTTAGGCTTATGTAGAAGGCCCATAAGCCTAGGCCTAGTCCAATAAGGAAAAGGATGGGAACTTGGAGTGTTGCCCTAGTTCCCTCCTATAAATAGTCTTGTAAACCTTCTATTGAAGGTTGGTTGTTTAATTCAATCATTTACACTTTACGCATAACCATTCTACTATCATACGTGTGTGTGTGTGTGTATTGTTCATCCGATATCTTCTTCATCTATTTCTTTTATTGATGCTTGTGTTACAATATGGGAACCTAACACTAGGAGTGAATCAATCCTTCATAATGCCAAAGATGAATTTGTTCTGGGTAACCTTAAGTATGTGGCTAAAGGAATGGATAAAGAGATCTTTGGACTGCCAATTCCTGATACTCTTCTCACTGACAATATTAAGAAGACAGATCACTTTAAATTGTACAATAAAAGGGCTTCCAGATCCACTGTTAATGTTGACGTCTCTCCCACTCCACCACAAACCAAAGCTGCCAAGTCTACCTCAGGATCAAAATCTTCATATGCTGCTCTTCCTAAAAAGAGACGTGAAAGGTCACAACCTACTGACACCACAACCCAGAAGCAGAAAAGAAAGAAGAAGGAAGTGGGAAAGGGAAATGTTGAGGAAACTGAGGTTTCGAGGGGTAATACGAGTTTGATTGATGAAGATGATGTTGCTCTGCAACTAGGGATCAAGCAAAGCCTAGAAAGTCAGAATGTGAGAGAACCTGTTGGAGGAGTAGTGCTAAGAGAACCTGAACAAGTGCCTCGCCAAACAACACCAATCACACAAGACAAAGGGAAAGGGATTGTTGGTGTAGAACAAGCTGCTCACATGCTTCTGACCTTCTACTCTTCACCATCAAAAACTACAACTCAATTTGAGCTGAAGAAAATAAGTGTTGAATCATTGTCAGTTCAAGAACAATCTGGATTGGAAAAAGAGGTATCTTATGCACAAGAAGAAACTCCTACATAAAGTGATACCCAGTCTGATCAAAATATTAAGGAAGAGTTGCAACAGGACTCACAAGAGAACCTTGAGTCAAGATCTGATGAGACCAAGCACTTGGAAGAACCTAATATGTCTATTGATTCTCTACCTTCATTGAATAATCTAGACACAGACTTCTCCTTCGGGGATCAGTTCATAAACGACAAACCCACAAACACTGAGACTCTGAAGCAAGGTAATGAGAAAGATGAAGTAGAGTCCATGTTCACCGTCGACATACAGCAAGACACTTCTACAATCCCGCCTATGTCTGCTCCTACTCTTGAAACTGCACTTCCACCACCCAAACCTGCTCAAGCAACCGCACTTCCACCACCTGATCCTACTAATGATCAATCACTTGAACCAGTGGTTATAGTCTCTGACACATACGCTCCTCCTGCCTCTCCACATCCTGCTTCACCGCCTCCAGTCAAATCTACTGAGCAGTTACTTGAAGAGGCTATGACACGTATTGCAACCATTGAGAAGCATTTTCCTATCGCCTTCAATAATCTTGATAGTCGTGTCAAAAAGCTGGAGAATTTTAAAATCAATGAGGTTATTACAAAGGCAGTAGAAGATGATATCAAAGATGCAGTTGAATGGGCAATGAAGGCTTCGTTACTTCAACGATTTAAGGACTTGCCAATCTTTGATATGAGATCAGCTCTCTCTGAAAGGATGTACGATGCAGGAGAGCATTTGAACGATACACATAAGAAACTATACGAAGCACTCGATGAATCAATGAGACCTGACAATTATCAGCAATTTGTGGAGGATGTACGAGAAATGGATAATAAGAAGAAAAGAAAGACTGTTCCAGAGAAAACTACTGATAAGTCTGGAGGTCCCAAGCCACCACCTCCAACTGGAGGAGCTGGAGCTTCTGGTACTGGTGGATCTTCAGGCACAACTACTACACCTTCACCACAACCACCATCATCACCACCAAAACCTTCCAATCAATCTTGTCCTTTCGGAAAACAGGGAACTCAGAAGAAATCTGCAGCTTGGACAACAGTTGATTCAAGGTTCACAATCTCTTCAATTCCTAAAGATCAAATGTTTCATGAAGAGTCGTATGTCATGGCAGAGTCCGAATTCGATGAAGATGATGCATCCACCAAACATATTCCTAAACCGTCTGAAGATGAACGGTTTGATACGTACGTATCAAGAGAACGCTCTAACACATCTATAGTGGCACCTTCAAAGGACACAATTCAAAGCTGGTTCACCGAAGAGAGACCTCATACTCCAGAACCTTCATGGTCCATCCCAAAGTCTAACATGATGATTCCTGATAACAACTGGGCATCAACTATCACAAATAACTATGAATCCCCAGATGAAGACTCTCTTTTGCACATCACTGGAGATATGGGTAGCTTTATGAAGTGGTTTTATGAAAAGAAGGGAATTTCATCTATCACTCCAAAGGATCTTGAAGGACTTGCTTTTGAAATTGTTAAGGTGTTCCACTCAGATGCCAATCAGCTCCAATGATCTTCCGCAAGATGGAAGAATGCCACAAGATGCTGAATGATCAAGTCAGTAAGCAGATTGGTCGATTCAATGTGAACAGGCCCCTTCCTCTCGGTGGTGAACCTAGACAAATGACTATTCAGTCTGAGTTCTTCTCCAACCATGACCTGGACTATCTTTGTGCTCATACTACTGAAAGAAGACCAGCCTTATCAATCTCAAAGATGAAAGATGCTACCTACTCTGATCAAGGCCTTGAACAGATGGTTCCGGATTAATTCTGGGCAGACAAAGAACAAGTATATGACATCGAGGCTTCGTACGGAATTTCTCATTGGTGGTTCAAGAAGAAGAATTTCTACATTGATAGACATAGTGCCAATAAGAGTCGCAGAGCTATTCGATCCAAGGTGCAAATTTTAAGTGTTGTCAGTGTAGAGATCTTCCAAATCTATGGCTATGATTACCTTAAGAAGATTGTTCTTCGAAGAGCGGACAAGAAGGATCATGTTATTGAAGAAAATGACTTTAAACATCTGCTGACAAGTGACTTTGAAGATCTCTATCTTTTGAACCTTCAAGGACACCTTGAACACCTACCTGCTCGTGAAAAGAAAGCTCTCTCTGCCACTGTCAATCTTTGGATCAGAGGCTTAGTCATCCGAAAACGGGTTGAGGACTTTCAGCTTAGGATGGAAAGCTACCAGACTTGGGTCAATCTAACAAGGCCACAATGGGATGCCAAAGGACATGAATTTCGTCACGACTATAGAGTGCTTGACACCCCCAGAGCCATCCTCTTCCACGACAGGTACGGGACTCGCATGCTGATGAGATTGTGCGAGCTATACAAATTCAGTGATGGTACTCTCAAGATGGTCGAAGAAGAATTGAACTCTAGAGTGAAAGAAATCAGAGTTGATCTGAAGCCGTGGAACAAAACAAAATTCTGGTCTGATGAGGACTTAAAGAGGTGTGAAGATTTCATTGTTGTAATCAGGCGAAGACTTAAGACTCGAATGATCTTCCGCAGCCTTGAAAGTTTTGTTGGTGGTAGACTTCGTGAAGGTCATTACAAACTACTTCAAAGAACTGAATGAAGACATCTTCCGGAAGTAGTTTCTGTTTTGTATTATTTATGTGTAAAATGTGGTGTACAAACTATGAACAACTATAATGCATGTAATAGTGTTAGGTTATGTACTGTGGTTTCCCTTTGTGTCTAAAAAGGAACTTGTTGTCCACTTCTGATCTTATAAAATTGGACACATTTTTCTCCAACAAATGTTTTATCTCATACATATTTAAATCACTTGAGATCCAAAATCTCAAAGGATTTGAAATTTTGATCGGGGGAGAAAATGTGATATAAATATGAAAGATGATAAAAATTGACCATTTTTGTCTCAAAGTGCATACTGCTCTCTAATATGTGCTAAACTATTTTCGAATCTCAAAGCATATATTAAGGGGGAGCATTTCAAAACAAATTCAAACCTTCAAGGTACAAAGTTTTCCATGCTTTTATATAATGTACCTTGATTGTGTGTTAAATGGTTTCTAAATGTTTGGTAATCGTGGTAGTACTTCAAAGGTCTCTTTCCTCTATGTGTCAAAATGATTTCAAATATTATACGCACATATTGAGGGGGAGAATTTACCAAGAAAATCAAATGGCTTTTCCTACGGAAATTGTGATCAAGAAATTATTTCAAAGATCTCTTGCCTCCATGTGCTAAACAATTTCAAAATCATATGCACATGTTGAGGGGGAGCATTTCTAAAATATCAAAACAATTAAGATACAAAATGCTTTGATTCTATATCACAAGTATCTTGATTGATTTTCAAATGGTTTTCAATTGGTTTCAAGGAAGAAAGAACAATACCAAAAGACCGACCAATTTAATTTATGCATGGTGTTATAAGGATGGTTAGGTTAGGTATTCGTTCCCACGATCCCCGTAACGAGGGATCTACCTGGGACAATCCACTAGTTAGTGTAGAAGTCCTTAGCTATGATGATAAAAGGAGAAAATGAGAATCGGGAAGAGTGCGGATGAGATGAGCTAGTACTGAATAAACCCAACAAACTTCTAGTTATGAAGTCTCGGTAAGCACTGAAGGGGTTGAAGAATGAAAAAGAATTGAATGTAAAAAAGGGTGAAAAGAAATAGCCCTCCAATAATTCAACCTTAGGGCAGAAACTGGGTTCAATTCATATACTACTGGTGGTTACCAAGGTAACATCGGTATTGAAGACAAGACGTCATGGACCCAGTGACGCATTGCACTTCAACTTTCCAAACCACTCAAGTTCCTCTTAAAAGGACTTGTTTCATTCTCACGGGGAACCGACATAATCTATCGACTTTCTCTTAGAGATTGTTGATATTGAAGAAGGAGACCCTCTCCTTAGTCTCCGGCATAGGAACCAAATATGCACAATTGAGTCTAGAGCCACGAGATCATCAATAAATCTCATTAGGTCACTTTCAATGAAGACTCTCTGTTTCACACAATGTGGAAAGAGAGATTATATCTTATGAGTCCTACGCATTATCCTTGTGGTATTGCCAGAACATCTGAGTGATATGCATACATATTCACAATGAATATGGAAAGCCTTCTGGAGCCAACATCAAACAAGCTCTTGGTAGGTGTCATGTGAGATCTATCCAATAGATCAACCATGTGACAACTGAACAGAAACGATGGGGCGATTCAATCTTTTGAATCAATCCTGGTTCAGTTTATGGATTGACGGATACCTTTGAAAAACCGGTCGTTGTGCTTAAAAACTCTTTTCTCTAGCACATCGACTGTGTACAAATATTAAAAATTAAAAGGTGTTTATGATTGATAATTGATTTTCATTAAAACCTTCGTTGTATTGCAAAAACAATTTCTATTGAGCGATACATGATTGTTTTTCAAATCTATTTTTATCAATCAGTGAGTTTCAATTCGCTGGTTCACTCACTCCGTGTTGTCTTCTCTGAGACGTTCCGGTTTGAGAACGGCTTAGAACAATGCGAAACCCTGTCAAGGAGATTCTTCGAAATTCTTCCTGATCACAGGCAGTACTTGTACTGATCAACGGGGAACCGTGGGCCGTGTACCTCAATTCAACGAAAGTGATCAAAGACACTTTCGTATGCTTTATTGCTAACTGTTTTATGCAGGTACACCCCGACGTTTGCAGCTGATCAGAATGAAGCGGTTAATCCATAGCCGCATGCTCACCCAACACATTCAGTTCTAAAGAAATCATGATTAGTGCATCAATGACTCTGATATTTTCACTCCATGCTTCTGCTACGCTGTTTCCAATATCATAAATCAACGAAAGCTTCCGCTATTCTGATGAAAATACATCATGATCCAGAATGTGAGCATGTCGGTCCAAAGGTCACAACATCACATCATACCAACACCACAAAGGATGAGTCAAAGATTTATGTTTGCTGATGATCTCAAAGCTGGCTCAAATAACTCATTATCAAGTGGATCAACTCTATAACCTCCACGCAACATACAGTGTAGTTGAACAATGATGAAATCACCACAGAAGCACATAGTTTGAATACTTTGATGAAGAGAGGTCTACGAGCTCAAGACTGAAGATTTATTAGAATGCTAGGATTCACAATGTAATTTATGGGGTGACCTCCCTTAGGGGGAGATTGTTAGGAATTGGAAATTCTATTGTGAAGCATCGGTCACCCCAAGTATAATCTAGCTTAAGTTAGCTCATAGACATATCGTTTATTATGTTAGTAGTTAGAAAGTTATTAGCTTAGTTTTAGTCTAGTGCAACACCGTGGAGGAAGGACGGGTCTTTACCCACTGTATACTTGATCCACAGTCAGTCAGGAGGTCGTTTAGTTTGTAACCTATATATACCCTCTACCTTGCAAGGTAGAGGGTTGGATGTTCTTTGTGGAATCTAACCTTCCAAGAGTTTCTCTTTCTAGAATATCCCACTTTCTCTCTCTAAATCATCTAAATTATACGCCCATATTGAGTTTGTTTATGTGCTTGTGAAATCCAATATGTTACATTTTGACACTTTTACATTTTTGGAAAATTCAAACATATTTCCCTCCTCCTTTGACCATAAAGAAATTAACCTTGTACGTTCTACATTTTTGCTTAAATCGCGTAACTTTTAAACTTCACGTATAACTGTTAAGTTATCCCACGTATAACAAAAACCACATTTTGACATCTCATATCACTTATAGACTAATTTTAGTCTACTTTAAATAAATTCACGGTCATTTCCCTGAAATCTCGTTCTTTTCTGATAAATTGCGAATTACGCGTTTTTGACCCCTGTATCCAGCTTTAAGCAGTGTTTTTGCACCTAATGAGACTTATCACTCATTTTATATTTTTATATAGAGTATAATGATGAGTTTCATCATTCCTACAAGTTTCGTGTTTTTACGATACCCGGTTTTACATTTTATGGCTTAACAACTTACGGTTGGCATTTAACGGAACCAAATCATGCTCTAAACTCAAGATAATACCAAGAATATCCACCTAAGTCATCTTATCTTCATGTGACAGCCCATATGGGGGTGAGTCACCCTTCATGTGGCTTGATCCTAACCATGCTTCATTTTGATGCTTACATGTGTCCTAACTTAACCGTGGTTAACATTTAACCCAATATATGGTTAACCAAACCTTTCCTACTATAAATAGCAAGTAAAAACTTCATAAAAACCTCATCCCCACCCTTCTTGGTCGTTCACCACTTAACACAAACAACCTTCCCATAATTTGATTCATTGTAACATATTGGATTTCACAAACACATCAAACCATGATCACAAAGGGGCGTATACTTATAGGTTTTAGAGAGAGAAAGTTTAGAGGTTTAGGTAACTTAGTGAGAGATAGTAAAAGTATTATTATGAGCTCCAACCCTCTACCTTGGGAGGTAGAGGGTATTTATAGTATCTTACATAAACGCCACCTACGGGCTGTGGATCAGGCATACAGTGGGTAAAGACCCGTCCGTCCTCCACACTGTTACTAAACTAAATACTAATTAACATTAAATAACTACGACTACAAGCTTTCTAACGATTACATACACTTGAGGTGACCGACACTTTAATAACTGGATTTACTAAATCCTAACAATCTCCCCTAAGGGAGGTCACCTCAAATTTCATTGAATACAAACAGATATTATATTAAGATTGTTCTTGGATTCTTGTTAAAGTTCTTTGCTCTGTAGCCCGTAGTCTTTGATTCTTCATGTTTCGCATGTTTGGTTAATCCGAGTGGAGGTCTTTAACTAATCCACGTGATAATGAGTTTTGAGCCAGCTTTGAGATCATCAGCTACCATAAATCTCTGACTCTTCCTTTTTAGTGTTGACATTATGTGATGTTGTGACTTTTGGACCGACATGCTTACATTCTGGATCATGATATCTTCTCATCAGAGTAGTGGAAGCTTTAGATGATTCATGATATTTGCGCAGTAGCGAAGCATGGAGTGTAAACATCAGAGTCGTTGATGCACTTATCATGATTTCGAAGTGAATGTGTTGTGTGAGCATGCTGCAATGGATTGACCTCACAATTCTCGACACTACAAACGTCGGGTGTACCTGTATACAACAGTTAGTAATAAAGCGCACGAAAGTGTCTTTGATCACTTTCGTTGAATTGAGGTACACGCCCACGGTTCTCGCTGATCGTACAAGTAATGATCATGGATCGTATAATTCCAAAGAATTTCCTTGACAGGTTTTCGCAGTTGCTCTAGCCGTTCTCATTGCAACCGAACATCTCAAAGAAGACAACACAGAGTGACTGAACCAGCGAATTTGAGATTCACTGGTTGATAAAAAGAGATTTGAAAAACACTCGAGTACTGCTCAATATAAATTGTTTTTGCAATACAACGAAGGTTTTAATGAAAATCAATTATCAATCATAAACACCTTTTATTTTGAAATATTAATACACAGTCGATGTGCTAGAGAAAAGAATTTTAAGCACAACGACCGGTTTTTCAAAGGTATCCGTCAATCCATAACCTGAACCAGGATTGATTCATAAATTTGAATCGCTCCATTGTTTCTGTTCAGTTGTCACATGGTTGATCTATTGGATAGATCTCACATGCCACCTACCAAGAGCTTGTTTGATGTTGGTTCTAGAAGGCTTTCCATCTTCATTGTGAATATGTTATCATATCACTCAAATGTTCTGGCAATACCACAAGGATAATGTGTAGGACTCTTAAAATATGTTCTCTCTTTCCACATTGTGTGAAACAGAGAGTCTTCATTGACAGTGTCCTAATGAGATTTATTGATGATCTCGTGGCTCTAGACTCAATTGTGCACATTTGGTTTCTTCAATATCAACTATCTCTAAGAGAAAGTTGATAGATAATGTAGGTTCCCTGTGAGAATGAAACAAGTCCTTTAAAGAGAAACTTGAGTAGCTTGGGAAGTTGTAGTGCAGTGCGTCACTAGGTCCATGACGTCTTGTCTTCAATACCGATGTTACTTAGGTAACAGCCAGTAGCATATGAATTGAACCCGGTTTCTGCCCTAAGGTTGAATTATTGGAGGGATATTTCTTTTCACCCTTTTCACATACATTTCTTTTTCATTCTTCAACCCCTTCAGTGCTTACTGAGACTTCATTACTAGAACCTTGTTGGGTTTATTCTAGTTCTAGCTCTATCTCAGTCCGCACTCTTCCCATATTCTCATTTTCTCCTTTTTTTTAATCATTCCTAAGGACTCTACACTATCTAGTGGATTGTCCCTGGTGAGATCCCTCCGGCTCTGGCGGGATCGTGGGAACGAATACCTAACCTAACCATCCTTATAACACCATGCATAAAGTAATTTTGGTCCGTCTTTTTGGTATTGTTCATCAGCCATTTGAACCAATTGAAAACCATTTGAAAGTCAATCTAGGTACTTGTGATATGTTATCAAAGCATTCTGTACCTGAATTGTTTTTGATATTTTAAAAAAAGGCTCCCCCTCAACATGTGCATCATATGTTTGAAATCATTTTGGCACATGGAGGCAAGAGGAAGAATTTACTTCTTTGATAAATATTTTCTAAAAATATCGACATCACTTTCCCGATCAAAATCAGCGTTTCACATATAGTTAAAGATATTTTCTGGAAAGAATGTGGTTTTCAAAAATTTGCTCCCCCTCAATATGTGCATCTGATTTTGAAATTTTTTAGCACATATTAGGAAAAACCTGCACTTAGAGACAAATCAATCACGTTTTAATCCATTTTGGTTTGAAATAGATGCTCCCCTTGGCACATGTAGGGAGGAGAGCTTGTAAATCACTATAAAACCATTTATCGAATTATCATTTTAAATCCAATTTAAATTTCAAATTCTCCCCCGATCACAATTTTCAAATCATTTGAGATTTGTGATCTCGGTAGATTTAAATTGATTTTGAAAGCTTTTGAGGAGAATTGTGACTTGCTTATGAAAACATTTAACCGATAAGGATCAAATCTGAGACTTTAAACTCCAAAGATTAAACATGCTTGAATATCTTTTTTATATCTAAACCAATTGTATGACAAATAACCTTTTGATTTAAATGAAATCATTCTCCCCCTCAATCAATGACATAAGTTGTTGATTGAGAGATAGAGATTTTGACACATGTCAAGTCCAAATGATTTTCAAAAGTAGAGTTCAAGTTATTTTTCAAAGCTGTTAGTTTTCATTTGATAACAAATATTTTTCAGAAGAATATTTAGAAGGAAAAATATTTGTGAAGGAAACATTTGTCTTTTTGGTGACAAACATTTGTTTTTAGAATCAGAGCATGAGATTTAAAAAATGAGATAAATCATGGCTCTGTTCTTTCTTTAAAAACGGGTTATAGACATAAATGACTATAAGCCTTTGTTTTACATTCTCTCATTTTTTTTATTTTTTTATTTTTTTTTAAATGATTTATGTACATTCGAACAACATCTAAAGACCCGTGTCACTCTTTGAATGACAGCACAAAGACCGTAGATATTATCGAATAAAAAAAACATGACAAAATGACAATATTTTTGAAATTTTTCGAGTTTTTCAAATTTTTATGGATTTTTGAAAGTTTTATATTTTTCTATTTGCTTTTTGTTGGTTTTGTAATTTTGTATTTTGCTTTTTGAATAAATATTTACAAGAGATGGATGAAGAAAAACTTTTACTCATCGTCTTCCTCTTGAAGACGTTTGAGTGTTTCCTTTAGAACAAGTCGTGGAAGGATAAACTCAAAACGTTCTCTAGGAAGAGCTTTGGTGAAGATGTCTGCTAACTGGTATTCAATCCTTACAAAATAAAGTTCCACCACACCGTTCTCCACTTGCTCCCTAATGAAATGATTTCGAATGTCAATATGCTTTGCTCTTGAATGTTGAACGTTGTTGCATGAGAGAGCAATGACACTTTTGTTATCACAATACAGAGGGATTTTGTTGAATTCAAAGCCATAGTCAGATAATTGGGATCTCATCCATAGGATTTGAGCACAACAAGATGACATGGCTATGTATTCAGACTCTGTAGAGGATATAGATGTACTCATTTGTTTCTTTGAAGACCAGCTCACAAGCTTATCACCAAATAACTGAGCACCTCCTGACGTGCTTCAACGTGTATCTTGACATCCTGCATGGTCAGCATCTGCATAGGCTGTTAGTGACATACCGGTGTCCTTCGGGTACCAAAGTCCGATATTGATGGTTCCTTGGAGATACCGAAAGACCCGTTTAACCGCTTCAAGGTGCTTTTTGGTAGGCTTAGCCTGGTATCTAGCACACATGCATACAGCGAAAAGAATATCAGGTCTACTGGCTGTGAGGTACATCAGGGATCCAATCATACTACGATATTTCGTTTGATCTACCATGATCTCTGTGTGGTCCTCATCCAGTTTAGTACGCTCTATCATGGGAGTGTCAACAGGGTCACAAGAATCAAATCCAAATTTCTTTAAAATCTCATTTGCATATTTAGATTGATTGATAAAAATGCCTCTGGGACTTTGTGAAATTTGTAATCCCAAGAAAAATGACATTTGTCCCATCATTCACATTTGAAATTTGGAGCCCATCTCCTTAGAAAAACGGTCACATTCATTGGCGTCAGTCGAGGCAGAAATAATATCATCAACATAGATTTGAACGTGAATTAAATGTTTGCCTGACTTTTTGGTGAACAATGTCGGATCAACTGCTCCTTTGCTGAATCTAGTAGATAGAAGAAACTTTGATAGCGTATCATACCATGCCCTTGGAGCTTGCTTCAAACCATAAAGAACCTTCTTCAAGCGATAGACGAGTAGGATGCTCTGGATTCACAAAACCTTCAGGTTGGCTGACGTATACGACTTATTTAAGATCTCCGTTAAGAAAGCCGTCTTTACATCCATCTGATAGACTACCATGTTCTTACTTGCAGCGTTAGCCAAGAAGATTCTGATTGCCTCGATACGTGCAAATGGAGCAAATGATTCTTCAAAGTCAATACCCTCCTCTTGACGGTATCCTTTTGCAACCAATAGAGCCTTGTTCTTTAACACATCACCATGCTCATCAAGTTTTACTTTGAAGATCCACTTTAGAGCAATGATCATAGAATAGTCAGGAGCAGGTACTAATTCCCATACATCTAGTCTATCGAACTCATGAATTTCTTCTTGCATGGCATTGAACCATCTGTTTTCATTCATGGCAGTTTTAACGTCTTTTGGTCAATCTTAGAGAGTACGGAGTTGAAGAAGCACCATAAGGCATCAGTTGCAAGTTGTTTACGAGTGGATACTGGACGAGAGGGGTTTCCAATGATGTTGTCCAATGGATGGTCATGTGTCCATTTTCTAAGGTGTTCATGTGGTTGTTGAGGGACTGAAGTAGCAGAGTTTGGATCTCCTGAAGAAGATGGTTCTGAAGTTAATTCAGGAGCAAATATGTTCTCAAATGGAGCATCTTCAGGAGTAGCAAAGGGGTTATCTCCATCATAGGTGCCAGAAACATTTCCATGATGTACACTCGATGATTGAGGATATGATGATGAGAATGAATGATCTGCAGTAGGAGCTTCTTGACTCAATGACATAGATATTGAAGGCTTGTCCACATTGACTTGGTTGGAAGCAGCCTCTGTTGATGGATAGGACTGATCATTAGCAATAGGTTCATCATATTCATCAAACATTGGATCAAACAATTTCTTCAAATCTTCTTTAGAAGGAGGTACATATGGAATTGTTGGTGAGGGGTTTTGTACAAGGGAAGAACTAATGGGACTACTTAGTGAAGGTTGAGATGCGGGTCCAGAACTTGATTATCCTGGAGCCACTTGCCCAAACAGCTCATCGAACGTGACGTGAATTGTTTCCATGATATCCCGGGTTCTTTTGTTGTAGATTCGGTAACCTTTCCTGTTTTGTGCATAACCCAAAAAAACTCCTATGTCTGCTTTAGCTCTTAATTTAACTAAATCTTGACCATCATTTGTTGGATAGCATAAAGCACCGAACACACGAAGGAAAGAGAGATCAGGTTTTCTGTTGTGAACGAGCTCATATGGAGTTTTACCATGAGTGGTGTGGATGAGAGAACGATTTTGGGTGTAGCAAGTAGTGGCAATGGCTTCAGCCCAGAGAAACATTGGAACCTTTGAGTAAATTAGCATAGTTCTTGCAGCTTCTACAAGAGTCCGATTTCGTCTTTCAACTACACCGTTCTATTGAGGAGTACGTGGAACACTTCTTTGATGACTGATTCCAATGCTTTCATAAAACTGACTTAATTCTTTGTTAACAAACTCAGTTCCATTGTCTGTTCATATGATTCTAACAGTCTTGTTAACTCGAACCTGCAGCTGTTTGATAAGTTTGATGATGACGTCTGGAGTTTCATCCTTTGTCCTCAGAAAATTAACCCAAGTAAATCGAGAGTAATCATCAACAACAACAAGCACATATTTCTTTCCATTGATTGTTTGTACTCTCATTGGTCCACATAAATCCATATGAAGAGTATGAAGAACTTCCAATAATGGGTTCCACTTGGTTAGACAAAGAGATTGGAACAACCATATCAGAAACTGAGTCAATCAAATCATTAGTGGTAGATGCCGCCTGCCGGGTTAGTAGAAACAGTAGATCTATTCAAAGCATGTTTACTTCTTAAAGGTATAGTTCTACCAGTGGGCATCCATTTCCTAATGAGCATTGACTTAGAAAATTTAGGGCACAACTCATTAAAATTAAATTTGCGGCCAGTAGGTATCCATTGATAACCTATATTACTAAATTTTCTTCCTATGGGTTTCCAATATTTTCTAACCATCTTCCGAGTTAGCTTTCTATCCTTCTTAGCATGATTTTTGGCATTAACAATTTTAACTGGGCATTTAACAGCATTAATCAAATCATTCACACCACATTCATGATTAGTAACAGAAACCAAGCAATCATCATTACATGTTTTGCCAAAAGTAGCGAATGAATTAATTACAGTAAACTTATAGCTAATACTAGAATCAACACGATTCGTTTTATTCAACTCAAACTTAATGTTCCTAGGGTGGTCTTCTACTCTCTTCCATTGCACATTCTTAGCTTGCAGGGTCCTATCTTGCTTTGTATTACCTGGAGGCTTTCACCTGCTTGCTTTTGTGTCACTGATTACTCCTGTAGAGGGAATTATGGGAACATTAGTTGGTTGGGCTACCTTTTGCATTCCTGAACTAGAAGTGCAGGGATCTGATCTACTTGAAGGCACTTTAGAGTTCACTTTAAAGTTCACTTTCTTAACACTGGGCATAGAATGGGTTGCATGCTTAGCACTAGGCATAGAACAAGGCATCACATCTTTATCTTTGTCACATAAGGATTTAGGACATGTTTCTCTTAAACATTCTAACAGCTCCTGAGATCATTTGGCCTGAATGCAAGCAAACCTAATTTCACTATCAAGTGGCTTATTTATAAAATCCTCTTCTACAATCTCACGGAGACATTCTAGACTATCCTTAAGGTGAGCGAAATAGTTATGAAACACAAGTTCGTTATTTCTAAGATGAGGAGGAATGTATTTAACAATCACAGTATATTTAGAGTCTGCAGATGACTTTGATGCAACATTCTCATTAAAGACAAATGGCATTTTCCCTTTTTCCTGAGTCTTCAGATTCTCAATTTCCTTTTGTAAAGACGTTATTTTTTCGTTGTTTTGGTCACGAGTGACTTTCATTGAATCATATAACTCTTTAAAGTGTCGTTTAACTTTTTCATTTTCTTCTAGAAAACTCTCATTTTCCTTTTGTAAAACATTAACCAAGTTTTGAAGATGAAAGTTTGAGAACACTGAGAATCAAAAGGAGGAGGCATTTGGGAGCCTGTCACATTGTTTCTTACAAAAGGCATTTGGGAGCCTTTTGTAAAGACGTTATTTTTTCGTTGTTTTGGTCACGAGTGACTTTCATTGAATCATATAACTCTTTAAAGTGTCGTTTAACCTTTTCATTTTCTTCTAGAAAACTCTCGTTTTCCTTTTGTAAAACATTAACCAAGTTTTGAAGATGAAAAGTTTGAGAACACTGAGAATCTAAAGGAGGAGGCATTTGGGAGCCTGTCACATTGTTTCTTTCGACCTTCAATTGTGAGATTTGGGCACTCAATTTTCTGATCGTGTTACAATGAGCTCGAATTTGTTCATCACATTTTCTTATTTCAAAAACTACATCAAATTCAGGTACATCCGAGGATGTCTTGATATTTGAAGTTTTAACATTTTCTTTAAGATGTTGATATTTTAGTTGTAAATTAAAATGTTCAACTTCTAGTTTAGAATAATGTTTCACCAAATTATCATGATCATCCTGTTCTAATTTATCATGCAATTTTGAATTTGTGGTTTCAAGCTCAATGACACGATCATGGGAAACTTTCAAAGCAACAGATAATTCATGAAATTGAGAAGTAGTAATAGAATGCTTAGTAACAGTATAAAACACATCTTGAGCCACACAACTCAATACTAAGTTCTCATTTAAGATATGCATATTTTCCTTTCAATTTCATTATATTTGAGTTCCCGTTCATAGTCATTGACCTCAACAATCATTGCATCAAATTCCGTTTCCATTTCTTTAACATCCGAGTTTATCCCTTTTTGAAGACTCTCAAATTGACCTTTTAATTGTTTAAAGAAAGGCATGACCTCAGTTAAATAGCATTCTTTAGTTTGCTCAAAACCCCTTTCCCCTTCAGTTATCCCTGTAGGTGTGATTCCCTTCTTACATGTCTTCTCAAAATCAACGAATAGTTGATAGACAACATACAGGCTAATTAAGGTCTTGCTATTAGTGGATATAGTTCTAGGAACTAAATGCATTGGTGTATTCGGAGGATACACAGTAGCTGCAGGCACTTTCCTAAGGGGAGTGTTTGTTTCAACAATTACATTTGCTTTTTGCTTATCCATGTCTTTCTTCCAAAAAATTTGTTCTGGGGTTAATTGAGTTTGAGGCTTAAACCTGTTCAGGGAGATCCAATTTTCTTTTGTGTAATCATGGGGTTTGATCATTATGTTATTCTTTTTACACTCAGGATCTTTTAGCTTGTTATCCATTTTCTCCCTAGAGGCATCTTCTAATTTTTTATCCTCTTCCGTGCTTCCAATACATGAAGGTGTTTGCCTAGGCTTGAGGAATTCATTACCATCATATACAATCGTATGGAAAGCTTTAGCCTTTTTACAATACTCAGGATTTGGTTCCTTTACTAGGGGAATACTATGCTTATCGCTTAATACTCTGTGCTTAATGATCATGTGAGCAGTCTGAATGGTATTCCCTTGTACGTACAACTTATTTTCAAGCTTTTTTTTCAAAGTTTTTAGATTAGAAAAGTCATTCAAAAGTTTCGATTCCTTAGCATTAAATTCTTGTTTAAGCACTTTAACATTATCTTGGAGTTCTTGCTTTTGCTTAACAGTTTTAGAAAGCTTTTCTTGTAAGGAGTTTAACTCTTGTTTTAACACTTCTTCTCTAAAATTACTTTTTCTAATAATTGTACGCATTTGGTTATCCAATTCCTGCTCACGGGTAGTTAACTCAAACTTAGCACGTTGTTCATAAATGGCAACTTGTTCTTTATAGGCATTCAGTTCAGAGATAACAGAATCATCAGGAGCACATGCAGTGTATTCATCAAAAACATAGTCATCATTGACTGCAGAGGATGCATCACTTGGTACGATCTCACTTTCACTTTGTATCACATATTGATCATATGGGACAATATTACTATTACCCACATTATCAATATCTGATTCATTAGTTTCATGAGATTGTACTTCGTTATGTATCTTTTGCTCATCAACTTCATCGTATAGCTTTAATACCTCTGAAATGATTGAATCTTTAGATGGACCAGCCTGCTGTGGTGATGAGACCTTTGGAGAGACCATTTGAGAAATGCTAGCCATAAAGATTGTCTGGGCTGTAGGTTCATCATCGACGTCAGAGTCAAATGCATCACAGTCAGCAACTTGAAAGGCATTTTGATGATTGTGACCTATTTCCTGAATTGGCTGCTCATCCACATCAGCATCATAGGTTTTGGCATTTCCATCCGCAAGAAACAACAACTCTTCTTCATCCAGAACCGCTCCATTGTCCTGATCTTGCACCATCAGCATCTTGTCCCTGAAGTACTCTGCATTTTGAGGGCGTTTTAGAGATGTGCAGTTCCTTGCAATGTGTCCATCACCACCACAGTTGTAGCACTTGATTGGCTTTACTTGTCCTTGATTTGTATTCCTTCCACGATTCTGATTAGCCACATAACCTCCACCTGCTCCAGTATTAGCATAACCTGCTCCAAGCATCCCTTGTTCATACCGTCTTCCTTGCACATTCTGCACCACTACCTTACCATCCCCTGGTATCATCTTAAAGTGCTCAAATTCATCATACAGTTGTGATTCTCTGTCTTCTTTAGTTAATTCAGAACCAGAGAGAAGCATCTTGACATTGTCCCAAACTGCCTTGGCTTCAGTGTTGTGATTGATTAACTTGTAGATGTCTTTTGGAAGACCCTGAAGTATAATGTTTGAAGCCCTGATATCAGCATCATATCTCTTTTTCTCCTTATAACTGAGCTCATCATACGTCTTTGGTCTGTCCAATCCTAAGATCACTATACCATCCGCAGCAGTTTCAAGTATGTCTCTTGTAGTCTCAATCTGATAAGGTCCTTCGTCAATTGATTTGAGAATGTCGACCCCATTTTCCTTTCCCAAACAATACAATCTAATTCGTTGAGCCCATGAGTCATAGTCAGTTCTGTCAAGCATAGGTGGACGAGTATCTGATCCAGCTGCTTGAACGTCCTCAGCTACTGAAGAGATGATTGTAGGCACGTTGGTAGACATGATTACAGATTTCACGGGATTTTATAACTCTATGATTAAACCGGGAAATAGATTCTTTCACGGGATTTTACTAAATCAAGAGAAAACCGTATCAGAAACAATAATCAACCAAGTCGTTATAAACCTTGAGGACAAGTCGCTAAGTCACCAAGTCGCTAAGTAACAACTCACTAAAAGCACAAGTCGCTGTGATACAAGTCGCTAGACACATGTCACTAAAGTAACAGCTCGCTAAGTAGACAAGTCGCTAAAGAACAACTCGCTAAGTGGGCAAGTCGCTAAAGAACAGCTCGCTAAATGGGCAAGTCGCTAAAGAACAACTCGCTAGACTGAACAGTACGGCCACTACTTTGTACTATATGTCGCTTTGTCTCAAAACACAAGTCGCTAGAGCACAAGTCGCTACACACAACAAAGTCAAGTCGCTAAAAATCGTAAAGACAAGTCGCTTCGTTGACAAGTCGCTAGCCGAAATGGTACAGCCACTACTTTGTACTATTTGTGGCTTTGTCTCAAAAGACAAGTCGCTAGTGCTCAAGTCGCTACCACAACAACAACAAGTCGCTGAATAATAAAGAAGCAAATCGCTACCAAGAATACTATTCCGAGACTCAAGTCGCTAGCTAGAAACGTTCAAACACAACACTTTTTCAATCCAAAACTAACCCAACCACAGTGATTCAAGCTTTCCAAATCAAAACCCAAGCACTTACAATGATTCTAAACACAAAAGTACACTCAAAATCAAAACTTTAACACAAGAAATGATCCAAATGATGCAAATACCACTAAACCTTTTCAAACCCAAAAACCATATAAAACCACTTAGAAATCCAAGAACATGTAAGAGAGATGATCAAACCATGGCTCTTGATACCATTTGTAACATATTGGATTTCATAAACACATCAAACCATGATCACAAAGGGGCGTATACTTATAGGTTTTAGAGAGAAAGTTTAGAGGTTTAGGGAACTTAGTGAGAGAAAGTAAAAGTATTATTATGAGCTCCAAACCTCTACCTTGGGAGGTAGAGGGTATTTATAGTATCTTACATAAACGCCACCTACGGGCGGTGGATCAGGCATACAGTGGGTAAATACCCGCCCGTCCTCCATGGTGTTACTAAACTAAATACTAACTAACATTAAATAACTACGACTACGAGCTTTCTAACGATTACATACACTTGAGGTGACCGATACTTTAATAACTGGATTTACTAAATCCTAACATTCATAACTCTAAGTTTATGCAAAGAAGTTTCAAGTAGTAAGTTACTACATCAAATCTCTAGCAAGTTTAAGTGATCTTCTTGAGTTTAGATCCACTCAAGTCACTTAGAACTTCATCACCAATCCTTCAAGATTACAAGGGTGCCAAGGTGTGGAAGTCTTGCTCAATCCAAGGTCCTAAGTGTTCAATCAAAGTCATATCCTTACTAGTTACTCCTTTCTTGATTGAAAGCCAAAAGCTGTAAGCAACTAATCACCACCATCATCTCATGTTTATTATTCATAATCTTGACAATTTCATGATATATATATGGTTACTATGTTGATTCATGATGTACATATACTCAATCACATGTTTTAATTCACATATTGTCATGAAAGTAACAAACTAATAAACTAGTCATATTCTACACATTTGAGACCATTAAAACCAGTCACATATGGACTTTCTAACTTACATACTATTGTAGAAAAGATAAAAAAAGTAAACATAGCAACTTGAATCACCCAAAACAGACAAACGAGTCAAAAGATACGGCCAAAAGAAGTTAGCGAAACCAAAACGCCGAAACTGCCTAATACAAGCTGTTAAGCAGCTGTCCGTTTTGAAAGTGGCACTTATGGTCCGAATCATCAAAAAGTTAAAACACGAAAGTTGTCCGGAACGACATTTCCCTTTCATATTAAAGAAGCTCGGACCCTGAAAACGCTTAAATAGGCCATTATCTTTCAAAAACTGAAACTGCCCTATATATAGTCTCACGACTATACTTTTGTCACAACTAAAAGCAAACCAAGAGGCCTAATGGCCATAAGCCAAGACCACGGCCACGGCTAAGGTCAAAGCTGAGTCTCAAAACCATGGTAGTTAAGACCAAAGCCACGGCAAGGCCATGGCTAAAGCCTCAAGGCTTATTTACCCAAGACCGTTAACTAAGGTGTTAACCTTGGCAAATCAACACCAACACAAACCAAACGACATAACTTTATATACTTACATTATCAAATGATCATATTTATGAAATGACGAGAACTTGTAAAAACATGATAAACTTATTAATATAACAATCTTCACTCAAAACATATGTTTTATCTACTAAGTGCTACAATAGTAGGGAGCTTCATGTGAGGGGTTTCATTTGAGTAAAACATATCGACGAGTTGCTGGATTTACGATTTAAAGTGTCCTATCTCCTCGAACGTTTACTACATGAACTCTGAATTATGATGGCCCGAATGGTAGTACTATTTCTATAAGCGACATACACAAATACCATGTACTACATCATGATCAACATAGAGACGTATATAGGCTTGTTATTTCTTTCGCATCATTATTTCAGCCCTAAGTCGCAACATCCTATTCTAGGTTGCTCGTAGAAGTTCTCACGGCATATCCATCATTCTCATTATACATTTGATATCATTTACTCTGAGGTGAGTTCATAGCCCCACTTTCTATTACTTAATTGTTTTACAAACCCTTGGGGGAAATACATGCTTTATTTTAAATCGAACACATTGCTTTCAAACTATATGTTTATCTGATTTTCATATTGTCAGTAAGTAACCATCATTTGCCAAACATAAGTCCCTAAATCATAAACCATTAATCACTGGAGAGAGTGAGCACGAATATTGTGAATAGATCTATTGGGATTGACGAATCCCGTTTGTGTTGACCGGGTAGGCAAACAAACGCACTATATTTGAGTAACATTAGGTAAAAACGGCAATTTTACCTATTAGGGAAAGTACCAACAGTTTCTCCAATTAATATTGGAACACGTTAACGCCTTGGTTGCATGATCTTGGTGACAAACAAAAGCGGGCTCAAGTATCATATACTTGAGGCATCCGTACCAAACAATAATTACTCTTTTGTTTTCAAACCATTGGTGTGAGTCTAATTAACTCACACTACCAACATAATGTGTTCAACCATCAAACAAACTCTATGAATTTCACTCAACCTTTGTGTTGACAGTTTTAAGCATGTATTTTAGGTCCATAATGTCGGAAGCTGGCACAGAAGAGCAAGGACTAGATCAAGAAGGCTATAAATATTTTATCATTCACAAAACATCAAAGACTTTATATTGATGTACTTTGTAAACAATGGAACCAACTGGGACCTATTTTGTAAACTTTGTTATATTTGAATAATTTGAATGATAAATCCTTTTTAAAACGACTCCTTTAGAGATCATTTTCTATTATTATGACTGTTGTGCCATCGAGTAACACCCAGTTTGAATTCCGCTGCGTATCATGTAATTGGGGGTGTTACAAAAAAAATAGTAAAGCCTATGTTGTCCTTAATAAGGAAACAATGAAAGTCAAAGAATCACTCAACGTGACATTCGATGAGAGTCCTCCCGCAACAAAATCATCACCCTTGGTGGATGATGACTTAGATGAGGAAAAAGCCATTAAGGTTAATGGCAACAAAACCTTATAAAATGACATTGAGGATGAAATAGTCGAAGTTGATGAAATCGTCAACATGAAGGAATCTAAAGATCATCCAATAGAAAATGTCATAGCTAACCTAAACCAAAGAACCCTTAGGTCACAAGCACAAAACAAAAGTAATTTCTTTTGTTTTATATCTACCGTAGAACCTAAGAACATCGGTGAAGCAACAAAGGATGATTGTTAGGTAGTTGTTATGCAAGAAGAATTAAATTAATTCGCCGCAAATCAAGTTTGGGTTTTAGTACCTCCACTTAGGAACCAAACCATCATAGGAACTAAATGGGTGTTTAGGAATAAACTCGACAAAAATGGAGTCATATCTAGGAATAAGGCTAGGTTAGTAGCACAAGTCTATAACCAATAAGAAGGAATAGACTACGATGAGACTTATGCACCCTTTTCTAGACTAGAGTCTATTAGGATACTCCTTGCCTATGCTTGCGCTTTAGGTTTTAAGATATATCAAATGGACGTGAAAAGTACATTCCAAAATGGTTTCATCAACGAGGAGGTATACGTTGCATAACCTCCAGGATTCGTTGATTTCGAAAAGCCGAATCATGTTTATAAGCTCAAGAAAGCATTATATGGCCTCACACAAGCTCCTAAAGCTTGGTATGATAGATTAAAGTCTTTTCTTGCTTAAACATGAGTATACCATGAGAATGGTAGATAATAAACTTTTCACGAAGAAACAAAATTCACATCTCATCATCGTTAAAAAATATATTGACCACATTATATTCGGTTTAACTTGTCAAGAACTATGCGATGATTTTGCTAAGATCATGCATAAGGAGTTTGAGATGATCATGATGGGTGAACTAAATTTATTCCTTGGTCAACAAATAAAACAAATGAAAGATGGTATCTTCTTTAATCAATCTAAGTATATTAAAGAAATGCTTAAGAAATTTAGTTTAGATGAGTCTAAACCAATGAAAACGCCATGTCCACGAAAATGAAACTCACGAGAGACGAAGAAGGTGAGTCCGTGGATAGTACTGAGTATAGGGGCATGATAGGTAGTTTATTACACCTAACGGCAAGTAGGCTCGATATCATGTTTAGTGTATGCCTTTGTGCTCGCTTCTAAGAGGATCCCAAAACCTCTCACTTTGAAGCGGTTAAGCGTATCTTCCGATACATTAAAGGCACTATGCACTTGGTATTGTATTATCTCAAGGGGACCGGTGTAGAAACTATTGTCTATGCCGACTCTGATCATGCAGTAGATTATGTGGATCAAAAAAGCACTAGCGGTGTTTGTACCTTCATTGGTTGTTGTCTAACTTCTTGGTTCTCCAAGAAGCAAAAGGCTCTTGCTATCTCCATGACCGAAGCCGAATACGTAAGCGCCGGAAAGGCATGTCAACAAACACTATGGATGAAACAAGCTCTAATCGACTACGAGATCCATCTCGACGACATCCCTATTATGTGCGACAAAAAGTTGCAATTGACTTGAGCAAAAGCCCCGTTCAATAATCTCGTACTAAACACATCGAAATACGTCATCACTTCCATTGCAAAAACGTTCAAAAAGCAATGTATTTCCCGGGTCGTTCTCCCAGCGAAGGATGAATGGAGTTTACAACTCACGTCGCGTTTTAAGGGTTTTTGAATGGGAAATAAGAGGGAATATTGGGGATTCTACACTATGATAAGGAAACATAAAAAAATAAACGATATAAGCATATAAAACAATAACGTAAAGCATAATTATCCTAAAACGCAATTTAAACCTAAAACGTAACTACGGGAAATCTAAAAACGCGATTTAAAACTAAATTAAAGTGATTTAAGCTAATTTTATGAAACATAAACTAAGTTTAACTAATAAGAAATGTAATTTGAAAAAAAATACTTTTAAAACTTAAAACATAAGAAAAACGCAAAAACGAGCTCACTCGGGTAAAAACCCGAGCCTACAACATAAAGTATTTGAAAAATTGACCTTAGAAAAGAAATTTTATTTTTCCTACAAAGAACAAGAAAATATGATTTTAGAAAAAAGCGGAATATATTTTTGAGTTTTTATTTATTTATTATGAATTAAAAACTAGAAAATAGAAATTAAATGATTAAAAATATTAAAAATAATTGGAAAAATACAAAATTTTTCAGAAAAATACATTTCGGTAAACTAAATCTAAGAAAAATGAGAAACTTGAAAATTCAGCAACCAATAAGCAGAAAATAAGCTAAAGGACTTATTTAGTCTTAAAAGTAAAAGCTTATATAAATAAACAATTTGTGCAATGAATGACAGTAAAGACTAAAGGGCATGATAGATTTGTGGGAGGTGTGTGAGGCGTGGGAAAGGTGAACAGAAAGAAGGTCACAGGTTCGAATCACAGCAGCAACCCTTTTGCTCTTTTGCTCTTTTTTATTTTTTTGATTTCTACTTTTACTAACTTAAAAATTAAGCAAAACTAACTAACTTTTATGAAAACTAACTATTGGAACTTAGCTAAAAAGCATATTGAAGCACGAAACAAGAGAGCATAATCAAAATGAACTAAAAACTTATAATGTCTAATTACTCTAAACTAATAAGCCTAATCCTAAGATAAAATTAAACTGGTGAGTGCAATAAGCTAAAAGGCAGTAGGAATAAGCTAAAGCAAAAACGGAAAAGGCTAAAGGAGACTTAACTTAGCTATCTAGATAAAAAAAATATCAGCTAAATAAAAGGCAGAGAATAAGCAGATTGGTGAAAGCAACTAAACTAAGTAAAAGAGGAGGTTCAAAGTCTATAAGCTATTAAAATGCATAAAACAAACTAGATTAAGGAAACTCCTAATCTACATTATCTAAAAGCTAAATTGGAAATGACATAAGCTAAGGATCGAAAAGATAGAAGATAATAAATCAACTCTTATTCTATTGCTACAACAGTAGCAGTGGCCTAATGGGGTCTTTTCATGCTTAAAAATAAGCTAGAAATCTAAATGCTAATTTACTAATAAGCTAAATTATATTAAGACTAAACTGATAGCTAACTAAAATACCAAATATCAATCACAAACAACTAAAGCATAAGCAGAAAGTTAAACTAGAAGAAGCTTACTAAGCTAGAACTCACTGTGGTGTAGGGCAGTCAAGCAGTGAACCTCCAACTTTATACCACTAGCAGAATAAGCAAAACATTTTTTTTAATTTTTTTCCTTTTGAGGCAAGTGAAACCAACTAATGAAAATGCTATTTTTGAATTTTACAAATTTTATGACAACTATAAATCATTTAAAAACTAAGACTAAACTGCCAAAAACTTACTTTTGAGACAATATGACAGATTGAAAAAATGGACATGAATTAAGATATGAACTTGAAAACTTGAAATTATGATTGAAACATCCTTAAAATCAATAACTACAACTAGAACACTAGAATTCAACTTATCAAAGTTACTAAAACTATACTAAACTACCTAAACCAAACACCCCTTTAATGTGACTAAATTGCAAGTAATTTAAGATAACTTGATGAAATCTGACTTTTACTTGATTAACAACTTAAATTAACATAAAACTTAACATTCTAACAGATTAAAACCAGAAATTAAAGTGAAACTGACTTTGACTTGTCTGTTTGACTTTTGTTGACCGTAATGAAACTTTTTGGAAACCTGAAATTAAGCTAGAAGTAAAGAGAGAATCAGCTCACAATAAGCTTTATGAGCTTATGTGAGCTTCCGAGAAAAACTTACAAAACTTGAAAGAGGTTTTAAACAAAGATTGCTTTAAAATGAAAATTACCAAGGATTTAAATGAACTCAAATTGCATTAATAAGTGGTAAATTACAAGACTAAAATCTGAAATTACAATGAAAATAAATTGATTACACTTCGACAACTATAAAATTACAAGAAATTAAATGGCCAAAATTCCTCTAAGGCTTGAGAAATTGGACAATCTAATCTGTGGAGTGATGGGGCTTTATATAGCCTGAAGAGGGAGCTTGAGGTCTTCTGAGGAAGCTTCTAGGACTCTTAATCTTGGCCATTGATCAATTCTTGTGTCATCAAATCATCCCACAGCCATTGGATTGCTCAGGTGAGGTGTTTGCACCAATGAGATTACTTCATTCTGCCAAGCTGGCAATCCGTGACACACTCTCACTGGCACGTTGTCAGTACCTTCTAGATGGCATTTAAGTACGGGGGTAACTTTTGGGTGTGCAGGGTAAGTCTGATGGAGAGGATAAACAGTAAAAGGAGTTTTAGGCGCGTTTCTTTTTTATTTGGGTATTTTATTGGTTTGACTTATTGTTGACTGGAAGGGGAAGGTTCACAAGGGTTTGGCTAGGGTCATTTAGGAAGGGGTCACAAAGGGCTATGGTATGGACGGGGTTGGATTATTAGTGGGATTGGGCTGGTGGAAAGGGTAAATGGTTTTGTTGTTTTGGATTTGGGTTAATATAAATTTGGATTTGATATTTTAAGTGTAAAGGTAGTTTTATCCTAAATGTAATTTTCTAATTGTCAAGGACCAAAAATATAAATATGTAAAAGGGAAAGGGTAACTTTGGTACAATGAGAGTTCAAGGGTAAAAATGGTAAGTGGGATAAATGAGGGGTAACTTGTGTAAATTAGGAAAGTGAGGGGTATAAAGTGATAAAATGGTAAAGTTGAGGGTGAAAATGGTAATTTAGGGAAAGTGAGGGGTAAATTGTGAAATTTGGTGAAATGAAAGGTGAAATGGTGAAAAATTCCAGAACATGATCCAAGATTCCGTAAATTAACTTTTGAGCATCAAAGTCCATAAAATAGCATCCCTGCATCGGCTTTTGCATTCTTCTCATTCTCGTGCTCGGTTTTCTTCTTTTTTTTGGCTTACTTTTGTCTGTTTTGTCATATCCATACCTGCGGCATGCATAAACTCAAGAAACACACGAATATCAGGTATTAACGGCTCGTTTCCGGTTATTTTGGGGTTATTTTGATAAAGAAAAGGTGTGTGTTTTCGCACATACCAAAATACCCCAGACTAGAAGATTGTCGTGTCCTCACGCATTGTCATCAACTCACGCTTCTAAAACCAAGAATTTCAACCTCTTTCTACTAAATCTATGAAAAGTATCAAAGATTCCTCAAAAGAGATTAAGAAACCCTTAATTCTAAAAACCAAGGTTGTCCAGATCGGGATCCTACCCAGGATCGTTTTCGTCTTTGCAAGATCGTGATCGTAAGATCGGATCGGGATCTTAAGATCCTACTCTAATGTTATTTTTTAATAATTTATGTAATTGTATACAAATCTACAAATTCTAATACATTATAACCATAAAATACTATGAATGTTTCGTATAAATGTTGTCCTAAATTATGATTATAAAATATTTAATAAGATTAACATGTTGTTTTTTGAATTCTACAAACAAACAACCTATAAATGTGTAGATTTTTAGTTTGTAATTCGAGAAAAGTAAGATCGGATCGGATTAGATCGTAAGATTGTATGGTCAAGATCGGGATCCTATAAGATCCTAAGCTTGCAAAGATCCTATGTAGGATCCGGATAATTTTTGCTTTGCAGTATCGTAAAATCGTAAGATCCTAAGATCAGGATCGGGATCCTGACAACTATGCTAAAAACGCCCCATTTACCTTTGATTTCACATATAGATATTACGATTAAGCACTTATCATTATGAGTGACGGTTTGTTGAACTTTCATGTCGATCAATAACTCCAACATTTTTCAAAATACATTTTTAGGATCACGGAGTAGGAAACACAACTCAGCGAGAAGTGACCATACGGATAGAATACATCGTCCCTGATTTTTCACAAGTTCCCAAACTAAGCGTAAAATCGAAATCATTGTTAAATATGACTTTAGATGCTAACACTACCTATGGAAGTTACTTGTGTAATTACCTACTGCTCCCATTTTCCTATTTTCCTCTATTTATTTTATTTTTATTGAGAAATGAATTTCTTCATATTTCTCGTTTCGATAATGTTTAGTCCGATAAAGATATGAAATTCAGACGCTAAGTAGTTTTCCATCTTCCCTCAAGAACCGTTGCAAACAAGAATGAGGTCCACATCAAGGTCCTAATTTAACACGATTTAGGGAGATATCCTTTTTATTTCAACCGAGACAACTCATCTACGAGTCCAGAGACGAAGGCTTTATTTAGATATCCCCCGAAGTCAAAGTTTGGGTTAACATTATTTCATCACATTTGCATTTTTGCAACTTAAGCCCTCGGTCTTTTCAATCACTAATTTAACGGGATTACCGTTTTATCAGAAGTCTTATTATGACTTTAGAATTTTCCTCAACCTTTTTGAAGACCATGACAACGGGGGTACCGTCAGACATAGAAAACTTTTATTTCTTTGGATTTTCACTTTAATACATTTGAGCTTTATTTCATGTTAATTTTTGACAAACTCCGAGTCCCAAGGCTTTTATAACAATAAAAACAATAGCAGCAAACTATCAAGAATTAGTTGTCTATTACACCGCAACACTGACAGTACCTTGATGTGTACCCAACTCTCATAGGCAAGGATTCTCTAAAGAAGATAAAGAACTAATTATCGCCAAAACCTAACATCTTTAATTATTATTACATAAATATGGGGTGAGACAATTTTGTGGGAGCAAAAAGCCATAAGTACCTTCGATGGGTTCTAAAGAGAACCAACTACTCCACACTTAGCATCTAAACTCATAAATAACTATCATTTCTCGATCTTCGCAAATTTAAAATCTCAAATAATGAGATCTGCGAATGCTTAGCCGATAATTTAATTATCTATGGTTAAGGGAACAAGCTAGGGCTCAACACACCCGGTCAAGTCAGAATTCTATTCCTACTCTCACTAGCGGAAAGTCAACAATGTGTCAAAACATATATTAACTTAGCTAATGCTTCGTAAAATAATCTCAAGTCTCGCATTTTTAAAGTCACTTATTAGACACTAGAAAATCTTTCAAAGCTTCGCATATTTAAAATCACTTAGGGAAGCTTGCAAATTCTTGGCCTTGTGGGCTAGAATCGCATTTTATATCCTCTTGTCTAAGCAATTAGCAAAGGCTTTTTTAAGGAAACGCATATTTAAAGTAACTTCTAAGAGACTATGGTATGTGCTAAAACACATACCATTTCTTTACCAAAATAAGCCCAAAATAACCAAGAAAGAGCCGTTTATGTCTAATATTTGCTGGTTTCTTGAGTTTATGCATGTGCAGGTATGGATATGACGAAACAGACAAAAGAAAGCCAAAACCGAAGAAAACCGAGCACGAGAGAGAGAAGAGTGCAAAAGCCGATGCCGGGATGCTATTTCAGGGACTTTGATGCTTAAAAGATCAAATTACGGAGTTCGGGACATGATTTGGGAGTTTTTACAACAAACCTTTACTTTTCCCAAAATTACACTTTCAACCCCTCAACTTTCCACAATTGACACAAATTACCCTTTACTTTCCCATATTTACCAATTACACTCTTGTGCCCTCATTGTACCAAATTTCCAAAATTTCCCACCTTTTCACATTTACACCTTTGGTATTTGGCAATTGTAAATTTACATTTGATAAAATTTGGATTCTACACTTACTAATCTAAGTCCAAAATAAATAAAGTCCAACATTTATATCCATTTTCACCTTTGGCCCATAACCAACCCAAGCCCATCACCCAATTTTACCCTTACCCGTCAAAATGCCCACCACTTAAGTCAACAAATAGTTTAAATCCGGTCAAACACCACCTCTTAACTCCCACCAGTCAACTTAACTCCCCACACAGTCAAACCTTAATAAAAAAAATCCCAAAGCAAACCAAACGCGCCCAAATAAAAACCCAGGAGTAACTGTTCTTCACCCCAAGCTTGTTTATCCTGCTTTCCCTCAAAATTACCCACGTTTAATAGCTTCCAGAAGCATCTGACAACGTGTCAGATGTGTACACGCTTGTGGATCGCCAGGGTGGACAAATGAAAGCATCTGATTGGTGGAGACATGTCACAACAGCAATCTTGTGGCTGTGGTTGATTTGGATGACATGATAGGATGATCAAAGGCTCAGATACAAGGATCCAAAAGCATCCCAAGCTCAAGCTTCTGCTATAAAATCCCTCATTCACCTCAGTCACAAGTTGTCCAATTTTTCACGCATTAGAAAGATTTTGACCGTTTATGTTTCCTTGTCATTTCATTGCTTTCGTAGTGTAACTCTTTTAACTTCAAGTCGTAATTTCAATTTCAAGCCTTGTAAATTTAATTTTATAAATGCAATTTACTCTTTCCTTAATTTTACTTTGTCATTTACATCTTTAAGCAATCCTTGTTAAAAATCCATTTTTAATCTTCAATGTGATTTTCACAAGCTCACATAAGCTTGTTATAGCTTTTTGTGAGCTTGTCTTGTTTACATTCTGTCTCAAATTGAACAGTCAACGAAAGTCAACATGTGATCAAATATTTGAAAGTAAAAAAGGTGTAGTTGGATTTATGGTTTAAAGTAGTTACAAGTTGAGTTTTAATATTAGTTTGAGTGTTCCAATTCAGTTTAGATTAAATTTCATCAAATTAATTTAGTTAAATGCATTTTGAGTTTTTAAAAGTGTGTTTGGATTTGGCTCAATTTTAAGATTCAAGTTATGTAGATGTGTTATAGTTAGGTTATTTCATTGTTGTTAACTGTTTTAAAGTTTTCTCAAGTTTTATTTCAAGTGTTCCATGTCATTTTTTTTTGTTTTAAGCAATTCTCAAATCTAACTGTTACAAAAGTGGATTTTCTTAGTTTTTAACAAGTAGCTTTCATCATTTTCAGTTATCGTAAAAATTTGCAAAAATTAGAAATAGCAAGTTCAATAGCTGGTTTAACTTTGTTCGAAAGAAAAAAAAAATCCAAAAATTCATTTCGGTAGGCTGCCATGAGCTCAAACTTGGTGGTTTATTGATGTTCTACCCTGCATCAGGTACACTCAGTACCATCACAGCTGCTTCAAAGCTGAATTTTAGCTTGTTAATTTGATGTTAGGATTGATTCTGATTGCTTCCATTAGTAGCTTAGGGTATTGGTTTTATCTGTTTGGCCTTTTAGATCCCTGTAGTGCTTATCAGTTTAGTTTATTTAAGCCTTAATCTCATCATTTCTGTCCTTAAGCTTCTGCTGTAGCAGTGTATGTAATTGCTTATTTGCCTATTAGTTAGCTTATTGCATACTTAGATAGCTCACTTAAGTTTCCCTGTATCTAGCCTTATTAGCTTTGTTACTTTTAGTTCCAGCTTGTTTTGGCTTATTTTTGGTTTTTGCTGCATTTGTCTTTATCAGTCCTACTTAGTCTTTTTTCTAGATTTTTAATTTCTTCATCTTAAGTCCTTTTTAGCTTAGATTTTGGATTCTAGCACTTTGGTTGGTGGTTGTTAGCATGCTGTTTTTAGTTCATTTTTAGGATTTTTCTAAATAAGATAGATTAGGGCTTTAAGTTGCTGCATTAAGGCTGTTTTAGCTTAAGTAGTTAGAATCTGCTTTAGTGCTATTCTGCTTTAAGGTTGTGCTTATTTGATCCATTTAAGTTGCAATAGGTTTATTTTAGTTAGATTAAGCTTAAGTGAGCCTGAGATAGCTTGTGGTAGCTTTTAGCTTATTCCATCTAGCTTTTCATAATCAGTTGCTTGCCCAAATCATATCTCCTGTACTCATAAGTTGTTTTTATTATTTTTCCTTGCTTCTAAGTAACATTTTAGATTTTTCTGGAATTTTTCATATTTTTCCCTGCTCATTTGCTATTTTTCTGCATTTAAATTCATTTTCTAGCATTTTTAATTAGCATTTAATTCAAATAGTTCATAAAATGTTCAGAAAATTGCAATTTCAATTTTACTAGGTTTAGAATATTCAAAAAGTTATAAAAAGTATTTTTCCAGAATTTTCTTAGTTTAAACAGTATTTTTAGGAATTTAAATATTTTTAAATAGTTTTAAATTCATAATAAATAGAGAAAAAGTCAGAAAAATGTGATTCCAGTTTTGAAAATTCTTTTTAGTTAATTAAGATTTTTTAAAAATAGTTTCATAATTTTCTCGTTAATTTTCATAAATTTTAGCATTTTAAGTCTAATTTAAATGTTCAAAACTAGTTTTTAATTCAAAATAAATCAAGAAAAACAAAACAAAATTAGTTTTAAATTTCAAATAAATTTCAAATATCATTTTTAGCTGTAAAAAATTATTAGTTCATTTTTAGAGGTTAAAATAGATTAGTTTGCTTTTTAATTACGTTTTATTAGTTACGTTATTTACGTTTTTAGTTATTGTTTGCATCCCTAGTTATAATTTCCTTATTTGAATCATAGATTTAGTTGTTTTTTATTGCTTCCCTTTACTTTTCCTTGCCCCGTAGATTAGAAAACTCAAAATTCCCTTTTTCCCCATTCGAATCCCGAATCACGCGACGTGAGCTGTTAAACTCCATTCATCCCTCGTTGGGAAAACGACCCACTTTGTATTTCTTCGGAAAATATCTGTACTACGAAAATGACTTATCAAACTAGCAAAGACTTTTCAATCATAAAACTACCAAAAGCTTACAAAAAATTTTAAATTTTCCACTTTTTTTGCACAAATTTTTCATTTTATAAAGAAAAACGGGGTTGCGAGAGTACACGACAAAAACAAGCAAGTGCGGTCAAATCAAATCGAAGATTACCTACCCCAGACTAAAACGAAACATTGTCCTCTATGTTTAAAGGTAAGGGTATCAACGAAAATCTAAAAGCCGTTTATAAGTATGCTTAAAGATAAAATTTAGTCAATATGATTTAGGATATCGGATTTCCATCTGCATCGATCATGAAACTCGAGTGGAGAAAAGACAAACTTCGAGCACGAGAGTCTTCATATCGGGAAAATCCTAGACAAGAACATCACAAACAACCAAACACGAAAAATTGAAGAGGCTAACCCCTTCACGTCACTTATTAGAGAAAATAGAAAGATAGAGATAAGCATGGGGTACCTCCCACGAAGCGCTATTGTTTTTTTTCTACGAGTCACTGGCCTGACTCGTCCCTGAATTCATTTGTCCTTGGGGAAGAAAATGGTAGAGATACCAGGGTCGAAAACGGTGTCCTCATTCCCGAAGGAATGAGACTAGGTGGGTTGGGTGGAGAAGAAAGTGTCGGGCATCAGCACATAAGGGATAACTCCCCCTAAACTGATGTTGGACATATCATGAAAGAATGATCCATCATCCGGCGGTTTAGCGGGAGGACGAATGGATGATGGATAGAAATGAGAAAACTCCAAAGAAGTCGGGAGCTCATGGTAAGGGATAAGATGTGAAAGCTTAACAATGAAGGCATCCAACGGAGGATCCTTTTCTCGAATGACGTTTTTAACAAAAAGCTCATCTATGATGAATATCCCGGGTTTAAAAACTTTATCTTCACATGTAGGCTCATCGGGATAAGTGATGGTCGACTCATCAGAGAGAGGAGAGTCAAGAACAACCATATCCCCCCCGGGGTCATTAACAGCATCCTCAATACCCGGTGGTATCAAGTAATAAAAAGCATCCTCAATGATCGTGTCACTTGTCGGATTATCGGAAATCTCGTTCAAAACCTTGCTCAAATCAACCTCGAAGTAGAACCGCTCATATATCGGAGGATAAACATCTGAAATGGTAGGACTGCCACTAATCTCTTCTTCAAATCGAAAGTTTCAAGCTCGGGCAAGAAATCACTATCTTTAACGGAGATAAGAGGCGAACTTGAATTATCGTTAAGGGCTACAATTTTGGAAATGAGAAGATGAACATGTAACAATGTTTAATGTAGTGTTTCATCCTCGATCTGTATATCATCAAGCTCAATCTCTACATCTTCTGGCTCAAAATCATTTTCTTCTTCTATGTTGACGGACTCAGAAGGTAAATCGTCGACGAAATCAATGTCTCCATAAGAATCATTATCGGAACCGGAGAACATCTCAACATGATCGTTCGAGATAACAAGAGAAGGCTCATCACAAATATCGTTAACAACCTCAGACTCACTTGGGATTGGGACAAGGACCTCAACACTAGACAATTCCGTTTCTGGAATAGTGCTAAGATGCTCGTCCCCCATTATGAGAGAGTCAACGGGTTCAACAATTTTCGAAGAAATATAATAATCGACCTCTTCCAAAACGACGTCACTTCTCTCAACCGGCATGAGTGAAGGGGAAGGGTCGGAAATGAAAGGCTCAGAGACGGGAGTGGGATTGCCACTCGAAGGCGTATATTTTGAAGATTCTGGAGGTGGGACAAGTGGTGTGCTCTGAGAGCTAGCAGTTTCCACCACTTCCGTTATGGTCTCCGGTTCTCGTTCTTGAGAAACATGAGATTGAGAAATCGTATTAGGCTCAGCATGTTGGTTCGTTTTGTAACTTGACAAACTCTTAATGGTGAATCGTGAAAGATTATAATCAATTCTAGACGGTTTAGGATCGGAGTTGAGAGTACAAACGGGTTCATTAAGTGGTAATTCTTTCATAGATTTTTGTTCATACTGCCCATACGTACAAGTCAAACAAGTATACCGGTTTCCACAAACGAGACAAAGACGGGCGAGTGCAAAAGGATCTTGATTTGGATTAATAAAAGCACTGCACATATTACAAAATCCGTTTCGACAGTTATTTCCGCACCGGTCGCACATACAGTTTAAACATCGATATTGATTTTCTTCCATCGGATTTTTACAGTGAAAGCAATGTCGGCCGAGAGACGGTTTTGTTTTAAGTTCGGTTAGGAAATATTCCTTCAAAATTTTCTCATAAGGATCTTCATGAACGATGGGATCATGAGGACCTCCACATTGAGCACATTTAAGAGATGCCATAAGAATTATACTTTTAGAGGAAAAGGAGATAGAATTGACGGTTCATAGGATAAAGATGATTATTTTTGGGTTTTTATAAATAACAAGCATAAAAGGGAAAATAAATTTTGAAAAGGAAAATCTTTTTGGGTTTTTATATGAAAACTTTGAAGACACAATATTTTTGGTAATCGTCCCGTCAACTGGTTCTCGGTAGCTCTCAAAAGTACTCGCAGCGTGGCGGGAAAGAAGAGTGGATCTTTCCTCGGTCTGCAATTTTATGTCAAGACCTCCTAGAACCCCGTGTATAGGTTGTACTTTCAAGGTGAGCCGACGTAACAATTGACATTTCGATTTGTTTTGTTAGTTTTTTAATTTTTATGGTGTTTTAAACACTTTAGGAAAAGTGTTTTGGTTTTTTAGATGTTTTTGGGTTTTTATAAAAGATATATTTACAAAAACAATAACTTCTCGGGGAAGGATCTTCAAAAACAAGCGAATCGAGACGGAATCGGAAACTCACTACATGCCTTCCCCGGCAGCGGCGCCATTTTGATTAGTTCGATTTTGTAGTATAGATATTTTCCGAAGAAATACAAAGGCAATGTATTTCCCGGGTCGTTCTCCCAGCGAAGGATGAATGGAGTTTATAACTCACGTCGCGTTTTACGGGTTTTTGAATGGGAAATAAGAGGGAATATTGGGGATTCTACACTATGATAAGGAAACATAAACTAAAATAAACTATATAAGCATATAAAACAATAATGTAAAGCACTATCATCCTAAAACGTAACTACGAGAATTCTAAAAAACGCGATTTAAAACTAAATTAAAGGGATTTAAGCTAATTTTATGAAACGTAAACTAAGTTTAACTAATAAGAAATGTCATTTGGTAAAAAGAAACTTTTAAAACTTAAAACATAAGAAAAACGCAAAAACGAGCAACACCCCTTTATTTTTTTGAGGTGTGTGAGGCGTGGGAAGGGTGAACTGACATAAGGTCCTAGGTTCGAGTCACAGCAACACCCCTTTTGCTCTTTTTTATTTTTTTGATTTCTACTTTTACCAACTTAAAAATTAAGCAAAACTAACTAATTTTTATGAAAACTAACTATTGGAACTTAGCTAAAAAGCAGATTAAAGCAGGAAACAAGAGAGAATAAGCAAAATGAACTAAAAACTTATAATGTCTAATTACTCTAAACTGATAAGCCTAATCCTAAGATAAAATTTAAACTGGTGAGTGCAATAAGCTAAAAGGCAGCAGGCATAAGCTAAAGAAAAAAGGGGAAAGGCTAAAGGAGACTTAACTTAGCTAAATAGATAATATATATATATATATATATATATATATATATATATATATATATATATATATATATATATATATATATATAGGCAGAGAATAAGCAGATTGGTGAAAGCAACTAAACTAAGTAAAAGAGGAGGTTCATATTAAGTCTATAAGCTATTAAAATGCATAAAACAAACTAGATTAAGGCAACTCCTAATCTACATTATCTAAAAGCTAAATTGGAAATGACATAAGCTAAGGATCAAAAAGCTAGAAGCTAATAAATCAACTCTTATTCTACTGCTACAACAGCAGCAGTGGGCCTAATGGGGTCTTTTCATGCTTAAAAATAAGCTAGAAATCTAAAAGCTAATTTACTAATAAGCTAAATTATATTAAGACTAAACTGATAGCTAACTAAAATACCAAAAATCAATCACAAACAACTAAAGCATAAGCAGAAAGTTAAACTAGAAGAAGCTTACTGAGCTAGAACTCACTGTGGTGCAAGGCATTCAAGCAATAAACCTCCAACTTTATACCACTAGCAGAGTAAGCAAAACATTTTTTTGATTTTTTTCCTTTTGAGGCAAGTGAAACCAACTGATGAAAATGCTATTTTTGATTTTTACAATTTTTTATGACAACTATAAATCGCTTAAAAAGCTAAGACTAAACTGCCAAAAACTTACTTTTGAGATAATATGACAGATTGAAAAAATGAACTTGAATTAAGATATGAACATGAAAACTTGAAATTATGATTGAAACATCCTTAAAATCAATAACTACAACTAGAACACTAGAATTCAACTTATCAAAGTTACTAAAACTCTACTAAACTACCTAAACCAAACACCCCTTTAATGTGACTAAATTGCAAGTAATTTAAGAAAACTTGATGAAATCTGACTTTTACTGAATTAACAACTTAAATTAACATAAAACTTAACATTCTAACAGATTAAAACCAGAAATTAAAGTGAAACTGACTTTGACTTGTATGTTTGACTTTTGTTGACTGTAATGAAACTTTTTGGAAACCTGAAATTAAGTTAGAAGTAAAGAGAGAATCAGCTCACAATAAGCTTTATGAGCTTATGTGAGCTTCTGAGAACAACTTACAAAACTTGAAAGAGGTTTTAAACAAAGATTGCTTTAAAATGAAAATTACCAAGGATTTAAAATGAACTCAAATTGCATTAATAAGTGGTAAATTACAAGACTGAAATCTGAAATTACAATGAAAATAAATTGATTACACTACGAAAACTTTAAAATGACAAGAAATTAAAGGGCCAAAATTCCTCTAAGACTTGAGAAATTGGAAAATCTAATATGCGGAGTGATGGGGCTTTATATAGCCTGAAGTGGGAGCTTGGGGTCTTCTGAGGAAGCTTCTAGGACTCTTAATCTTGGCCATTGATCAACTCTTGTGTCATCAAATCATCCCACAACCATTGGATTGCTCAGGTGAGGTGTTTGCACCAATGAGATTACTTCACTCTGCCAAGCTGGCAATCCGTGACACACTCTCACTGACACGTTGTCAGTACCTTCTAGATGGCATTTAAGTACGGGGGTAAATTTTGGGTGTGCAGGGTAAGTCTGATGGAGAGGATAAACAGTAAAAGGAGTTTTAGGCGCGTTTCTTTTCTTTCTGGGTATTTTATTGGTTTGACTTATTGTTGACTGGAAGGGGAAGGTTCACAAGGTTTTGGCTAGGGTCATTTAGGAAGGGGTCACAAAGGGGTATGGTATGGACGGGGTTGAATTATTAGTGGGATTGGGCTGGTGGAAAGGGTGAATGGTTTTGTTGTTTTGGACTTGGGTTAATGTAAATTTGGATTTGGTATTTTAAGTGTAAAAGTAGTTTTATCCTAAATGTAATTTTCTAATTATCAAGGACCAAAAATGTAAATATGTGAAAGGGTAAGGGTGACTTTGGTACTTTGGTACAATGAGAGTTCAATGGTAAAAATGGTAAGTGCGATAAATGAGGGGTAACTTGTATAAATAGGAAAGTGAGGGGTATAAAGTGACAAAATGGTAAAGTTGAGGGTGAAAATGGTAATTTAGGGAAAGTGAGGGGTAAATTGTGAAATTTGGTGAAATGAAAGGTGAAATGGTGAAAACTTCCAGAACATGATCCAAGATTCCGTAAATTAACTTTTAAGCATCAAAGTCCATAAAATAGCATCCCGACATCGGCTTTTGCATTCTTCTCATTCTCGTGCTCAGTTTTCTTCTTTTTTTTTGGCTTTCTTTTGTTTGTTTTGTCATATCCGTACTTGCACATGCATAAACTCAAGAAACACGCAAATATTAGGTATTAACGTCTCGTTTCCGGTTATTTTAGGCTTATTTTGATAAAGAAAAGGTATGTGTTTTCGCACATACCAATGTGGGATTTTGATTATATTAGTTTTGCGATTACTAAGTTGGTGTCGGTATGTGTGCGGTGCCGTGCTTTTCTGAATTCACGAGATAACCTCTCGATTTATTTCATAATTCATCAGTAAGTGCTGAAAAGTAATAACCTTACTTAATTCTAGGCAAAATAGCAATTTAGTGTGTTACTGCGTTCTGCAGTGTGGAATAACTTCTCACAATAATCAGTTAAGCTCACGTACGCTTAAATTATAATTCAGACCATAATAAATTCACATTTACTATAAAGATACTCAGTGGAATAGTACCGTGTGTGTGGTGTCGTATTTTTAAAGAAACTAGATGAACTCTCATTTTTAAATTTTTGATATCGACAACTGTCAGAAAATAACCGATTTGAGTTTTCTGACGTAATAAATATTATTATAATAATCCGAAAATTTACGGGTTGTTATAATATGTCTTGTTAGGTCACTAGATTTACAACACAAGCTTAATAGAAAGAGATAAAGGCGATTGAACAAGTAAACCAAACACACACACACGTTGATGAAGACGGTTATGCGTAGAGAATGAGTGAAGAGAATAACTTGAACAACCAACCTTCAAATGAAGGTTTACAAGAGTATTTATAGGAGGGAAGTTAGGGCAACACTCCTAGTCCCTTCCTTTCTCCTATGGGCTTGGGCCTAAGCTCATGGGCCTTCTACATAAGCTTAAGGCTAATAACAAACATAAAGGCCATAATTAAGCTACCTATTACATATGAGTAACTAACACTTGAATAAAGGTTTAGGAGTGATTCCAACAATCTCCCCCTCAAGTGTTGGTGATGAAAAACGGTGAAGGCGTTGATGTAATAGTAGCTTTGACGTCTTCTGACATTCTTCTTTCTTGTGAGAAGAATTGCCTTGATTTGAACCATCTCCCCGGTGTAGCGAGATAGTTTTCTTTGAGCAGTTATGCTTTGACGTCATCTTTAACTTTGTTCTTTGATCATTGTTCTTTGTGATGAAGGTGATAGTATGTTGTTATCTGCTTCAAGTCTGCCTCAGGTCTGCTTCGCTGCTTCAGTGTCTCCACGTCTTTCTCCAACATGCTCACACACTCTTTAACGTTGGATTACGGTACTGATGAAGTTCTTTAAGTCTTTAACTTTGTAGATTCTTTGATTTGGCGAAGAATCATTCTGACTTTTGTGTTGCTTTAAGATAGAACTTCTTTGATGATGTTGTTGGTGAGAACAAGTGGAGAATCTGCACGATCATTCCGCTCCAGAGCTTCCATAAGAAGTAAACATTAAAACGGTTAGTAATAAGCGGATTCCAGCACTTACAAGTTTGAACTTCGAGAGTGTTGACAACATAGTGTGAAAACACAATTCTAATTCTTACAAAGGCCGTTCCTGAATCGGAGTCCCACAAGTGAGATAACACGATGTACCGAAGTACACCTACGATTCAGATGAGTCGCTGAGGTACACGGAAGCATCACCTCACGACTGTAGACCGTTTGAGACCACTAAGCGCAATCCACGGGGAGTTGCCGAAGCGACCTGCTATCGTGGGCGTTTGATGTTGACCATGGCAGGAGTTTCCATTCAATCACTGAGGGTCACAAATGTGAACCTCTCATAAATGTTCTCGACAGATTGCTAAGATCTGTGAAGGACTCGATAATGTACCACTGAAATTCTTATTGTTGAATATCAAGTGATGAAATGTCAAGTGTACCTAAGAGATCTTTTGATGAATCTCGTGGCTCTAGACTCAATAGTGCATTTTGGTTTTCCTGAGCGGAGACTAGGGAGAGGGCCTCCTTCTTCAATACCAGCAATCTCTAAGAGAAAGCCGATAGTTTACGTAGGGTTCCCTGTGAGAATGAAACAAGCTTCTGTTGAGAGAAACTTGATTGGTTAAGAAGGTTTAGTGCATGCGTCACTGGGTCCATGACGACTTTTAGTCTTCAATACCGGTGTCAGCTAGTGACAAACAGTAGCATATGAATTGAACCCGGTGTCTGCCCTAAGTTGAATAATCTGGAGGGCTATTTCTTTTCACCCTTTTCTTTGCATTTCTTTTTAATTCTTCAACTTCTTCTTTCTCCGATTCTCATTTTCTCCTTTTTATAATCATACCTAAGGACTTCTAAATACTAACTATTTGTGGTGTCCTTGGGTAGATCCCTCCGGCTCTGGCGGATCATAGGACGGTTATTCCTAACCTTAGTCACCTTATAACTCCATGACTAACCTATGTTTCCATAAAACCATTTACTTGAAAAATCTCGCTCAGTGTTTATGAATAAAAACATTTTTGAACCACTGTTGAGATGAGATTTTGCATAAATACTCCCCCTCCACATGTGCTTAAGAGATTTAACGGTTAAATGCACAGTGAGGAAAGAGCGCGCACATTTTGAATTGATCAACTCAAGATAGACATTCCCCACGAGACACGATTACGTGGCATAGTTAAAGAGTTGCATTGTCAACTTTTAGGTGACAACTAGCTCTAATAACTACCTTGAAGGTGTAGACAATCCTCGAAAGGTTGTCAAACCCGTCCGAGTTCATGTCTACCAAGAGTTTCTCGAATGGTACATTCTACTCGGACAAGTCCTTTGCGAGACACGTTTACATCACTAGCGAACTAGCTTGAAATTATTACCCGTCCGGACAAGTCTTTTGAGTTACTAGCGTTAAGAGCTCGTCAATTCATGGGTTAAAGTCTTTTACACGAGAGTTCATATAGCAAAACACAACATATTTCTTATCACGTATTTTTCTCCCCCTCAAAAATGGCATATAAAATGTTATTTTTGAAAAGTTGAGAATAAATATGACCATTTCGAGTGTTGCGGGAAGAATTACCACTGTGAACAATTTGTGAACAAAGTTTTAAGTCAAGTACTCCCCCTCAACAAGTGATATAAACGGTTGAGGTTTTGAAAATCATAAGGGAAAGTACTTGTTCTTTTGAGCAAAACCTTGAAAAATGAAAGGTTTGATAGGTTTTACTCAAAAGTAAGAAGCTTTCGCTCCTTTTATAAGGATTGTGGCACTAAAGCGTACCACAGGGTCCTTTATTTACAAGTACGGGTTGTACACTGTAATGTGTGCACAAGCCATTGACATAATAGATCATACATCCAAATTTATAATGAAAGAAGCAGTTCAAGGGGTACCAGGTAGTCCAGAGATGTCGCCAGGAATGTGAATCGAGCGTTGAAAGCCAATGATGTTTCTCCTGGGTCAACCACCAACATAGCTTTCCAATCTTTTGAACTGATCCCTTCTATACAACCGTTCATCAATCATGGTGATGATCCTCTTCACGTCCCTTCTTTCCTGAGAATTCCATCGCTTAGGAGACCCAATCTTCTGATGTATATCCTTCAACCGATAAGCCAATCCGTCCCTAACCATCTTCAAAGTGTGATCTCCAAACTTTTGAAGATCTCTGCACGCCATCAAGCAATTTCTTTGAAGTTCACTGCGGTAAACGACGCCGAATGGTTTGCTGATGAGTGTAAATTGTGAAAGCTGGTTGATGTCGGGAAGATCAAGCTGCGGTGGAGTGAAGTTGACACGGGTCTGATAAGATTCTACTGCCAGCTGGAGATCTTCTACAGGTTCTTTGATAACTATGCGTTTGATGAAGATGAGCACTGACTTGATGAATTCACGTTGTACTTCAGTGGAGAATTGTCTCATACGACCCTGTACTTTGGCAAGGTACATGTCTTCGATGTCGTTGATAGACAAATTCTCAAAGTCAGCTTCAGAGAATGCATAATCTCTTTCGTCTTGTCTTTTGACCACAATATTCTTGAGATACGTGTAGTCCCATTTGGACGAAAGATCAACGTGTTTGATGGCAACGATGTTTTTAGTACTGAACACTGCATGTTGAGACTTCTGGACCTGGCAGCATCTGTAGTAGATTCTTCGGCGTTCCGGCCAATGATGAATCCCGTACATTGCATCTCGGTCGTATGCTTTCACTTTGTTGGAGAACAAGTGATTAGCTCTTTCCTCGATAGCTATGCAGTTTGAGTATTCGGCTGCTAGGAATGGAAGTGTCAAGGATGTAGCGTATTTCCTTGAGCCATCGCCACCGTGAAGAAGAAATTCCAGGTCTTTGTTGAAGAAGTGTCGGAATGGAATTCTAGGCTCATTTGGTTGGCCAATTGTTGGTAGTGGTCTAGACCAGTCGGTATAATAAGGAGGGTTGTCCCGCTTCGTAAAGTTGATGTTTGCTTCTGGGTTGAGCCAATCCATGTTATTAGACATAGATCGAGCAATGTTATCAAGGTGATATTCGACCTCGATGGCACTTTCTGAGCTATCTTTTAACAGTTGAAATGCTTCATTCTTGATTCGCTTCAACTCGGATTTCGTCATCTTCTTTACTCGGAATTTTTCTTGCAGTATCTTTGCATGCTCCAATGTATTACCGTCTACCAGATCTTGACCTTCAGCAGGGTAGGGAGTGGAATTAACAAGAGTAGAGAACCATTCAAATTCCTCTGTGTTATCTTCATCTAGCCAGGATAGGACGTCGCCTTGGGCTTCTTCTTCTTTTCTTAGGCCTAGATGAGGATTCAGGTTTCTGTACTTTGTCGGGTGAGGCGGGTTGTTGTTGGGGCTCATGGTATTCTTCATCGTCACCACCCGTATACTCAAAGTGGTCACCGGTTTTTTGAGTCTGGGGTGGTAACTCAGAATCCTGAGGTTTATCAGCAGAAGAGCGGGGAGGAGATCTTTGTTTAGCTGGAGTCCTTTGTGGTGGAGGAGGCATTGAGTACTGAATCGAAGATGATTCACTAGACTTCTTTGTGCGTTTAGGCTCCTTATCCTTATCTTGATCTTTGTCTTCATCATCTCTTGAACGCTTAGGCCTTATAGCCTCTTCTCTGAATGATGAATTGAGTTGGTATTCCAGCAATGCTTCAAACAGTTTAGCTTCATGGGAGGCAAACGTTGCAGAGCGTGTTGACATTTGCGCTACCAGCCGGTTTACTAATTCATCATCTGAGAAGATTGTAGTTTCAACTGGATTGATGCTCAAATTCATCGGAGTTGATTTCATGGCTAGCTTGGCTAAATGTAAGAGATTCGGATAAAGTTGTCTGGTATACATCTCCTTTGTCAGTTTCGGAATGACCTCCATTAAGAACTTGTGAGTGTATCCTTTTATCATCTCGTCCATGCTCCCTTGAAGATCATCCTTCATAAGCTTCTGTACATACTCCCTTTCAACTTGCATCTTGTCATTCTCATCATGAAGATACGTTATCTGATCAGCGAGGAAAGTCAACTTTCTGTAGAGAATATCTTTCTTTCTGACTCGTTTGACAGCTTTAACGATTCGATTCTTAGATTGAGAGATCCAAGATGGAGTTGGCTTCTTTACTGATCTGGATGATGATTTGGTTGATTTCTTTGATGGTGGTGGTGAAGAGTGAGAAGAAGAATCTGATGATGATGAGATGTGAGGAGACTCGGGGTCCTTTGGTGGTTCAGAAGTTTCTTCCTTTGATCGTGCAGGACTATCTAGAATAAACGTATCATACTCAACATCTTCTTCATTGCCAGACTTAGCTTGTTCATCAGCTTTGGCTTTGGCTGCAGCTTCTTCATCAGCCTTTACCTTCTCTAACTTCTCGATTCGGTTCTTCAAAATCATACTCAAGAGTATCTTCGACAAGTGTCTGTTGTTGTACCAAAGTGGTGGCACCAGATCCCTTATCGGGTTGATTAACCGCATCGGACCGGTGAAGATTGAGCTGCACCACTTGACCCTTCGGGGCCACCCATTTGTTCTTTTGCAAATTCTTTTGCCGCGTGTTGGAGTCTAAGGAATTTGAATTTCTTCTTGTATGAAGTATCCAGTTGCTCTTCTTCTTCATCTGAGCTTTCTTCATAAGGCACAAGTACAGGAGTCTTCCTTTTCCTTTGTCAGCTGGTGGACTTGGAGGTTTAGCTGCTGAAGGAGGTGTTTCGGTTCTGATTGAGTAGAAAGTCTCTTCATCTGATTCAAGTAGCCTCGAGTCCTCGTCCATTATCTTTCTCTGCGGTTCAGGCTTAGATACGGGAATAGGAACAGCTTCCTTGGCGGGAACTGTCCCCTTTCGTGGAGGATTCCTCCTGGGAAACATCCTCTGACTCTCAGTGCTTGCCGCACTTCCAGCACTTCCTCTTCTGGTTCTCCTAGTAGGTGTTCCAGAACGCTTATCATCGAAATGGCCAACTTTGCCTTCTCGTACTACTACTTGATACCTTTTGTATGTTTCAAGCTTTTTGATTTCATTTGTTAGAAGGTGATCAGGCAGCACGGCACCCTGTTTCTTTGTTGACGATTCCTTGATTCTGACTGATAGGGTAGGCTCAGTCAACATATCGTGATTATCTGGGTCATTGAGCCTCTGTGGAATGTCGGGATGAAGTCCAAGTGCTCTCTGATCAACAATTTCGTGTATCTGACATAGGGAATCTTTGAGCCAAGTTTCTTGTGAAATGACATCATGTCTTCCCATAGCAGTGCTTCAATTTCGATGTCCTTTTTGTTGATTAAAGACCAGAAGATTTGTAGTTCCATGAGCTTGGGATGCTCATAACCACTATCACGACCAGAGACCGATTTGGTAATGATGATGTAGAGGGTTCTCCACGGTTGAGGAATGTTCTTAAGCTCCACATGAGAGTGCTTAGTGATTATTCCTGAAGCTTCATCATAGCCAATATCAATCAGGAATTTCAGAACTGTCTCTTCAGTAGGTGTGGCATAGAAGTCGGTTGGCTCGATTTCAGGAATTAGAAGAACAGCCCGTAGATCTGCTTGTGTGATGGTGATTTGTTTGTGATTGAGCATCACAGTCACCGCACTTTGACCTTTGATCCTTTGCATTGAATTCCAGAATTGTTGTATGTAGATCTCCGGTACTGTAGCAGAGTGTGAGAGCATATTCTGATACGGATGATTCCTAAGAATGTCCACAGCAATCAAGCAAGAAGATTCTGAGCATGTGAGGGTTTCAAAGTCAACTCTGAGATTGTTCTTTACAATCTTTCTTAGATAGCCATTAGGGAAGATGTCAGCAATTGTGAGAACTTTGGTGCATCCACATTCATTTGAGCAGCCATGTCGTGATCTGAAATAACATTAGCCAAAAGAACCAACATATCGAAAGACATAATATTAGTCAACAGAAGGTTTTATTGTCTAATTATTGAATGTACAGTGTTAATGATTGTTACGAGTCCTAAGTCACTTGTTTGTCCAATAGTCCAATGACGTCGTGAAACGTTTCGGGAGTTAGTTAACTTTAAGTATTAAAGTTTATGTTATCACTTATAGTTCACAACATATCAAACGTTTAATTTTATTAGTGACATTATTGGATTCGTGACGTTATAATTCATTTATTTACAAGTTTGCACGCGTAACAATTCAAAACGAAGGTTTGATCAAGGCTTATGCGTAGGAATAGTAGCTTATGCGTAAACAAGATAAGTATACGCGTAGACGTAAGCTTACGCGTAGGATCCTGACTTACGCGTAGGAACAGGAGAACCTTATGCGTAAAACTTAAGCGTAGGCGTATATAAACCTTACGCGTAAGGATTACTCGTAAGAGTAAACCTTATGCGTAGAGTCACTGTTTACGCATATCCTTCACAGGATACGCGTAGTCCCATTGTAGACCCTTACGCGTAACAGTTACGCGTAAAATTTCTCTTACGCATAACTTTCTACGCGTAAGGTGATCCTTATGCGTAGAGTAACAAAGACCTTGATTCTGAGTTTTATGCGTAGCAAGCCTGAAATAAAAATCATCATAACATCAATTTTGACACTAACGCTCATTATATAACAGATTAAATCACAATCACTCATTTAATCAGTTAGGCGTAGAAAGACTTATGCGTAGCCTAAAACCCTAAAGTTCAAAATTTACGCGTATGAAATCTAGCCATAGGATATGCACCAACGTGTTTCTGGTAAGTCTAAGATGTTGTGAGAGTGTAATGACCAAGTTTTAACACCTAGTTCGCAATGAATCAAAAGTACCTAAATCTTACGAACATTAAACCCTAATTTCTAATTCTTAATCAATTAGTGTTTCTGGGTTGTTTCTAAGCTTAGATATCATCAATTCACTATAAAAGCAACTTCACACAACAATCTTTTTGACCAGAAACAATCACATATGAAAACACCCAAACCCACGCATAAACCCTAATTTTCAAAATCCATCAATTCGTGTTTCTGGGTGCATTTTGAGGATAGAAAAGATATCATTGATGTTATTAAAACATTTTGACACTGTCTTTTTAACCACAAACACACAACACATGATCATGTGTTCTAACCCTTACGCGTAAAATGAAAATCCATTGAATCTTAAGTTTTAACCGTTGGATTTGCATGAAATTTAAAACCATTGTTTAAAAACATGTTAAAAACACAAAACCACTTACAAGTTGATGATCGAAAGCACGGATTTGTTAAACGATTTTGGATCGTTGATGATATTAGGTGAAGTAATAAATGTGATGAAATAAATGTTAGGTGGGGTGTTTTTAATAAAATGACTTTAACCTTTTGGCAGTTTTGGTCCCTCCACCTTTTCCATTTTCATTTAAAGCCTTTTAACTTCCATTTTGGTTACCAAACAATAGATTTTAAGAAAGAAACTTGACGACACTCCCCCTCGACTTAAAAATAATGAAAGGTTATAAATTTTAGTCCGAGGAGTGTCAGCTTAACCAGAAAAATTTACCACCATTGATACAAGAAACAACCAGAATAGAGTAACATGCAAGTACACGGATGTTTTTGAAACAGTTAAGTATTTATTTTCTCCCCCTCAACACTTGATCGAAAAAATACTGAATTTTGAAAGATTATAGTGTTGACGGAAGAAATGTACTTGCAATGTTGAAAGAAAATAGATAGAAGAATATTTTTGTTGTTTTATAGATTTTATATTTTTGTATTTTGTTTTTGAAAAATATTTACAAAAGAGATTTTGGTGTTTGACAGGTTTTTAAGATTGTTTTAGGAGGTCATCCAATTCCTCTTGAGTCAAACACCTCATACCAATCCGGTGGACCAACTCATTAAACCTAGCGGGAGGCAAGGCTTTGGTGAGAAGATCTGCCAATTGGTATTCTGTACCCACAAAATATAATTCAACAGTACCCTGTTCCACGTGATCCTTGATGAAATGATATCGAAGATCGATGTGCTTTGATTTCGAGTGCTGAACCGAGTTGCACGAGATCGCAATGGCACTCCGATTGTCGCAGTACATCGGGATTCTGTCAAATACGTAACCATATTCTTTGAGTTGTGTTCTCATCCAAATGACTTGAGCACAACACGCGGTCATGGCTACATATTCTGCTTCGGTTGAGGACAGCGATGTACAATCCTGCTTCTTCGATTGCCAAGACACCAGTTTATCACCAAGAAATTGTAAAGCTCCGGAAGTGCTTTTCCGTGAATCTAAGCATCCTTCGTGGTCAGCGTCTGAAAAAGCGATTAGTTCAAAACCAGAATCCTTCGGATACCAGATTCCCAAATTAATGGTTCCCTTGATGTATCGGAGGATTCTTTTAGCCTCAGAGAGGTGGGTTTCAGTTGGTCGCGATTGATAACGAGAGCAAAGATATACGGCAAAGACAATATCAGAGCTGTTAGATACATGAGAGACCCAATAATACTATGGTATTTGGTAGGGTCCACCAATTTCCCATGTAAATCAGCGTCTAGCTTTTTGGTATGTGCCATTGGTGTGGCATAAGTGTCACAGGTATTTATTCCAAATTTGTTTAACAATTCAAGGGCATATTTGGACTGACTCAAGAAAATACCACGGGGTGATTGATGAACTTATAGTCCTAGAAAGAACGTAAGTTCACCCATCATGGACATTTCAAAATGTTTCTTCATTAGTTTTGCAAAAGCGATTGAGTACTTTTTATGTGTTGACCCAAAAATGATGTCATCCACGTAAATTTGAACAATTAAAATATGTGCCCCGTGATATTGTATGAAAAGAGTAGGGTCGACCGAACCTTTGGTAAAATTATTGGCAATGAGGAAAGATGATAGCTTATCGTACCATGCCCGAGGAGCTTGTTTGAGACCATACAGAGCTTTGTTCAGTTTGTAGACATGGTTCGGGAACTCGGGATCAACGAATCCTTCTGGTTGGCTGACATAAACCGTTTCTTTAAGTTGCCCATTGAGAAAAGCAGTTTTGACGTCCATCTGAAAGACCGTTATATTCATATGAGCCGCGAACGCGAGAAATATCCGAAATGCCTCAAGACGAGCAACCGGAGCAAAAGATTCTTCAAAGTCAATACCCTCTTCCTGACGATAACCCTTAGCCACCACACGTGACTTATTTCGGATAACATTCCCTTCAGCATCCAATTTGTTTTTCCAAATCCATTTGAGACCAATGACGTAGACCCCTGTTGGTCTTTCAACCAGTTCCCATACTTCAAGACGTTTGAATTGGTTGAGTTCTTCTTGCATGGATTCAATCCAATTGTCTTTTGTCATTGCGTCTTTGATGTTTTTAGGTTCAGATTGGCAGACAGTGAGTGCATAAATGCAATGTTCACCATCTGAGTGAAGACGTTGTCTTGTGACGACTGGTTGGTTTGGGTTGCCAATAATATTTTCCAGAGGATGGTCTTTTGTCCATCTATGTGTGGAGGGTTGATGTTGGTATACATTGTGCAGATTTTGAGGATTCAAATGGCTTGTTGAAGATTCCGCGACATCAGTGCAGCAGTTCTCATTAGCAAACGAATTAAAGAACGCATTTGGATCAAAATCTGCAGGTGGGGGTACTTCATTCAGAACATCATCAGCCGGTTCATCATTGTTGGAAGCGGTTTGTTCAACTGTTGTGTTGGAGTCAACTGGTGGTGCTTCTTCAACCGTAGTTGTTGTAGCAGGTGTATCGGGTATAAGAGTATTATCAGGTTGAGCAAAACAGCGGATACACCTAAAGCACGTTCATCAATATCGTCACTGAACAGCGGAGCAAATAACCTTTCCATTTGTTGACGAGTAAGTGGGGGCTTTGTTCAGCTGATGATGGGGTTTAGGGAAAGTTTAAGCGGTTGTGTCCGGGTTCCAAGCTATTATACTCAGAAGCCATTTCTGTGAGTTCATCAAAATGAGCATGAATCGTTTCCATAACCTCCTTTGTTCGACGATTCCAGATTCGAAAACCTTTAGAATTATCACAATATCCTATAAAGACTCCAATGTCGGCTTTGAGCTTTCCAAAGTCATCACGATCATTATTCGGATAGCAAAGAGATCCAAATACATGAAAGTGTTTGAGATTCGGTTTTCTGTTGTGTACAAGCTCAAAAGGTGTTTTGTTGTGGCGTTTTGTAATCATAGAACGGTTTTGAGTATAGCATGCAGTAGATACAGCTTCTGCCCATAAGTAATCTGGAAGTTTAGCATTGATTAACATTGTTCTTGCAGCTTCCACTAACGTTCGGTTTCGTCTTTCAACAACTCCGTTTTGTTCTGGCGTATGTGCAATAGATGTCCGATGTCAATTCCCACTTTCTCATAAAATTCACGAAGAGTTTGGTTAACAAATTCAGTGCCTCTGCATTCGATTTTCGAACGGTGTTTCAGAGCAGAACTTGTATTTTCGTGAGAAAGGTGATGATCATCTGTGGAGCTTGATCTTTGCTTCGAAGAAAGTAGACCCAAGTCCAGCGTGAATAGTCATCAACAATTACTAAGATGTAGCGTTTGCCATTGATCGTTTGCACGCGCATCGGGCCACACAAATCCATGTGAAGAAGATGAAGCACATGCTGAGAGCTATGTTCCACCTTTGAAGGAAAATGAGCACGAGTGCTTTTGCCTTGTTCACAAGCTGAGAAAAGGTGATCTTTAGAATACCGAAATCGTGGGAGTCCTTCAACTAGTTTGTGTCGAGCAAGGTTGGTGATGGTTTGAAAGTTTAGATGTGAGAGACGACGGTGCCATAGCCAGGATTTTGTTGATGTTGCCTTTGAAAGTAAGCAGATGGGAGAAGAAGCAACCATGTCTTGCATAGAGATAGTGTAAAGACTGAATTACGCGAGCCAATCATAAGGTCGTTTCCTTGTAGATCACGAATGAAACAAGTTTTCTCCCTGAAAGCAACCTCCAAATCTCCATCACAGAACTGACCTACTGAAAAAAGATTGTGACCGAGGCCTTCCACATAATAAACCTTGCTAATTTCGATGTTCCCATTGATATAGTCTCCGTAGCCCATGATAGCTGCGAAGTGATCATTCCCGAATCTGACAGTGCCAATGAACTTTGCAATAAAGTTTGATAACAATTTAAGGTTGCCTGTCATGTGTCGGGAACATCCGCTATCAACAATCCAGAGAATGATCTGTATCACCTGCATTACACACAGACGACACAGATGGAATAGAAGTAGATGTGGAACCCGAAATGTTAGAGGGTTCCGGAGCAGTTATAGTAGATATACACACATCAATAGCTTTAGGTATCCATTTAAATCCTAGTGTGTTATATATCCATTTCTGCCATCTCCAACTAGTATTTGCTTTAGTCTTAGTGAATGCACTAGGTGGTACTACATTCCTAGGAGGTGAAACTGGAGCTACAGGGACAGCAAAGCGTTTCTTAGAATCTAAAGAGGGCGGTCTACCAAGCATAGACTTAGAAAGATTAGTGGGCCTAGAGGTATTCGGTTCTTAGGATTCCTTAAACGAGAGATGATAGCTTTAGCAACACATTTGTCATGACAATCAGAATTCATACTTTTACGACAAATAACACAAGGTGCATCAGACTGAATATCAAAAGTGCTTAAAGGTTTAGCATTCGTTACATCACTATTTCTATTACATGTTGCCAGACGCCTTAATATCTATAGTGGAAACAACGTGAGTCTTATTCATAGTCCTAGGGTGTTCTTCTACTTTAGCATTCTTTATTGATCTTTTCTTAGGTCGCAACTTCCTATTCTTCGATGTAGTGCTCTTAGGCTGTGAAGTGCGGACGTTTGGAAAAGACGCAACTATTCCTGTTTCAGTAGAATGAAGCACGTTAGCAACTTGTGATTTGGCAGTAGTGATTCTAGGTTCATGATTACTAAGTGTTACTGGGGCTATTCTCTTAATCACGGTAGGCGGAAGTTGTTCATACTTTCCTAACATTTCTCTTAACTTGAAGATAGTGTGAATCAGATCTTGATTTTCAGACCGAATATTTCCAGCAAAATGCATAACTTCTTTAGTGTGTGCAAGATAATGATCAAGTTCATTTGATGCTTCATCACGAGTCTTTTTGAGTAAATCAAATATGACACCATATTCCTTTTAACTTTTACAAGTTCTTGTTCATATTTTGAGATTTGACACTTAAAAGACACGTTTTGATCATCCAGTTGCTCAATTTTTGGATCAGAAGATTTGTCACGCAACTGGGCGATTTTGTGTTGAAAAGCAAGTTGTTGATCGTGAATATCTTTTTGACACCAATTAAGACGACGTATTGCATTTGAAAGTTCGTTTGACAATCGTTTATTTTCAACTTTTAAGGACTCGATCTGAAGCACATTATCGGTGTTCTCAACATTTACCACAGAATCAACAGTATCAGCAGAGATATAATCAAATGCATATGACAAAGAATTCAATAGCACAACATTATGGACATCCACGATGACATCTTCCAAGAGACGATCAACATCTTTTCTCAACATTTTCTTTTTACGTTTAGTATTAGAAATAGATGTTTCTGTTTTCTCGAAAACGACCTTCATCAATCCAAGTTCCTTATGAAAGTCCCTTTCCCAAGACAATGCACAACTTTTCAAATTTTTAACATTTGGTAAAAGATTTTTCTAAAAATGTCTCTTTGTTCTCGCGCTAGAGGCGATTGAAAATGTTGAACTTTGATTTCAGAATGATATTCTATCTCATGTTGTAAAGTTTTGAGGTCACCCATGAAAAGGTCAAAATATCGAAGAATTTTGCGATTTTCAGGTTTTGAGTTTACTTCATTGATGGAAGGTAAAGGACCATAAGTTTGTGCATAATCTGGTTTGGGATTGTCATTAGAAGACTCAGACGTTTTTATGATAATCCTTGGTGTGTTAGAAGAATCCGTTGGTGTGACGAAAGTGACCGCTTTTGAATAGTTAAAAGGTTTGTTGTAAACAACTTTTTCTAATTTTGATCGACTCTCGTCTTCTGCATCTAATTCCTCTTGACGATGATATTCAACAACACTCATAACAGAATTATCAATTTTATATTCTGCACTGGAAACTTCAGGATTTGGTTTGAATGCTTTGGTTGAAAGCTTAGGTTTGTAATCAGCGAGATTCGGTCCATATCCATTTGGATTGGGTTTTAAAGTAAACTTTTCAATAGCTGTGACCGACTCGCCATGTTTGTAAACAACAGTTTTAAACTCTTTAAGTTTGTTTTGCAAGCCGATGATTTCTTCAAGATGATCATCTATTCGTTTCGTTGAATGCTTTTTGTATGCAAAGAACTGTTTTTGACAAGTTAACAACTCAGCCTTAGCTTTTTGATTTTCCAAGGTGAGAGCGTTAATTTGCTTTTTATGTTCATGTTTCAGTTGTTCTATTTCAGATAACAAAGCATTCTTCGAAGCGGCTAGATCACGCATCTGTCTCTCTAAATATTTTTCGTTTTGATGAGATTTGGCAAAGGCTGCTTCAAAACCGTTTTCACGTTTTTCTTGAGTTTTGAAAAAGTTGAGTTGCTTTTGTAAACATTCAAAATCCTTGGTTAATAGTGCATTTTTGCTTTTCAAGTCCTGATTAATGGCATGACATTTTTCCACTATGGTATGTTGGTCTTGTATTAAACAAGCAAAATCTGGATGAGGCAAAAGTTCGGTGTGTTCAACGTGAGTCACAACATGATCATTACTAAGATCCTCAAGTATAACCACGGAGTCAATTTGAGTATCAAAGGAAACCATAAGGTCATCTTGATCGTCAAATATAACGACGGGTCTAGTTGAAAATCGTCAGAATGAGATGTGGACGACTCATTTTGAACATTCTGAGCCTTGCCGGATTCAGATGTTGGCGGAGATATGAGATCGGAGATAAATATGGTTTGTTCGGGTACCTGAGACCGGCCATCAGTGTCATACACTGGGCCTGTGTCACTCATGTGTAACTCATGCATATTAGCCATCAACATAACAGCTGCATTGGCCTGCAAGTCCTCCATATCATCATCTGAGTCTGCATTTGCCATAAAGCTATGTTCTTTATCTGTGAGAGTTCCACCAGCTTCATCCTTAAGAGCCAAAAGAAGAGCCTCTTTGTGATAAGCACTGCCCCTAGTCCTAGGCTTTGGGCATGCATTAGCCAGATGTCCCTTCTCATTGCGGTTGTAGCATCGAAGACCATTCAACCCATTTTGAGCATTTCCCTGTTCCACCACTTGAGCTCGATTGTTATTCCTACCCACAGCATTAAACCCTTGACCACCGCCCATCTGACGACCATAACCACGATTCTGAACTTCAACTCGTCCATTGTTCACAACAGCTTGTTGAGATTGAGGTTGTGAAGGATCATATGGTGTGATTGTAGCAGTTGGTTGAGTTGCTGGTTGAGGAGAATAACTGTTTTAAGCATATAAGGCAAGTTGTTGATTTTCCGGATGTGTCGGTGGAGCAATTTGAGCACGGAGAATCCTTTCCATATCAACTTCCTTTTCATGAGGCTTCAAGTAATCGTACAACAATCCATATGTAGAATGATGCATATTCTTCGCTTGACGGAGAAAAATGACATACTTCTCCCATTCAGTACCAAGACTACTCAGGAACTTAGTATTCACTGCAATTCTTGGCATGATGATGTTGTGTTTATCCAAATCATTGATGATGTCTGAAAAAGATGATGATAAGACTCTAGTGTCTCTAGGTTCAATCATGAAGTGTTCATAAGCCAAGTAAATTTTGGATTCCAAATCCTCCTGATTGAGTACAGATCCTTCCATAAGAAGATGAATATGATCCCACATTTCCTTTGCAGTCTTTTGAGCATCAACACTTCGAAGAATTGGGTTAGGTAATCCTAAGAGGATATATTGCATTGCAAGTTCATCAGCTTCATAGTGTAGAAGTTCCTCTGCATTCAGGTCGGCAACAGTAGCAATGTTGGATTGTTCATCTCTTGGTGGATTAGCATTTGGATCGGCGGGTACGATAACAGTAGGCATCTGAAATGGACCTTCCAAGATAACCTTCTTTAAGAACTTTCCATGTGGCTTCTTCAGATCACAAAACCTAAAGAACCTTATCACCCATTGATCATAGTTTCCTGGAGTGAGCATTGGAGGTCTATCAAGTGATCCAGCCTCATGAATTGATTGTTGGCTACTTAAAGCTTCACACATCTTTGCAAACCAAGTGGGTTCCTTCATAGTGTTCCTTGATGGATGTTGATTGAATTCGTTTGTGTAGTGTTGAACTTGAAGACTTGGTGGTGGTTGAACCATTTGAGGTTGTGGAATTGCAGCAAGTTGTGGAGTATGTTGTTGATTAAATTGTTGTTGATAAATTGCTTGTTGTTGATTCCATTGTTGATGTTGTGGAGTTAGTTGTTGTTGACGTTGAGAATAAGTGTAAGGGAAATAATTAGAGTATGGTGGTTGTGACATGTTGAAAACTTGTGTTGGTAAAAATGGATCTTTGTAGTCGAATGAACCTTTGTTGATGAAGTGTCCTTAGGCGTAGAAATCACAAGAAACCAAGTAGAACTTATGCGTAAAAACACCAAAGTTACGCGTAACAATCAAGAATTACGCGTAGATTTAGCTTACGCGTAAGTAGGGTAAAGGCACTAAAGTTATGCGTAGACACAAAGTTAGGCGTAGAAACTTATGCGTAGGATTACCTTATGCGTAAGACTAGGCTTAGGCGTAAGATGAATCTTAAGCGTAGGATTTCTACGCGTAAGCTTTATGCTTATGCGTAAGTTTAGGGTTTTATCCCAAGTGATCTTTTACACTATCACAGTGCAAAAGATATCCAAAGTCGACGTATTTTCAGGCTTATCCAAGCAAGAAAACACGGAGTAAACCACGAAACTGAAGATCAAACCACGGATAAAGTTACGCGTAAGATTAGGGTTTCACTTACGCGTAGCTTACTCGTAAAAATGATTTTGCCCAAATTTGTTTCTAAACCAGATTTTTGTTATGGAATAGCTTCAATATCACCAAAATAAAAAAAAAAAGTGTGAAACTTGATGAATCAAAATGGCTAAACAGGTTATGCGTAGAGCGTCACCCACGAACAAAAATAAGCTTAAAAACGTAAATCTACGCGTAAAGTTTGAAACTTTTTGCCAAAAACAGTTATTTTAACACCTTAAAACATTGAAAGTACAAGAATCTTGGATTAAAAAGTGTAAAAAACGAGTTTTTAAGCGAACAAAGCTCGTTACCTTTACGCATAAGACCAAAAACTTACTTCAAAAGCAATAACGATTCACCCAACTATTTGGCGATTGATACCACTGTTAGGTCACTAGATTTACAACACAAGCTTAATAGAAAGAGATAAAGGCGATTGAACAAGTAAACCAAACACACACACACGTTATGATGAAGACGGTTATGCGTAGAGAATGAGTGAAGAGAATAACTTGAACAACCAACCTTCAAATGAAGGTTTACAAGAGTATTTATAGGAGGGAAGCTAGGGCAACACTCCTAGTCCCTTCCTTTCTCCTATGGGATTGGGCCTAAGCTCATGGGCCTTCTACATAAGCTTAAGGCTAATAACAAACATAAAGGCCATAATTAAGCTACCTATTACATATGAGTAACTAACACTTGAATAAAGGTTTAGGAGTGATTCCAACATGTCTTAACATGACTTGGCACACGGGTTCTTTTTGGTAGATCAAAATAGCAGATGCGAGGAGTGAATGGATCAGTTTCCTTGCATACCCATGGTCGTGCTAAGTCATCATCCTTAATGCTCGACCTTGCCTTTTCGACCTTAACTTCCAATGTCCACTCCCACTGTCTTCACTTTCAGAAAGCTCATCCGTCTTTCGAAAGGATGCTCTCTTGATGTAATGCCTTCCGGAGGTAAGCTTTGTTCCTCTTGAATGAGAACTCTGGTAGCAAATTTCTTCCCCTCCTCGGTCGCTATGATGGGACTGGTATTTAGGATCCCGTGAGTATGCGGACGTAGTCCTTTCCATGTCTCACAGTCTATGGAACACGCCTTTTTCTAACCTTCTGAACACCGTTTCTCTTTCCGGATCTTTCTTCCTTGTCTTGATCGGCCGCCTCGTAAGTCAGGGTTTTCGGACACACTTTGGCGTCACTTAGATTCAAGTTTTCTCCTCATATCCTTTCTTCTGCTTGGTGTTCCTGATTGAGAATGTTGCGAGACTTATTCAAAGTTAAGAATAGCCTTTATTTCTTTAAGTTTCTCCTACTGCATATTTTCTTGATGGACTTTCTCAGCTATAGTTGGCAACAACTGGTGGTAATGTTTATCGCAGCATTCTCAGAGATTTGCGTCGGACATGAGCCTCTCATGATCTTCCAGTGATGCTTCTTTTCCCCTTCCTATCATATTCTGCACGGCGGACATGGGTATGGAAGGAGTGGGTCCTGAATGAGTGCTCATGGTGAGTATTTTCAAAAAAAAGTTGTGTTAGGATCCCACAGATGGCCCCAACTTGTTAGTTCAAAATGTGTGACGAGTACTGATATAGACCAGGATCACTTATTAGGCCAGGCCAATAAGTTGCATGTGTATTGGATCTGTACTAAAACAATTAATAAAATGATTTTCTAGCACAAGTGAAAGTAAACCGTTAGCCTTACCGTGGGACGGGACCCCACGATAAAGCTCCGAGGTGAGAGTAAGAAGTCATATTTGGATCTGTACTAAAACAAGTAATAAAATGATTTTCTAGCACAAGTGAAAGTAAACCGTTAGCCTTACCGTGGGGACGGACCCCACGATTAAGCTCCGAGGTGAGAGTAAGAAGTCATATTTGTTGGAGAATGTTAGAGTATGTGTGTGTTGGTATGTGTGATAAAGTTATACCTCATAAATGTGTTAGAGAATTCCTTTTTATGGGCGAGTCCAATACTATGATTTCCTAGTATTTCGCTTATAATTGTTAGTGGCCAGAGTGGGACCCTTGTCGGGCAAGGATCCGCAGTAATCGTAGTCATGGACATAGACCATCTTTCGCTATCATTGGCTGATCCGCTGGAGTACTACGGAAGTATTGTTAGGTCACCATTCTATCACATCACAACATGTATATTGGAAACTCTCCTAAACAATATTATCAAGTGTTAGTCATTTCTATGTAATAGGTTGCGTTATTATGGCTTTTATGTTTGTTATTAAGTGCTAGGCTTATGTAGAAAGCCCATGAGCCTATGCAAAGGCCCAAAAGACCAAGGAAGGGACTAGATGTGTTGCCCTAGCTCCGTTCCCCTATAAATACTTTGTTACCTCTCATAGGAGAGGTGTTGTTCACTTTATACAAGTAACGCATAACCTTTCATATATCATACGTGTGTTTTGTGTTCAACCTTCCCTCCTCATCTCATTTCTATCATCTACATACTTGTGTTAACTTATGGTGACCTAACAGTGGTATCATACGCCATTTAGTTGGGTGAAATTAGTTTGTTTTTGAAGTTTTGTCTCGTACGCATAAAAAGCTCATGTTCCACGTTTTTCATTTGCTTAAAACTTTCATTTTTTCACTTGTAAACTCAAGATTCTTATGGGTTAAGGTTTATTCAGTGTTAAGGTGTCTAGTTTTTGCAAAAAGTTACAAACTTTACATGTTTTAGATAGTTTTTAAACTTGTTTTTGGTTCGTACACTTTGTTTACACCTAAGCCTAAAATTCATCTTGGTACATCAACTTCTAAACTTTATTGTTATTTTGGTGCTTTTGAAGCTGTTCCATCATTAAAAACAAGTTTACAAAACGTGTTAGTGCATAAAAATAAGTTTGGTGAATTCTGTGAATGTTACGCCTAAGGAAACCCTAATGTTACACCTAAGTCAGAAAGTTACGCCTAGCTTGTTACGCGTAAGGAATTTTCGTCACGATCTTCAAAGCTGTTGGTAACTCAGTGATTTTCTTGCTTGTATAAGCCTGAAAACACTTCGACTTGTGGATATCTTTTACACTTGGACAAGTTGAAAGATTTTGGGTAAAACCCTAAGTTTACGCCTAAGCATAAAAGCTTACGAGTAACACTTTACGCCTAAGTTAAATCTTACGCCTAAGGTTTCTTACTTCTAAGCATTTAGTTTACGCCTAAGCTTACGTTTAACCTAAAGCTTACGTGTAAGAAGGATTTACGCTTAAGCCCTTAGTTTACGCGTAACATCATCAGTTTACGCCTAAGACTACTGTTTACGCCTAAAAGAACTTCTTCAACAAACAACAACAAGTTTCATTCGACTACAAAGATCCATCATCTACACAAGTTTCAAAGATATCTCAACCACCATACTCCAACTACTTTCCTCATAAATATCCTCAATAACAACAACAACAACATCAACAACAACAACTACAACAATATCCTCAGCAACAATTTCAACAACCACAACAAGTTGGAAATTACTTTCCTCAATTTACACAACCTCTTCCATAACAAATCCCTCAACCAAACCCTTGTCAAAAACATCAATATGCTAACTACTTCCAATATCAGTTTCCAGCAAAGTATGCTATGAATGTCACAACGCAAAAGGAACCCACTTGGTTTGCAAAGATGAGTGAAGCTATAAGTAGCCAACAATCCATTCATGAAGCTGGATCCCTTGATAGACCTCCAATGCTCACTCCCGGAAACTATGATCAATAGGTGATGCGGTTTTTTAGGTTCTGTGATCTCAAGAAACCACATGGTAAGTTTTTGAAGAAGGTCATCCTAGAAGGTCCTTTTCAAATGCCTACTACAACAGTACCCGGAGATCCAACTGCTACTCCACCAAGAGATGATGTTACTTCCACACTCAGAGTAGATCAACTCACTGCTGAACAACTACTTCACTATGAAGCAGATGAAATGGCAATGCAATATATCCTTTTGGGTCTACCCAGTCCGATTCTTCGCAGTGTTGATGCTCAGAAAAATGCTAAAGCAATGTGGGAACACATCCATCTTCGAATGGAAGGCACATAACTCAATCAATAGGACATGGAATCAAAACTTTACTTATCATATGAGAACTTCATGATTGAACCAGGGGAATCATTAGAGTCATACTATCATCGGTTTACAGACATCTTCAATGACTTGGACATACACATCATCATTATGCCAAGGATTGCAGTCAACACAAAGTTCCTAAGCTGTCTTGGTCCTGATTGGGAAAAGTATGTTACATTCATCCGTCAAGCTAAAAACCTTCATCAAGCAAAGTACGGGTTGTTGTATGACTACTTGAAGCACCATCAAAAGGAAGTAGACAAAGATAGAGCTCTCCGTGGAGTTGCTACAACTTTACCGGATAATCAAACTCTTGCTTTGTTTACTCAAGCTTGTTATCCTCAATTTCCACAGTGCCAACTGTCTTTACTAATCCACCACAACAATCTGCTCAGCTTCCACCATATGATCCATCACAGCAATCAAAAGAAACTCAACTGGTTCCTTACAACAACACTGATTCACCACTCTACAGTGAGACACTAAATGAGGATGCATAAGCTTTCAATACGTTGAATCAAGGATTTTCGTTAATTGCTAGAGCCTTCGGGAGATTTGCTAACAAATCAACAACCGTATTCGTACCTCATCTAACACAAGGAATCAAGCAGTTGTTAACAATGGAAGGGTTGAGGTTCATAACCGAGGAAATGGTCGTCAGATGGGCAGTGGTCAAGGATTTAATGCTAATGGAAGGAATAACATGGTTGCTCCACAACAACGGGTTCAAATGGTTGATCAGGGAAATGTTCAGACTGGGATTAATGGTCTTCGATGCTACAACTGCAATGAAAAGGGTCATTTGGCGAATGCTTGCCTAAAGCCGAGAACAAGAGGCAGCGCTTATCACAAGGAGGCTTTACTCTTGGCTCTCAAGGATGAAGCTGGTGGAACACTCACCAACAAGGAACAAAGCTTCATGGATAATGAAGATTCTGATGATGACATGGAGGACTTGCAAGCTAACACAGCTGTAATGTTGATGGCCAACAAGCAAGAGCTCCACATGAGTGACACAGGCCTAGTGTATGACACTGATGGCTTGTCTCAGGTACCGGATCTTAACATATGTCTTATACATGATCGATATCTCCGCTTGCATCTGCATCCGACGAGGCACAGAGTGTTCAACATGAACCTTCTACATCTCATCACGAAGAAAATCAAATGGATCCCGTAGTTACATTTGACGATCAAGATGACCTTACGGTTACCATTGATAATCAAGTTGACCCCGTAATTACATTTGAGGATTAAAATGATGAATATGTTGAGACTCAAGTTGAACAAAATGAGCCTTTGTCTAATCCAGATCCAGAGCTCATGACCTTATTTTAGACCACCCAATCTCAATTAGAGAAATGCAATGAGATTAATAAGAATCTTAATAATAAAGTTGCATTATTGACTAAAGATATTGAATACTATAAATTACAACTCAATAATTTTGAAACTAAAGAGAAACGTGAATATAGTTTTGAAGTCACTTTTTCAAAGTCATACCAAAATAAAAAATCTTTAGAAATACATATACGTGATCTAGTTGCATCCAAGAATGAATTGCTTTCTCAAATAGAACAACAAAAATTTGATCATCAACAACAAGTTAACACTCTCACTTCGGAAACTCAAAAAGCCAAGTCTGAGTTGTTATCGTATCAAAAAGAGTTTTCGAAATGTTGTTTACAAACATGGTGATTCAATCACAACAATTCAAAAGTTAACATTTAAGCCAAATCCAGATGGATATGGGCCAATTCTTGCTGATTACAAACCACGTTTTTCACATAGAGCATTCAAACCAAATCCTCAAGTATATAGTGCAGAACATAGAACTGATGATTCTATTATGAGTGTTGTTCAATATAATCGTGAAGAGGAATTGGATGCATAAGAAGAGAGTCAATTGAAAATGGAAAACGTTGAATACAACAAACCATTTGATTATTCGAAAGGCGCTCTTATAACTTTTGTTAAACAACGGGATAATACAAACACACCTTGTGTTATCAAACCAATTCCTGAGTCCTCTCCTAATGTTGGTCCCGACCAAAAAGTTGCACAAATTAATGATCATTTACCCTCTTTGAGTGAAATTACACCATTACCCGAAAGATGTCAAATCTTTAAATATTTTGATACATTCATGTCTGACATCAATCTTTTGGAACAAGAAAGTGAACTTAACTCGAAAATAAAAGTTGAAACTTTTCAATCGCCTTATGCGCGAAAACAAAGAGATAGTTTTTCAAAAACAACTTTTACCCCATGTTCGAAATCTTCGTATGGGTGCAAAATATTGGGAACATGATCTTCAAAAGAAGATTGGACACTTGAAAACAATTTTCAATACAACAGAGGCATGAACTTTGAAAACCAAAAAGAAAAACAAAAATTTTCGAAACCATGTCGATCGACTCTTGGAAGATGTTATCTGTGCTGATACCATATTACCTATGTTGTATCATACTGCTGCTTCTGCTTCCGATAATATTCTCTGTTAATTCTGTTGATATTGTTGATAATGTTGAGATTGTTGATAATGTGTCTCAAATCGAATATTTGAAAGCTGAAAATGAGCGTTTGTTAACTGAACTTTCAAATGTAAAACGTCGTCTGCAATGGTGTCAAAATGATTGTAATAATTAAGAACTTGCTTTGCAAAACAAACTCAAACAGTTAAGTGCTCAAACTTTTGAAACAAAGCTCGAACGACTGGATGAGGAAAACGTGTCCTTAAAGTGTCAAATTTTCAAATATGAATAAGAAATTGCCAAAGTCAAAACAGAATATGGTCATTTTCTAAATTATCTCAAAAAAATTGTTAATACTAAAATAGAAGTTGAAATTGTTTTAAGTTTATTGTATTACTGTTAATCAAAATTGTATTTGCAATATCAAATGTAAGCGATAAAAAAGTGAGAAGTAAAACTGTTTTCTTATTGCTTTGGCAGAATTGAAAGCAATAATAAATACATTTTTTTTTAAATTGTATCCTGTTATTAATCACGTATCTAAAAATCTAACTGACTTAAAACCAAACCGAGTTTATAAAACTGTTTTCGGGTCAAAAGCGAGCTGAGCCAAACTAAATATTCTATTTTCAGTTTTCAGGTTAAACCGACGCGAACAACCTGAACCATTGACAATCATTCGAGATCAATGATCCTGATATGCTTGTTTGAGCTTGTTCGTAGGCATGGAAGGTTACTTTGTTCGAGTGTAAGACTTATGCAAATCCACTTTGGACATACTATTTAACAAAATTCAACCCTTGTCCCAATAAACTTGGTCAAGGATGACACCTATATGAACACAATCATATTGTTCTCTCAAATGCAAATACATAATTAAGTTATATAGAAGTAATACAAAGGGGTGAACAAAACAACACTACTTTGTGAATTTTTTTAGTAACAAACTAACACTATTAGCCGACTTTAGTATTAGGCCCATTTAATGTCTTATGTTTGTAATCGGTTTCAGCCCATTAAGGGTTTCTTGTAAGTTTCGGTATATGCAATATATATACTGATCTATATTGATTAATAAAGGGAAGGGAATTACAAACTCTAATATGGTATCAAAGCCTTATGATCCTAAACCCTAATTTTTTTTTTCCGCCCATCCCACTGCTCATCTGCTGCTGCTGTTTACTTGTTGCTTTGCTTTGCTTTCCCCTTGTCATAGCATCATGACAGGCAATACTATACCACCCAAACAACCGATTGATAAAGCCTATTCAATCGCTAGTATCAAGGCGTGTATTCCCTCACCCCTTGACCTAGAAAAACTCAATTATAATTCCTGGAAAAACCTTTTTGTACGTTTTTGCAAAACGTATGATGTCTATAAACATCTTGAAGAACCTGCCTCTTCAAGTACTGCTCCACCGGATCCTTTGTTTGATACTAACGACTCTCTTGTCGTCATGTGGATGTATGCCACCATATCTCCTAAATTAGTCGATATGGTCAGTGATGATAGCACGTCAGCTCATGATTTATGGACAAAGCTTCGAGGTCTCTTTCATGACAACAAAGCGGCTCGTGTCATTCAACTTGACAATGAGATACGCAATATGTCAATTGGCAACTTATCTGTTAATGACTATTTTCAAGAGATCAAGTCGAAGGCCGATCGCCTTGCTAATCTTGGCTCCCCGGTAAGTGACTCGAGCCTTGTAACGTATGCTATTAACGGACTACGGACTAAATTCCCGGATATCGCACGCATCATTCGCCATAGGGATGAACTTCCCACCTTTGATAAGGTAAGGTCCATGGTACTTTTGGAAGAGAGTGATATGGCACAACTCACTCATGCTCTCTCGTCGGCTCATCTTACATCTTCATCGCCGACTGTTCTTATGGCTACCAACACGAACACTTCAAAGGCTGGTACTACGCAAACTGTAGGTACGGACTTATGTCGTAATTTTCAGCGGGGCTCGTGTACCTATGGATCCCGTTGTAAGTTTCTTCACGGTTCGCATGATTCTCGGTCGCGGTCAAGCACCACTGGTCGAAGCTTGAATAGTACGTCCCCCGGGTCAAGCTCAACAGGTACATCTCAATCCACTACTCGCACACAACCTTCCAAGGCTGCAACACCGACTCTCGCAACCGCACCTGTTGTACCTCACTCGTTTTTTGGAATTAATGGCATGCAATATGTTAATCCATCTTTTTATTCACAACCTAGTATGCATGGTATTGGTAACGTTGGTGTGTCACAGCACATGGGCATGCCTTTTGTTCATTCGACCCACATAGTTTACTAATACAGGTTCTCTAATGTTAATCATGTAATGCATGGTTTGGCCCAACAATTGCCACAAGCCCATTTAGCCACCAATAGTGTTTCTTCGGCCCAACAGGCCCAACCAATGGGTCAACCAATTTACGGAAGTCAGCCTATGCAACCTGGTGGTCAGTTTTGTTATCCAAGCAACTATACATACTTGGTTCCTAGTTCTTTTCAGTCGCAGGCCACCGTGCTTCCTCAGGCATTTCAGACGATGACTTTCCAAGATCCCGCTTGGAACATGGATACTGGTGCATCCTCTCATTTAGCTGACAACACAGGTATCCTTACTTCTGTTAGTAATTCTAGCATTTATCCGTCTGTGTATGTGGGAAACGGCGACTCTATACCGGTCACACATACTGGACATAGCTTATTGTACACTTCTTCTAAACCATTACAACTCAATCAAATACTTGTCACCCCGCACATAATTAAAAATCTGATTTCTGTTCGTAAATTTACACGTGATAATGACGTTTCCGTTGAGTTTGACGCTTATGGTTTTTCTGTGAAGGATTACCAGACGGGCACACTTCTCCTCCGTTGTGATAGCACGGGCGATCTTTACCCGGTTACGCAACAGTCATCCACGCATCCTCCTTTTGCTTTGCTTTCGTTCAGTCATACTACGTGGCACAGACGCCTCGGACACCCCGGTGAAGATGTGCTTCGTCGTTTGGAGTCTAGTAATTTCATTTCATGTAATAAATCAAAGTTGTCCGCTTTGTGTCATGCGTGTCAATTAGGAAAACAAATAAAGCTTCCCTTTTATACTTCGGAGTCGCAGGTTGCATCTATTTTTGACATTGTCCACTCGGATTTATGGACATCTCCTATTCCGAGTGAGAGTGGTATTAAATATTATGCAATTTTTTTGGATCATTTCTCGCATTTTGTTTGGGTTTATCCTTTGCACAAAAAATCTGATTTGTATGATACGTTTGTTAATTTTCGTGCTTATGTTGTTCAACAATTTGGTGTCGACATAAAGGCTTTACAATGTGACCATGGGGGTGAATATGACAACACCCGTTTCCATAACCTTTTTCAACAAAATGGCATTCAATTTCGTTTTTCTTGCCCCAAAACTTCCCAACAAAATGGAAAATCAGAACGTATGTTGCGCACTATTAATAATATTATCCGTACTTTGCTCTTTCAAGCATACATACCACCCTCTTATTGGGTCGAAGCTCTTAACATGGCTGCTTACATTTTAAATATTCTTCCATCAACCGCCATACAAAACGAGGTACCCTTTACCAAGCTTTACAACAAACCACCCCCTTACGACAACTTACGTGTTTTTGGGTGCTTATGTTATCCCTACATACATGTCACCCATAAACTCGAGCCAAGCTCTACTCCTTGTGTGTTCCTTGGCTACCCCGCTAACCACCGTGGATATCGATGCCTTGACTTATCTACCAATAAAATAATTATCTCCCGCCATGTTAGATTTGATGAGGATATTTTTCCTTTTCAATCTTTCACCAAGCCTTCCTCCACCACCTATGAGTTTTTAACTCTTCCTTTACCAACGCACGCCCCATCACCATCTGGCCCACTACACTTCAACCAAGCTAGCCCAACACCTTCCCATACCCAACCCACTATACCTATACCCCCTGTTACTTCCGCCCAACCCATTCCCACCCAACCTATTTCCCTTCAACAACCCGCTACCATTGAGCAGCCCACAACCGCGGAGCCCCATACACCTACGCAAGCTACACCTCAGCCTCCTACACCTCAAACTGCAAATCCTCAAACCGTACAAGCTACTATACCCGCTCCCACTGTTAATACTCATCCGATGGTCACACGTGCTAAAGCCGGTATTTCTAAACCTCTTGCGCGTATGAATTGTCATGTTACCACTATTTCTTCGCTTCCACGTTCTCATGTTCACGCTCTTCGTGACCCTTAGTGGAAACAAGCTATGTTAGATGAATACAATGCTTTAATTACTAATAGTACGTGGGTACTTGTGCCCCGTCCTGCTAATGTGAATGTTGTTCGTTCTATGTGGCTTTTCAGGCATAAGTTTCATGCAGATGGTTCATTAAGCAAGTATAAAGCGCGACTTGTTGCAAATGGTCGCAGTCAGCAGCAGGGGATTGATTGTGATGAGACTTTTAGTCCTGTGGTCAAACCAGCTACTATACGCACTGTACTTAGTCTAGCAGTGTCTCGTGCTTGGCCTATTCATCAGCTTGACGTGAAGAATGCTTTTCTTCACGGTCACTTATCAGAGACTGTTTATATGCATCAGCCACCTGGATTTGTAGATTCTGCTCACCCGGATTATGTTTGCCATCTACAGCGATCATTGTATGGGCTTAAGCAAGCCCCCAGAGCTTGGTTTCAACGGTTTGCAGGATTTGTCACATGGATTGGTTTTCAGCATAGTAAAACTGATGCGTCGCTTTTTGTGTTTCATCGGGGTTCTGACATAGCCTACTTGTTACTGTATGTGGATGATATTATATTGACTGCTTCTTCTACTGCATTTTTACAGCGTGTTATTACTGCTCTTCATGGTGAGTTTGCAATGACGGACCTTGGCTCTCTTAATTATTTTCTTGGCATCTCCGCTACGCGCACAACATCTGGCATGTTTTTATCTCAGTCTAAATTTGCTGAAGAGATTCTTGAGAGAGCCAATATGCAGCATTGTAACCCGTGCCGCACTCCTGTTGATACAGAGTCCAAACTAGGACCTGATGGTACGGTGTTTGCTGATCCTACTCTTTATCGTAGTTTAGCTGGGGCACTTCAGTATCTTACCTTCACACGCCCGGACATTTCCTATGCGGTTCAACAGGTTTGTTTGTATATGCATGACCCTCGTGAACCACATTTCACAGCTTTAAAGCGTATTTTACGCTATGTTCGTGGTACACTTGATCATGGTCTTCAGTTACATATTTCTTCTACGACACAACTTATTGCTTACACGGACGCGGATTGGGCCGGTTGCCCAGTTACTCGTCGGTCCACCTCTGGATATTGTGTTTTTCTTGGTGACAATCTGTTATCTTGTTCTGCTAAACGACAGGCGACGTTGTCTCGATCTAGTGCTGAGGCCGAATATCGTGGTGTTGCTAATGTGGTGGCCGAAACAGCTTGGATTCGCAATTTGCTGCGCGAGCTTCATGCACCTTTGACTACGGCTACTATTGTTTATTGTGATAATGTTAGTGCCGTATATTTATCGACGAATCCTGTTCAGCATCAACGTACGAAACACATCGAGATCGACATTCATTTCGTTCGTGATTATGTGGCTTCAGGACAACTCCGTGTGCTTCATGTTCCATCGCGTTTTCAGTATGCTGACATATTTACTAAGGGTCTTCCTGCTGCTTTGTTTCTTGATTTCCGTTCCAGTTTGAATGTTCGAAGGCCTCCCGCTCAAACTGCGGGGGTGTATTAGCCGACTTTAGTATTAGGCCCATTTAATGTCTTATGTTTGTAATCGGTTTCAGCCCATTAAGGGTTTCTTGTAAGTTTCGGTATATGCAATATATATACTGATCTATATTGATTAATAAAGGGAAGGGAATTACAAACTCTAATAAACACATGTACCATTGCCGCGTAGGATGACAAACTTCCCAATAGTTCTATATTCAACATGTTACCGTGTGTAAGTTCCTACATTTTATGTTCTATATTCAAGACAAAGCTTTGACATAACAGTTCGATGTTATATTAGAAATGCCAATACGTAGCAAACAAACAACTTAGTATTAAGATAATTGTTACAACCAATGAACAGGCAAACCAAAACTATGCCTATAAAGGATGCACAAATGACAAATTAGCATAAACCAAATAAACACACCCAAAAAGAACACACTCAAAATTAGAAGTGAAAGAAAAGAAAAAATGAAATAATCAATCTCAATCTTGAAACCTGGTTCTACTTGCATTAGTGAAGTCAGAGAAGATAAAGTGATGCTTGATCATCTGGTCCAGCCAACACCACCTGTGATTTATGAAGAAACTCCCACATTAGAACCAAGATCGACTTTATAGATGTGGCTTGTATGGGTACCGAGTCAAAACATGTTAATTTTCACACATGGCAGGTCAGCCGACACATCGATGAAGTAAATAAGATTCTAACGCTTTACTATTAAGTTAGAGAGATCTATATTCTTTTTAATAAAACATTTAGGAAGTTGTAAGCACTTGGAATAGAGATTAGGCGGCATTCGGCCCGTTTCCTTTATAGACTGTATTTTACCAGTTAATAATATACAACCACAATCAACAAATCAATTATGAATAGTTTGAAATAGTTTTTTAGCTAACAAAGAGATTTGAGCTGGAAGACAAATTTTGTGCACAAAATGGACAGAGATTTGTATGAATTAATGAAGATAATGAAGAGGGAAAGAACAAACATTGCAATCGAGTGCGTATCTTCGGGCTAGAACAATGGCTGCATTTCTTTCTCGTTCTGATTCAAACATCAATACAAAAGACTGCCCTTTTCTTGACTGCCAAAACAATGATTTGGCCGCGAGATTTCCGCCACCTCTAAATCCACATATCTGAAATTTGGTGAAAAGTAAGTGGGTAAGCACATTACCCCTAGGCAGAACTAAAGATGTTTGTTTTGTCTGTTTGACACTCTATAACACTTATATTTGGTCTTATATGGTATTCGGAAAATCAAGTAACTATGTTAGATTTGCAAGAAAACTAGAGCTTTGATATGGGACTCCAAAAAATAAACGGTATTTGAATGTGATAGTTATGAAAACAGGTGCTTTTTCCTTGTTCAAATGTGAAAGGTAAATAAATAAATAAAAATGCTTTTAGAATTTTGAGGCAATTCGACAAAATTTTAGGTGTATTATAGTCATTCTGATACGGTATTTGTCCATGTTTAAAACTGATACTTCTCAGCTTTTAGTGAACTTCCAATGTAGTCATCAGATTTTTCTTCTTCAAAGATGTTAGAAGTCGTATCGATTCTGACGTACTAAAGTAACCTAAAACTGAAATTTGAGCTCCCTTCCTTAATAGGCAGAGAGTGGTTTACAGAAATAAGATAAAGAAGGTAAGAAGTATTACCTGCATAGACGTAGAAGAATAAGCATCTCTGGCCTTTGTAATCCATCCTTTTGAAAGCTTCATTCTCATTTTCCCCACACGTAACAAATGGGCAGAATGTGATGAATAATTTCGTTCATTCATCTGGGAGATTACCACCTGTTATACAAACATTTCTATTATCTGACATACACTACTTCAGCTAAGTGAGGCTGTTACTCATGATCATAGAACCAAATCCTGACTAAAGTGTGAATACAAGTTGCAATAAATAATAAAATTCAATATCCCAAGAACAGTGCAAATAATTTTATTTTTTGGATGTTCAACGAAAATTTCACTTTCCTAAATATAAAAAATATCCGTCTTCCCATTTTCAATATAAGAAATTTGAGTTTAAATGACTGAATTTCTCACGTGTCGTCGTTACAGGTTATGAATAGTGATTAGCGTCCCTCTTGGTCAAAGAATCCCTATTGATCATTGTTTGTGAAATTATGGCTGATAATCAAACAATTTATTACCAAATCACATGAAGAATCAAAAAGTTACTTTTTAATGGGGTTGAGGGAGACAATAGTTCATAACACATTCAGTTGATATATAACGTACACTGAAATCCGAATTGCCTTTTCGAGAAAGCGTCTCCACATAGCTCTCCAATCCAACAGCTGTTACAAAATAAAATTGAACATTTATACTTAGTTATCACTATATAATAAAACTTGAAAGTCAACAAAAAGAATCTAATAATTTTGTATTAGCCTTTGGAGGGGATAAGAGATGAACAAACCAGGTTGTACAGGACAAGTTGTGGTCACAGTAGATTTTTGGCCATTTGAAATAATATCAACTTGCAAAATCACTCCAACGTCATAGGGCTCCGGTGCATAAACTGATTTGTTAGCACCTGGTGAAGATTGATTACAGCGAGATAAAACAGTATTATATATATATATATATATATATATATATATATATATATATATATATATATATATATAAGTAAATAAATACATAGAGGAAAATGTAATAAAATTATGCACTTTAACAAAATAGTTCCATAAAAATCAAGTGCGGTAGAATTATGTAATAAGGACCTGAAATAAGCTCCCTTCTGCTACATTGTGATGATAAGCGATACCACTGGATTGAACATTTTGAGAGCTCAATGGCTTCTTCCGAGCACGGTTGAAGTCGTAAAATTGAGCCCAGAATTCCAGAACCTTCCAAAGCATATAAGCTTAACTTGTTCTCCTCAATCATTTTCTTCAGCATCAGCTGCCATTGGATTACGAGTTAAGAAGTTAAATGGATGCATATAAATCAAACACGTTCTGATATACTCCCTCCATCCGAAAAGACTGCGACTTTTTTAGTGCGTTTAGTTGGAGAAAAATTTCTTAATTTTCTATTTTCAGTTTTGTAAAAAAAAAAAAAAAAAGAAAGAAAAAAAAGGAGGGGATTAAATTTTCCACAAAATGTAGAAAAGCGTTCATGTGACATTGTTTCTATTTTGAAGAAAAGAAGGGGAGTTACAAGGGAACAACTACAAGGAAAACACAAAAAATGTGTTTTGTAGTTTCCTTGTTAAGTTGGGAAATGAATGTTTTGTGTTTTGTAGAGAATGTGTTGGGAAAAGTTTGATTTGAACGCAATCTCTATTTTCCTTGTTTTGTACAAACATTTTGTAGAAAACAAGGGTGTTTTCTTTCGACTAAATGCACCCTTTATGTTTTGGGCTCTCCCGAACAAATGCAACATTTCCATTTAGTCATTTACAGTGAAATTTTATAACCAAAGTTAGTTTTTGCCATTAGTAAATAGTAATCAATGCCTGAAATTAGCAATTTCACGATGGTCCACAACTACTCTTTATATCTTCTTAGTAAGCGCCAATTTAGAGATACATCAAACGTTTTATTATTAAACTATGTGCCCAGTCAAATGTTTCATCTTCTAGGACTTTAGACCAACTATTATGACTTTCTTAATTTGGGAAGATACCTCTTGTTGAAGCTTTACTGAGAATGCAGACTTCTCTTGAATTTGTAGCCTCAGAGCTCGAAGCTCATGTTCCATGTCCATCACCTAGAAAACATATACATGCAAATTAAGTTATAGCCAGCAAATCGAATGCTGAAATTTCAATTGAAATTCAGCTAATAATATATGAACTTAAAAGATAGAAAAATCAATAGAGCAAGTTCATTTTGAGTTGCAAACAAGTGTTATGCTATCTAATCAGAGCATGTTCCCCTGGTGTAGCAGCTCCACCATCTTTTACACTTTAGATAATTTAATCACGTATGCATCAAAGAAAATAAGAAATACCTTGCAGGGGTGATGCAACAACCTGATTCTTCTAGCCTGCTGAATTTCCTCCGCCATCTCCTCCATTTCCTGGCCACATGTCAGTTAGTTACTTTCAAGGAAAAAATATATATATATATATATCAAAAAGCAGATCCTTAGATCTAGCTATCTGTAATATACTTTTAGTAAGTAAATGCACTTAAATGTCATTTATATCAGGTTACTAACATATCTGAACACTAAAACGTTTAATATGTTTGGTAAAAGAAGTTATTAGTAGCACCAGTTCATAAGATTTTATCATTTAATAAGCATGTTACCTGTTTTCCGGAGGCCAGTGATACTCTTTCTTGTTCAATAAGCGCCTCCCCAATTCTTCGCACAACTGCTTTAGCACTCTCAATTTCTGCACAAGCAAACGATCTCTCTTGATTTACCAGCTTTTTACCATCTTCAGAAGCCTGCAAATTGATAATAGGATCATTTCCTTATCACATGAAGATTTTGCCATTTCCATTGTTTTTCAAACTCTGTGTTTCCTCAAAGTCAAAATGCTATAAAAGCAAAGGGGCACTTCAATTTTCATTGACAAATGATCAACATTACCTGTTTAAGAAAGTTTGCAAGCTTCTTTACTTCAAACTTCTCCTGTATCAACTCTCCTTCATTCTGAGTCAATTTTACTGCCAACGCTTCCACCTATCACATAGTATCCAGCATAAACAACATTAGTTTAGCCATTAAGAAATTCATATTTTCAATTCTGTGATTTTGACTTCTGTTGTCATCTCGTAAAAGGATCTTGAATCGCATATAAACATGTAACAGAAAGAAACAAAGATTCAATGACATAAAACTAACTAGGAAACTATCAGAAAAATATCAACGGTTTACCATAGAGATAGCTTTTTCAACATCTTCCTTGTTTCGACCAGCTAATCGTCCTCGTAAGTATTCCAAAGCATCTCTGAGTTTCTTCAAAAGCACATGACCTTCTAAGGAAGCCACTTCTTTGAGTTTGGCCTACATATAAAAAATGAAATTTATGTTAAGTGATACAAGAACCATCACTATAATCGGCAAATGGTTTAACGTCATACCTCATTGGACAACTTAGCTGCAGCGGACAAGTTCTTGTCAAACTTGGTAGCCAGATCACGAACTGAGAGACGTTTGTGTTGCTCGGATAGCTGCTCAGTTTCTTGAGCAACCACCTCTTTTAATGGAGGTCCCTTACTATCCACGGTGGCTTCATCCAGAATCTGATTATCAGGGCCTAATTTATATTTAGGGAACTTATTTGATGTAAAACCCACATCTGCCGATACTGAAATCACATCTTGCAGTTGCAGCTCATCGACAACTTCAGGACTTACCTTCGTCATCCTACCAGATACTTGTTCTACAAATTTTAAAGAATATGATTACTAAAGGCAACAATAGAAAATGTCATAACCTCATAACTTTATACTACGTGAGGGTAACGTTTATTAACTGAAGTTAGTGTATTATATTCTGCGAACTAAATATCTCCTAGGAAAACCAATCGTTACCGGATGCATAAAATGTTAAATCTCTATTATGGATCAATTTTTGACATAGAGTGAGACAGGTTCCGTATTTGGCTCAAATCACGGGCCCAATGCGATATATTGAACCCCATGCACCTAGATCTTGCAGGGATGTTTTTATATGTATATAAAGTGAAAAAAAGAATAGTCTCTTTTTAACTTACATTTCAGAACAATTGTTCATGCTCAAGCCACAAATGACAACTACCAGCTAAGATATCAAGCAAAAAATACTAACACAAAGCATTGTCTGCTGATGAAACCACACATACTACATATTTTGACTTTGAAAAAGTCAAATTTGGACCTTCTTTTTTTTTGGTTGACAATGAAGTAGCAAAATAATAACATAATAGCAGATCTACTTAAATATCTAACGAACATATTCAAATCACTAATCCTAAATTCTAATGTAACAATTAGCTTCCAAAATAAATTATTGACATAATAAGTTGAACAAGAAACCTACAAATTAAGCAAGAATTTAATAAAATAATAAAATATTAGAAAAACAAAGTAAACAACAAAACATGCTCACCTAGTCACCTCAAACTTAACAGAACTGAAAATGAAACATGAAAACTAGGTAACATAATAAAACTTTTTATTTTTATTTTTAGCTTTTAATAAAAATATATTGTCACAATCACAAGTAGCTAGTAGTACTTTTACAACTACATTTCAACAACTATTTCCAGCTAACTAACTAACTAACTAACTTCATTCATCACAAAAATGAAAACCATGATCATGTTACAAACAACACATTATAAACATTTCAACCCATAAATTTGATAGTTAAAAAGACAACAAGAAACATACTTACAGAAGGGGAAAAAAAAAAGTTTGTTTGTGTGGAAAAAAGTTGTCAAAATGTGTGTTTCATTTTTTTCTAGAGAGAGAAAAAAAAAGGGGGGGAATGATTTGAAGGAGTGATGGTTGTCTGAGAAGAAGAAGAATCCTAAAGAGGAAAATGTCTGTTTTTATGTTATGCTTTTTGTAAAGTAATAAAATGAAATGAAATTAAAACATATACAAAACTGAAAAAGGAAAAGCTGCTTGGTCCACCATGACCAAAACACATCAAGACTTTTAACTTTATTTATTTTCATACTCTGGTACAACTGTAACTTATAGTTAGGGTGTGTTTGTTTCATTAAGATGTTTTTGGTCTGAATTTAACTATCACATCTTACTGGTAAGAGATGGTTAGAAAGTCTAAATCTGAACGAAATAATGTTGTTTCTTTTTGTATAATTGTCCGAATGATTTTAAGTACTCGTTTTTGCAATTTGTTTATTAAACAATGCGATAATAAGTAACTTATGTAAATATGAAACAATACTTTTTATTATAAATATAACATAGTTAATAAACAATCAAATATATTATATAAAGTTTACAAAACGAGTAAGAGGCAGTAAGACAAATCCCCCACCTCTTACTGAGCAAGATGTTATATGTCTAACTGGGTCTTACTCAAAAGAAAAATACAAACAAGCACAACGTCTGCCCTTCTCTTAATGGTAAAAGTAAGAGGGAGTAACAGTGCTAGTAAGATTTTTTTTTTAAAAAAACAAACACACCCTTAGACTAAAAATTGTATGTATATTCTTTTGAATTTGAGGTGCGGGTTAATTATTTATAGAGTAAACTGCAAAAATTTTGTTGTTTTTGGCAAGTATCATTCTTGTCTTAAACCTTTGACATTAATCATTTTTAAGTCCATAAACTATTGGCACTAATCATCCCTTAGCACTAGTCTTTGTTATCTTCTCTGTTAGCTCTCCTCGTCAAGTGGCAATGTTAGTCTATTAACCAAACGATCGTTTGCAACCTTAGTCTTTATACTAACAGTCGTTTCTAATTAAATAAAAATTTTGTTTTCTTACGTAACTCGTCCGTATTATTACGTTTTTGTCTGTTTTTATACGTTTTCGCCCGTTTTGCTACGTTTTTGTCCCTTTTCGTCCGTTTTTACACGTTTTCGGCCATTTTTATACGTTTTTGTTTGTTTTAACACGTTTTCACACGTTTTCGTCAGTTTCACTTACGTTTTTGCCTTTTTTACGTTTTCATCCATTTTAACACGTTTTCGTCTGTTTTTACACTTTTTCGGCCGTTTTATATGTTTTCGTCTGTTTTTTACGTTTTCGACCTCTCTAACACGTTTTCGTCTATTTTACACATTTTCGGCTGTTTTTATACGTTTTCGTCCGTTTTAACACATTTTCGTTTGTTTTCACGCATTTTCGTCCGTTTTTCTTACGTTTTCGTCTATTTTTTACGTTTTCGTCCGTTTTAACACGTTTTCGTCTGTTTTTACACCATTTCGACCATTTTTATACGTTTTCGTCTGTTTTTACACGTTTTAGGACGTTTTATACGTTTTCATCCGTTTTCACACGATTTTGTCTATTTTTACACTTTTTCGGCCGTTTTTATACGTTTTTGTCCGTTTTAACACATTTTGGTATGTATTTATAGGTTTTCGTCTGTTTTATATGTTTTAATCCGTTTTTATACAGGTTTTCCTGTTTTTCTACGTAACAAATGAACGAAAACATGTGAAAATGTGTTAAAACAAACGAAAACGTATAAAATCAACTGAAAACGTGTAAAAACAGACGAAAACGTGTTAAAATGGATGAAAACATATAAAACAACCAAAAACGTGTAAAAACAGACGAAAACGTGTTAAAACGGATGAAAGCGTAAAAAATAGATGAAAACGTAAGAAAAACGGACAAAGCGTGTTAAAACGGACGAAAACGTATAATAACGGCCGAAAACGTGTATAAACGTAAGAAAAAGGACGAAGACGTATGAAAACAGAGCGTAGCAAAACTGGAGAAAGACATACAAAAATGGCCGAAAACGTGTAAAAGCAGACGAAAACATGTTAAAACGGACTAAAACGTTAAAAAAAACAAAACATAAGAAAAATGGACGTGAATGTGTTAAAATGGACGAAAATATATAAAAACGACCGATAACGTGTAAAAACAGACGAAAACGTGTTAAAACGAACGAAAACGTAAAAAACAGATCAAAACATAAGAAAAACGGATGAAAAAAAACGAACGAAAACGTGTTAAAACGGACGAAAACATATAATAACGGTCGAAAACGTGTAAAAACGTAAGAAAAACAGACAAAAACGTATAAAAATAGACAAAAACGTAGCAAAACAGGCAAAAACGTATAAAAACGACCGAAAATGTGTAAAAACAGACGAAAACATGTTAAAACGGATGAAAACGTAAAAAAAACAGACGAAAATGTATGAACAATAGACGAAACCGTGTTAAATCGGACGAAAACGTATACAAGCGTACAAAACGTAGCAAAACTGGCGAAAACGTATAAAAACGGACCAAAACGTAAGAATACAGATGAGTTATGTAAAAAAACCAAATTTTTATTTAGTTATAAACGACTATTAGTAAAAAGGACTAACGTTTCAAATGATCGTTTGGTTAATGGACTAACGTTGCCACTTGACGAGGAGAGCTAACGAAGTAGATAACGACGTTAGTGCTCAGGGATGATTGGTGCTGATAGTTTATGGACTTAGGGATGATTAATGCCAAAGATTTGAGATAGGGATGATACTTGCCAAAAACCACAAACCACAGGGATGATTTTTGTAGTTTACTCTTTTTTATAAGAGCACTAGGTATCCTGTTGACGTTTAACATGTTATCGGTATGCCAACTTAGTGTTATGTCATCCCTTCCCCAATAACACACTAATCACTTAAACACCCTCCCTCATAATACACTACTAACATGTTATTGGGTATAACAAAATACCTCACTAAAAATACTCACACACGCACAATACAAAAAAAAAGACCATTGGCGTGAACCACCCTAGTAACTCAAAGCAATTTGGCATGTAGATGGCTTATTGCATGGTATGGCAGTTGGCATGCCATTGGTCCAAAAAGGGTGTGTTTGGCATGCTAAATAACATGATACCGAATGCTCTAATAGTAAATATTTTGTCCGTTTTATTGAATAAGAGTAGTAGCGTACTAGTGTGGACGATATTAACAAGGCCGATGTACCGGGTGTCTTGGTTTAAGGCTATGCGATAGGAAGGTCGAGATCGGTCGACATGAAGGTCGTGTCAGTCGTCTTTACTGTGGCACAAAAGTCGCTTTTGGTCGTCGGGTGGAAATTTGGGTGAAATAGTCGTGAACTCGACCGTGTAACACCCTCAATTTCGTGAATGAAGCGGAATTCAAGATGGGTGTTACTATCATGGTATAACAGTTATAATAACGGAAAATGATCTCTAACCAAGTCGTTTAAAAAGGCTTATCATTCAATTTATTTGAAATATATCAAAGTTTACAAAATATAGGTCCCAGTAGCTTCACGGTTTGCATAATACAAAAGTTTTCGAATGATAATAAACTTTATAGCCTTCTAAATATCTGTGCTCCTCCTTGCCATCCTTTCCAGCCTCGTGTCTTATGGACCTGAGATAAAACATGCTTGAAACAATCAACACAAAGGTTGAGTGAAATCCATACGTTTACAGTTTGAATAAAATATTTTCAGTGTGGGTTATATTCACCTATGGTTGGAAAACAAAACAGTTATTATTGCACTAAGCTCATGACAACCAAAATGTTAACAGTGTATCAATAGAAATTGATATAATAGTAACGGTTGCCCTAATAATAGGTAATTTTCCTATTATACCTAGAGTTCTCAAATATAGTGCGTTTGTTTGCCGGACCTAGTCAAACAAACGGGATTCGTCAATCCCAATAGGCCTATCCACGTTATTCGCATTCACTCACTTGTGATTAATGGTTCATGATGGTAGGGACTTAAGTTTGGCAATAGCGGTACTTAGTGTTCAATAAAACATTCGGATATAGCATACAATTTCAAATCATTATGCTCGGTTAAAATAAATAGCATGTATCTCCCCCAAGGGTTTGTGAAACAATTAAACAATTTAAAAGTTGGGCTATAAACTCACCGTGAGTAATTGACATTAAGGATATGACAAAATCGATGGATAAGCCGAGAAAATCTCTACGTAAAACCTAAAAATATGATGTCGAGTCTTAGGTTTGGCAATAACGAAGTAGAAATATGAATGAGTCTATATAAGCTATTATATTGATCATTATGTTGTACATGGTGGTTTATAGTATTAATGCATGTCATTTATGAAAATGATTTAGTTTATAAAACGTTTTTAGTTATATATCATACTACCGTTCGGGCCATCATAATTCGGAGGCCATGTCGTAAATGTTCGAGTAGCTAGGACACTTTAATTTGTAAATCCAGTAACTCGTCGATCCGTTTACCCAAATGAAATCCCACACATGAAGCTCCCTAGTTTTGTAGTGTTTGATATGAAATATATATATATATATGTGTGTGTGTGTATATATATATATATATATATATATATATATATATATATATATAACATATATATCAGGATGTGTATGATGTCATTATTCACACATAATGCCACCTAAGCAATTTATGTTCAGTCATAACTTTTAATGCCACCTAAGCAACTAATTTTTTAAAAATTCAGAAATTATTTAAAAATTTTGCCACTTGCAAGGATCGAACTTAGGGTGTTTCTAACATTAACAAGCATGATAACCATTAGACCAACATATTTTTTGATTATATCTTGCAAAACCATATTTATAAACCTACGCAAATAATTATCAACCATTTTAATGAGATAAGTATCTACAATGGCGATAATCTAGGAAACAATAATAATCCGAAAAAAAAATCCCAATTCATTTACAAACCCTAATATCATCTTTTCTCCGAACCCTAATATCATCTTTTCCTCAGCCATAACGTTTACAAATATTTCTTTGGAGAACCTGTAGTGTAGCGATGCAGCAGAAGCATCTCCTGATTGTAAGCGCCCTACTTTATTTTTCCAATTACATTATGGAAATATTTATTTTACTTTCATATTATCAATCGTAGATCATGCATGTTGGGAGGGTTAGCTAGGAATAGTCTTTTAAATCTCTTTTTTATGTTCTAAATAATTTATCAAGGTTTACATATTAAGGCTAGAAATTATTTAATGATATTATGAGCTGCAATATATTTGTATGGTGGTCTAAAATTATTGAAGGACACGAAAACAGACTACCAATTCTGTCACACCCCCAAAATATCGCAGCGGAACGATAGTGTCTTTGGGGTATGATGTCATAGCACAAACCATGGATACAGAAAACGACCTCTAAAATGAGACGTTTTGAAAATTTTACCATTCGATTAAATAAAGTTAAAGTTTACAAAACATGAGATCCCAAAGTTTGATAATACATAAAGGGTTACAAAACTTGTCGAATGGTAATTGATAAAAACACAAGACTCCAATGTATGCCATGTGACCCAAAAGCTCCATGAAATGCTATCGCCTTACGACCTGAGATAAACATGCTAAAAAGTGTCAACACAAAGGTTAAATCCTAATCACCCAAGGTTTTTATTTCACAACCTTAATCAAGAGTGTAACTAGATTGTATAAAACTTGTCTTGAAAATTTTTGGTGATCACCTTCTTGATCCTCAATGGTGGCCGGTTATGGAGAAGAGAGGAGAAGAAAGTATGGTTTTTTACACTTTGTGAATTTTGGATGAGAATGTGTAGTGTGTTTTGAGTATTATACATTATAAAAGACAAGATATTTAGTAAGACATTTGTGTGAGTCACCCTTGTGTCGACAAGGGTGCAACTCATAAGTTAGTGTGATTTTTTTTTAAACATTTATATGTAGTGTAAATGTATAGTTATTTAGGGATAAGTGGTAACTTGTGTAAATATTTAAGCATTTAGGGTCGCGTTAGTTAAAAATAAATTTTAACGGAACAAAATAAAATATATTGAAGTCATAAAATTATAAAAATACATTTCTTGTAAAGTTTGAGTGAAATGATAAGTATCGTGTAGAATTTACGAAAACCGTCGTAATTATATAAATATAACAATTTATATACAAAATAAATTTAAAACACTGGGTAAACTAATAATAATATTTTTATAAACTTAATATGAGTATAAAAATATATTGTGATAATTTTTGAAAGTGACGGATCAAATGTTCAAAATAATTAATTACGCGATAGCGTTTATTTAATAAGAATTTATGCGTTTAACGTAAAATGCAAAAATCATGCATGAACTAATATGATGATAATGATGCTAATGATATGTAGACTAAACCTAGTCTATATGAAATGTCCTTGATGATTGCTTATGAATTCGCAGCTAAACCCCTAAGGTTACGCGAATTTAATATTTGTAAACCTAGTTTACGATAAACGAGGAAATAGTAAATGTGAGAAATGACCGGAAATTGAGAATTGTGACATTCTTCCCATGTCAGAGGAATCACGTCCTCGTGATTCAATTAATGATAACTATTGGTCTACACTTAGGTTTCGCGAAATCAGGGTGTATGGTCAAAGTGCTTATGCCAAAACTTACGCGTCTAGGTTTCTTATCTAATGAGGCTCACTGAATCTAAATAATGCAGTGGATCACTTAATGGTCTAGGGAAAACGTACCAGTTACGCATTGCGGGCTGCCTCGGTCCCTAAATAGAATGCTCGAGCTCGGGGTGGAATGAGATTGAGTGCAGGGTTTGGGTTGTTTCCGTCAATTGCTAAAGCTAGGTGTTGGTTACCCTGTAGTTGCCTCTGCGTTCCATTCAACCTCGGACAATTATTCCGGAAGTGATTCGGGATGTTACATTCAAAGCAAGTCCTTTGGTTATTCCTCATGTTGCCCACGTTAGTCGGGTTACCTGTGTTTTACTTTGCTCCTTAAAATGGCCGTATCGATTGCAATTTGTACACAAACGGCAGGGCTTGGTCTTTGGATGATGATAAGCACATTTAGCACATTTGGGATGTGTACCCGCATACTATCTTTGTTCGATTACCGGTTGCCCCAAAAATCTTGCCCTTTTGTTATGCGCTACCACGTCCATCGCCCATTCGACCCACTCGCTTCCTTCCTCTTGTCCTTTGCTCTTCAAAGTACCATTTCTAACCATCTCGTCTGCAGGGGTTCCGACCCTCGATATTGCACTTTGTATTGTAGGCGGCTCGGTTGTTTTCACAGTTCCACGAATTTCATGCACAAGACCATATATGTACCTCGCGATTCTCTTGGATTGGGGGTAACCATATGAGGAACTAGTCGGCTAATTCATGGAATCGGCGTGTAGGCTGCGTGACCCCCTATCATGGAGTGGTGATAAAGTTCATCTTCCGGTTTACGCATTTCATTGTCAGGCGGTACCCTCTTTCAATAACGCCTTAAATTAGTCCTATGTCATACCTATAGCTGCTTCTCTTCAGTAGGCTGTGTGTTCCACCATGTCAATGCCTTCCCGATAGCAAGCAAGCAGCATACTTCACCCTCGATGTGCGGCACAATTGCGATGTCGATCACGACTCTGTCTTCTCTACCCATCAGTATACACCAGCACCTCCTATACCATCAAACTCCACGGTTTGCATCTGAAAATTCCTTATCGTGCATCGGTTACGTTGTTGTTGTTGGTGGTGGTGGTGGTGTTATTATTGTTACCACTTGCCAACTACATTGTTGGTGTCGCCATTCCGTTCCGTGGTTCCCGAGTTATTCATATGATTTCCAACTTGTGTGACAATAGTGGGAAGCAAGATTTGAAGTTGTTGGGCGATGATGGCGGCAAAATCAGGGTTTCCGCCGGCGTTGTTGTCATTGTTACCCATGTCGCGACCGCCTTCTCTACCTCCATGCTCACCGTCCTTCCACCCCGCTGCGCGCACCACCTCGGCTAGTCTTTGCGTGTTACCCTCTTTGGTGCCATGATCTCTGCAAGGAAAGGACCGTTGAGTTCCTAATGTCTATACTTAACATCCTCAAACATAATACCACGCCACAAATTGGTTCCTAAGGTGTGCCCACACCGATCTACGTATGCGTGGTCGCATATGTCTCGTGGGTTGTGGCGCATTTATAATTATGTTGGCCACCATAATTATAATTGCCTCATTTCACACGTGTACATACCACCAAGCATACATGTCTCGGCGATTGATGTTATTGAAATAGGTAGCCATTCTATCATCCGATTCTAAACGGTGGAGGAGGAATTTAGGGTAGGTATCTAGGGAGAGTCGCACTTGGTGTATAGGAAATTCCTTTAGGTGCTAAAGTCACGACGAGGTTTAGTCGCCAGCAGTTCCCAAAGTATCCTCAAGAGAACTCCCATCCTCGGGTAAAATCATCAAATCTATACAGCTATATAGTAACACTTATTTAGCTCGATCTCGTGTCTCATCAAACAAGAACTGTCACGAGATCAAGTTAGATAAGTGCTCATTACTGAGCTCCATATTTTTGATGACTTGACTAGATTTTGGGACTCCCCTATCGGTACAAGGAAACCATAATGAGGTGGGTCTAGAAGAAATTTTTCAGAAAACATATGCGCACGAAAAGTGTGTAAGGCGATAGAAAAGAAAGAATCGACGTGAAAGCGGTTATAGTCTAGGAACTAAAATGCAACATAGTTCTTTAAAACCAAGGCTCGATACCAATCATCACACCCCAAAATATCGCAGCGGAACGATAGTGTCTTTGGGGTATGATGTCATAGCACAAAGCATGGATACTGAAAACGACCTCTAAAATGAGACGTTTTGAAAAGTTTACCATTCGATTAAATAAAGTTAAAGTTTACAAAACATGAGATCCCAAAGTTTGATAATACATAAAGGGTTACAAAACTTGTCGAATGGTAATTGATAAAAACACAAGACTCCAATGTATGCCATGTGACCCAAAAGCTCCATGAAATGCTATCGCCTTACGACCTGAGATAAACATGCTAAAAAGTGTCAACACAAAGGTTAAATCCTAATCACCCAAGGTTTTTATTTCACAACCTTAATCAAGAGTGTAACTAGATTGTATAAAACTTGTCTTGAAAATTTTTGGTGATCACCTTCTTGATCCTCAATGGTGGCCGGTTATGGAGAAGAGAGAGAAGAGTATGGTTTTTACACTTTGTGAATTTTGGATGAGAATGTGTAGTGTGTTTTGAGTATTATACATTATAAAAGACAAGATATTTAGTAAGACATTTGTGTGAGTCACCCTTGTGTCGACAAGGGTGCAACTCATAAGTTAGTGTGATTTTTTTTTAAACATTTATATGTAGTGTAAATGTATAGTTATTTAGGGATAAGTGGTAACTTGTGTAAATATTTAAGCATTTAGGGTCGCGTTAGTTAAAAATAAATTTTAACGGATCAAAATAAAATATATTGAAGTGATAAAATTATAAAAATACATTTCTTGTAAAGTTTGAGTGAAATGATAAGTATAAGTGTAGAATTTACTTAAAAAGTCGTAATTATATAAATATAACAATTTATATACGAAATAAATTTAAAACACTGGGTAAACTAATAATAATATTTTTATAAACTTAATATGAGTATAAAAATATATTGTGATAATTTTGAAAGTGACGGATCAAATGTTCAAAATAATTAATTACGCGATAGCGTTTATTTAATAAGAATTTATGGGTTTAACGTAAAATGCAAAAATCATGCATGAACTAATATGATAATAATGATGCTAATGATATGTAGACTAAACCTAGTTTATATGAAATGTCCTTGATGATTGCTTATGAATTCGCAGCTAAACCCCTAAGGTTACGCGAATTTAATATTTGTAAACCTAGTTTACGATAAACGAGGAAATAGTAAATGTGAGAAATGACCGAAAATTGAGAATTGTGACATTCTTCCCATGTCAGAGGAATCACGTCCTCGTGATTCAATTAATGATAACTATTGGTCTACACTTAGGTTTCGCGAAATCAGGGTGTATGGTCAAAGTGCTTATGCCAAAACTTACGCGTCTAGGTTTCTTATCTAATGAGGCTCCTTTGAATCTAAATAATGCAGTGGATCACTTAATGGTCTAGGGAAAGCGTGCGATTCACGCATTCTTGTATGCCTCGGTCCCTAAATAGAATGCTCGAGCTCGGGGTGGTGAGATTGAGTGCGAGGGTTTGGGTTGTTTTCGTCAATTGCTAAAGCTAGGTGTTGGTTACCCTGTAGTTGCCTCTGCGTTCCATTCAACCTAGGACAATTATTCCGGAAGTGATTGGCCGTTTACATTCAAAGCAAGTCCTTTGGTTATTCCTCATGTTGCCCACGTTAGCGGGTGTTACCTGTGTTTTACACTGCTCCTTAAGATGGCCGTATCGATTGCAATTTGTACACAAGCGGCAGGGCTTGGTCTTTGGATGATGATAAGCACATTTAGCACATTTGGGATGTGTACCCGCATACTATCTTTGTTCAATACCAGTTGCCCCAAAAATCTTGCCCTTTTGTTTATGCGCTACCACGTCCATCGCCCATTCGACCCACTCGCTTCCTTCCTCTTGTCCTTTGCTCTTCAAAGTACCATTTCTAACCATCTCGTGTAGGTTCCGACCCTCGATATTGCACTTTGTATTGTAGGCGGCTCAGTTGTTTTCACAGTTCCACGGATTTCAGGCACAAGACAATATATGTACCTCGCGATTCTCTTGGATTCAGGGGTAACCATATGAGGAACTAGTCTGGCTAATTCATGGAATCGATGCGTCTGTAGGCTGCGTGACCAGCCCCTATCATGGAGTGGTGATAAAGTTCATCTTCCGGTTTCGCATTTCATTGTCCGGCGGTACCCTCTTTCAATAACGCCTTAAATTCGTCCCATGTCATACCTATAGGCGCCTGCCTTCTTTTAGTAGGCGTGTGTTCCACCATGTCAATGCCTTCCACGATAGCAAGCAAGCAGCATACTTCACCCTCGATGTGCGGCACAATTGCGATGTCGATCACGACTCTGTCTTCTCTACCCATCGAGTATACACCAAGGCACCTCCTATACCATCAAACTCCACAGGTTTGCATCTTGAAAATTCCTTATCGTGCATCCAGTTCTGTTGTTGTTGTTGGTGGTGGTGTTGTTATTGTTGCCACTGCCAACTACATTGTTGGTGTCGCCATTCCCGTTCCTGTGGTTTCCCGAGTTATTCATATGATTTCCAACTTGTGTGACAATAGTGGGAAGCAAGATTTGAAGTTGTTGGGCGATGATGGCGGCAAAATCAGGGTTTCCGCCGGCGTTGTTGTCATTGTTACCCATGTCGCGACCGCCTTCTCTACCTCCATGCTCACCTGTCCTTCCACCCCTTTCCGCCGCACCACCTCGGCTAGTGCTGCGTGTTACCCTCTTTGGTGCCATGATCTCTGCAAGGAAAGGACCGTTGATTTTCCAATGTCTATACTTAACATCCTCAAACATAATACCACGCCACAAATTGGTTCCTAAGGTGTGCCCACACCGATCTACATATGCGTGGTCGCATATGTCTACATGGGTTGTGACGCATTTATAATTATGTTGGCCACCATAATTATAATTGCCTCATTTCACACGTGTACATACCACCAAGCATACATGTCTCGGCGATTGATGTTATTGAAATAGGTAGCCATTCTATCATCCGATTCTAAGCGGTGGAGGAGGAATTTAGGGTAGGTATCTAGGGAGAGTCGCACTTGGTGTATAGGAAATTCCTTTAGGTGCTAAAGTCACGGTGAGGTTTAGTCGCCAGCAGTTCCCAAAGTATCCTCAAGAGAACTCCCATCCTCGGGCAAAATCATCAAATCTATACTGCTATATAGTAACACTTATTTAGCTCGATCTCGTGTCTCATCAAACAAGAACAATCACGAGATCAAGTTAGATAAGTGCTCATTACTGAGCTCCATATTTTTGATGACTTGACTAGATTTTGGGACTCCCTTATCGGTACAAGGAAACCATAATGAGGTGGGTCTAGAAGAAATTTTGAGAAAACATATGCGCCGCGAAAAGTGTGTAAGGCGATAGGAAAAGAAAGGATCGACGTGCAAGCGGTTATAGTCTAGGAACTAAAATGCAACATAGTTCTTTATAACCAAGGCTCTGATACCAATCTGTCACACCCCCAAAATATCGCAGTGGAACGATAGTGTCTTTGGGGTATGATGTCATAGCACAAAGCATGGATACAGAAAACGACCTCTAAAATGAGACGTTTTGAAAAGTTTACCATTCGATTAAATAAAGTTAAAGTTTACAAAACATGAGATCCCAAAGTTTGATAATACATAAAGGGTTACAAAACTTGTCGAATGGTAATTGATAAAAACACAAGACTCCAATGTATGCCATGTGACCCAAAAGCTCCATGAAATGCTATCGCCTTACGACCTGAGATAAACATGCTAAAAAGTGTCAACACAAAGGTTAAATCCTAATCACCCAAGGTTTTTATTTCACAACCTTAATCAAGAGTGTAACTAGATTGTATAAAACTTGTCTTGAAAATTTTTGGTGATCACCTTCTTGATCCTCAATGGTGGCCGGTTATGGAGAAGAGAGGAGAAGAGAGTATGGTTTTTTACACTTTGTGAATTTTGGATGAGAATGTGTAGTGTGTTTTGAGTATTATACATTATAAAAGACAAGATATTTAGTAAGACATTTGTGTGAGTCACCCTTGTGTCGACAAGGGTGCAACTCATAAGTTAGTGTGATTTTTTTTTAAACATTTATATGTAGTGTAAATGTATAGTTATTTAGGGATAAGTGGTAACTTGTGTAAATATTTAAGCATTTAGGGTCGCGTTAGTTAAAAATAAATTTTAACGGATCAAAATAAAATATATTGAAGTGATAAAATTATAAAAATACATTTCTTGTAAAGTTTGAGTGAAATGATAAGTATCGTGTAGAATTTACGAAAACCGTCGTAATTATATAAATATAACAATTTATATACAAAATAAATTTAAAACACTGGGTAAACTAATAATAATATTTTTATAAACTTAATATGAGTATAAAAATATATTGTGATAATTTTTGAAAGTGACGGATCAAATGTTCAAAATAATTAATTACGCGATAGCGTTTATTTAATAAGAATTTATGCGTTTAAGGTAAAATGCAAAAATCATGCATGAACTAATATGATGATAATGATGCTAATGATATGTAGACTAAACCTAGTCTATATGAAATGTCCTTGATGATTTCTTATGAATTCGCAGCTAAACCCCTAAGGTTACGCGAATTTAATATTTGTAAACCTAGTTTACGATAAACGATGAAATAGTAAATGTGAGAAATGGCCGGAAATTGAGAATTGTGACAAATTCTATATATTCATGTAACCATAAAGGCTCCCAGTCAAAGTGTTTTTAATGAGGTGATATGGCATTATCTAAGAGTAGTGATGAAGAGAAGTTGCAGAGGAATGCATTATCTCATGTACAGATTTTTTTGTTACATAAAGATAGATGGTATCAAAGGTTCAGTCCATGACTTGGATGCGAAACACATTTAATGATGTTTGAGGTAAGAGTTTGTTTTGTTACCAATGCATAAACAGGCCTTCACTTGATACATATTCTTTGATTTATCTAATTTCACCCTTGATAAGGATTTAAAACGTATACTTTTAAGGGGTCATTTAAGCCCTTAATCAGCCACTTTTATATCCGTTATTGCTTAATTTCGTTCCTTTTCACTTTTTAGGTCTCTTGAAGGCAAAATGCTGGAATGATGCTTATTTGGACGAAAAGGAGTGAATATGTGAAGAAAATGGCTAAAGTCAAGATCAAGACACTCAAGCTACTGGAAGTGCACCCGGGCGAGAAACAAAAGCGGCCCGTCCCTATATTTGTGACGGGGCGAATTTTCTATTTTGCACTGGACGTCGGGCTTTGAAGAAGTAGGGCGTCACGAAGACTTTTCTCCTCAGACGGCCTAGATCCAGACTCAGACGACGTCACAGATGAATATTGACGACGTCACAACCACAACGTGACGCCGTCCCAAAGTTTACTTGCCCAAGACGAAACCCTATTGGCGGTGATCTGATGGCATCACAATTAAAAGGTGACGCCGTCGCAGTTGAAACTCTATATATAGAATTCGAATTTTCAGACTTTAAGAGAGGTAGACCTGTGAAGTAAAAACCTAAAACGATTGTAGTCCGTCTAGGACAGTATTTTAGGGTTCTAATACCCTATTTTACATCGAGATAAGTTATTTATTCCCTTGATTTCATTATGTCTTCGATTGAATGTGTGTATGCTTGCATGTTTAATATGTTCGGCTAATTTACTTGTATGTTTGCTTATATCTATGAAACCTAGTTATTAAATATTGATTGGTTGTCTCTTATCTTAATTGTAATTGGCTTAGGAGTGCTTAAAGCCATCGTTGTGTTGTTAATGCTTGATTAATCTTTGTGAATATTAGTTTATAATTACTAGTGGAATTGTAGGCTAAAAATCCAAAGAAAACCTTAGTGTTAAGTTTATGAATCATAGAGATTTCATAGTCATTAACCTTAGGTAGCTTCAAAGAGTTAAAGATAAAAGCACACCCTACGACCTTAGAAAACACAACGCGTTAAGAATAAGGACGTGACAGTTCAACCATCAATAAAAGATAACTAGGGAGTAATAGTATCTAGGTAGACACATTTTTAATCATCATACTAGCACACTTCAATATACATAGACTACCCCTTAGATTAGATAATTAGAGTAATCGGTGGAAGTACCACCCCCCAAATCCAAACCCCGAGATCGTACCTTTATTTTCTAAAAAAAATATAAAAAAAATAAAAAAATAATCTTCCTCAACCCCAACCTTAGCGTAGTAATTTCTCTCTAGCATTCATATTCCCCTAGAGAACAATATCAATCCCGAGGCTTACCCTAATACTACACTACAACGATTAGGTTCACTGCCTAGGTGGTTGAAAAACTTGCTCGAAGAAAAGGAAGTTTCCTTTGACCCCGAACGCGTGTTGTACGCGTAACAACTCTCAGCTACATCAGATACACATAGAATGCACACACTTAAACCAGTTCACCCACTTGACCTAGCATCGCTTTGAATTTGTATTAGGTTTTGAAGCATGGCCTAGGTCACCCTCCTTTTACCGAAAAACATATCATTACTCCAACAAGTAGAGCTCTTGAATTCTGGAATACATGTTTTTATATTCTTTAAACCATGCATATCTGGTTAGACATCGTCTTTGCAGGCCAGTCTTCTTCTTTGAACACATGTTGATTTGTGTGCATGCATGCTAATAATATATAAGAATTTGAACTTAACAGGGACTGAGATATGATGTTAAATATCCATGTGTATATTATAACAGGATGTTTTGAGGTTGTTCATATTAAAAATAGTATCCATGGTGTTGATTGGCCTGCTCCAGGTCATATTAGCATTAATACCTATTTTATATGATTCTTTGGATTACCAATCATTTTGTTACTATACCTATGGCAGATGCAGGCATTATATGCATCAGATTCTAAGTAGCAGCATGATGAAACTAAGACAACAATCCTGTTTGAGCTTATTGTGTTGCGACATATCACGTGATACATGTGAGTAGTGTAGTTTAAATATTTTGCAATTGGTCAAGCATATCATAATAAATTTACCTGCTTAAATTGATTTTGTTTTGTGAATGATTGTGCAAATGTGTATTGAATGGGAGTACCCACTATCCGATGTGGTTCAGATGTTAGATTCTGCATTTGCAAACTTGCATCCACACCGCCCTCAAAACTTTCCAATTTTCAGAGAAACATGATGGGCTTCTCGTGGTCAGTAGGTATCTCTTACTTTGGTTTTTATTTGTATCCCTGAAACTTTTCTAATTTTTGCTAATAATTTGATAGAGATAATAGGCTTATCAACCTGTTATTAGAGTCATCAGCTTATGTTCAAGCTTATAAACGATAATAAGCTCATAAGCCACTGATATAAGCATATGTAAAATAAGCCGATAAGCCTAAAGCTATTAGCTCATTGAAAGTGGTAAATATGAGACTATCTTCATGTTGGTTTTATGGACAATAAATTAATAGACGTGTGTTAGGATCGAACTCGAGACTATGGGATTGCACACTTTACGTATGAGAATTTAAAGTTAATAATTAAATATAAACGTTATATTTATTTATTTATTAAACGAAATAACTAACGGACGTTAAGTAATTAATGTAATGGATTAACGGTCGTTAAATGTTTATGGAAAAGGACTAAATTGCAAAAGTTGGGAAGGTTCCGGAATCCCTTTGGGGACTCCTATACCGATCGGCCAAGGGACAAAACAAGGAAAGAAAAACCCAACTTGTTCACCAAGTTTGCTTGTGTATATATACAAGGCTAGGGGTTTTATTTTTCCATCTCTTGTGCTCATAAGCTAAACCCTAAAATTGTTTTGTGTGTGTTTTGTTCTTAAACCGATCGTACATCCCTTTAGGGTGTCGATCCTCAAACCTTTTCCACATCAAGTTATTTGTTTGATAAAAACTAGCATTACTTTAATTCGGTTTAGTACGTGTGTACAAGAACATAGTAATAACATACTTTTGTTATTATCTTGGATTGAATTACAAAGCGGTAAGGGGTAATTCTTATAATCCTATAAACTCTAATTAGGGTTCATCCTAATTGCTAGTTTGTGGATTTGATTCTTGTTCGGCTAGAATCAAGAAAGACGCATATACTTTATTCTTTAGTTAATTAATTATTCATTATATGTTCCTATACGCTTCGCATTTACTTTGATGTTTATTGTTTATATTTATGATTAGTCATGTTATATAATTCCAACAAGTGGCATCACGAGTTATTGGTTTTAATGAGTAATTAATTACTAAACGCGTAAATAACAAATATTGTATGTTGTTAGATATGATTATTCTAGGGTTTTGGTTATGATTATATAAACCCTAATTTTAGGGTTAGGGCTTTTGCCCTAATTTGTCTTTAAAAAATCTATTATGGATCGAAAAATTTTTATGGGTGGAAACCCTAAATTTTTTTAATCGATTTTCTTAAATTTTTTTTAGGGTTTATATTAATTGTTAAGTTATCTATATCGAAACCTAGATTTAATATATTTGTTACGTGATAAATTCATGAATAAAGTGTTATGTGACATGGAATTGTATGCGATCTTGTGACTATTTGTATAATTGTTATGATGTATCCATGATTATACATGCATGTTAGTCATGGATAAGTTGCTTGAATATTTAATTGTTAAGATTGGTTATGCTTGTATTAATTGTTAAGTTTTATACACATGTATATTTATGATAAATCTTGAATTGGGGAAAACTCAATTATATACATTAATGAATCAATTATGTGCAATTTGGTATATCATTAATTATGGGTTTACACAATCGATTCGTCGATGTATGTGGCTCACTTTCAATTGAGAGAGTGAAAGCCCTAATTAATATATACGTTAATTTAATCTAGACATTGATTATTAATAGGGTTTTATCGAAATAAGTTGCATGTGGCTACTTGTTTACACGTATAAATTGTTTATTATGTGCGCATTGTTTTTAGTAGTTTATTTTTTATTGGTATTACTTGTTTGTTTATTATGTGCGGCAGTTTTAAGCAAAGGGTAATTTTGAATAGAAAAATAATACGGACTAAACAATGGCGAAATTTAATTGTTTTGGAAGAGTTAAGTTTTCAATAGTTTAATTGATTGGTGACTTTGGTACAATGGTTGAACGGCTCACCCATTTGAATGAACTATAAAGGGGTTATTTAAGAAGTGCGCACAGTCACACTGAATGGATGTCTAAGGTTATGCTTTGCTTACGGTCCTCTGCCTTCTGTAAATTCGAATGGAGCTACTTAGTAAGCCATAAAATGTACAAACTCATCTTAAGGGCGAATTAGTTTTAATTCCATGCGCCACTTAGGTGGTAATTATCCGAAACACTAAGTGTTTACACTTATGCAAAAGTACGGTATAATGGATGATAATTAACACTAAATTCCTTGATTGGTGAACCCAATACCTCAATCAAAACTTTGATAATTTGATCTTTATGAATTGGTAATAAAAAGTTTTTTATTAAAATTATGCTACAAGATGAATGCATGACATCTTTGTACATATTTGATTTGACCACATAAAATCAAAACTAGTACCCTTTTAAATTAAGGTATATGCCATCTAATTAAAAGGAACACTTGAAGTTGCAATTTAAGTCATGAGAGTACTTGGCTAGATTGTGATGGAGAGGTAAATCTCTATGTTAAGTGAGATCTTACATGGACATATTTGCAGTTCTTTAAGTTAGACACTTAAGTTGAGTAGGAAGTGAGATCTTGGACTCAATGGCATAAGATGGGATAAAACATGTTTATATTTGCAATAGCGTTGGAAAATATAAATCCCATAATGATCTAGGAATTGGAAATTGTTTGCCAATTATTGTTCGACATATTACCCTATTATGTGCTTTCGTTACTAGCAGATCAACTGATGTAATGGAACTACGATAATTTGGATCCTAGTTTTCGAGAAAATTCTATGGTTATATGAATATTACCTTGGGTATTTTATTTTCTTGAAAAGTTTAATTATCGAAAATACTAAAATTGAATTTTGCTAATTCTTTAAATGTATTAATGCAACATTAAACCGTAAATGAAGGTTATTCATGTATTGGTAAATTGATCTACACACCTGTAAGGGTTTTTGGTAGAGTCAACTTTGCTAAAAGAATAAACCTAGTTCTTTTTATATAAGAAAGAGTGAGATTCAATCCTATTCCTTTTCATGAATGAAGAAAGGTATGATAGGACAATTAGAATTGTCTAAATTCTAAATACATAACTTGTAAGCAAATTTTAATAGTTAAGAAAATTGCATATTTCTGAGTTATTAAATTAGAAGCTAGACTAATTACTGCATAATTGGTAAAAGACAAACTAGCATATTTTATGTAGTTGTTTTGTTTTGACCATTTAAAAGTACTACTTACAATTGTTGGAATAGTAGAACTATTAAGAAAGAAATTGCATTCCCAATTTTTCGAGTTAATAGCATTGATGGATAAATTCATCATCTACATAGTAGAATACATTCTTTTAAGTACATTTGTAATTGTTATGTATGGACTTTCTCAAAGGTGTAGGGAAGTAAAATAGAACACTATTTTCTTTCATTGGTTAATGAAACACTTGCAATGTTGTCAAATCCAGTGGGAGTATTTTGTTCTTATTACTGAATAAGGAATTAATGTAATGATCTCTTATTCAGTGGGAGTTACAAGCTTTGTCATCTTGATAGTAACTCAGATTATCTCTAGAATGTCTTAAGATAATTACTTTCCACTTGTAGACACTTATGTTTTCAAGGATAGTCATGTACGTTTCCTTATTAGACAATGAAGTGGTTCTACATCTACTAGTTATGCTAATATCAATGACACAATCATATTAGTCACATAAACAAACATATGTCGTGTTGTTTATCTGCTACATGATGTTGTTCCATGCACAAGTGGGAGAAATCTATATTGTGTGCAAGGTACAACATATAAGTATATGATTTAACGGATTCTCTTGACTGCAAGGTAAGAGATTAACGTTCTAATATAACTTGTACATATCTAATTCAAGAAACACTTGGTTTTGCAATTTACGTCATGTGAGAACTTGGCGAGATTGCAACAACAAAGTAAATCTCTATGTAAAGTGAGATCTTGCATGGACATATTTGCAGTTTCTAAATTATACAAGTATTTAGAATATGTGTCAAGATGATAGATATAAGACTACTTCAAATTAGTTATTTATGTATTATTAGAATGACATAAATGAAGTAATCTAATACTACTTTTAATTTGTATATTTATGAATTTTTGAATGACATAAATAAATGAATAAATAATGTAGTCCTACTTTATTGTGAAGTAAATAAATTAACTTGAAATTATAATTGAAACCAAGAGTTGTGTTCATAATTACTTTAGTTAAAAATGTTTATGATTCATTGTAAAGACATAAACATAAAGTCTTTTAAGACTTATAATAAAGTAAGACGTTAACTTGTTATGTTTTTTTTAAGACATATACAAGAAGTCATTGAGTTGATCAATGATTTATAACGTTAAATGGGATTATAACAATTTATGTTTTCTTGATGAAACATGGATATGAAGTGACTTGGTTAAAAGTACTTGTGTTATAAAGCATGCAATTGGCTTGAAAAGTCTATTATACCATTAAGTTGACTTAGTTGGTAAATAGGTAAGCCAAAAGGAATATGTTTATCTTATATATTGATAGATTGTCTTACAATATTAAATTCTAATGAATACCACAAGTTGATGGTATGTTCAGTTAGGAGAATCAAACTCCATTTGATTTGTTTGATTCATGATAACCATAACTTCTTTCTTAAAAAGTAACAAGGTTAGAATATTGAGTATGGATTGAATATACTCAATATGACTCCAAGCTAGAAGATTGTTAAAACACCATTTCATTATGGAATGTGATGAATCACATTAAGTTTTAAAGTTGAAGATTCTGAATTTGTTAAACTACTTATGAATAGGTTATTAACAAACTAACGTCAAGAATTATCAATGTGTATTTGTAATGCCACAAAAAGAGAACAATGTAGTTTTGCTCTAAATTGCTAAGTATATATAGATAGTCTATATATTACAAAAGGCAAGTGGGAGTTTTTTTTTCTCTTGAAAGATAAAATTACAAGATACATAATCTTCTAAAACACACTAGTAAATATCATGATGAGGTTAGACATGTAAATGATAGACCTCATGATGATGGAATTTTCATTCATAGATCTGCAAGGGTATCTCAGATATTTGACTTATATCTTTGAGAAATATGAGTTACAGGATTATACTAAACCTGATAATCATTATGACGGATTACCAAATATTGAATTGGGAAAATTACTCATACTATGAATGTTAAAGATGCTGTCCATAAAGATAATCAATTTTGGAAATTTGGTTTATCTTAATAGTTAGACTAGAGAATGAAAATGAGTTTCTTCAAAGAGATGAAAAACCCTAGTGATTTGAATTTCTATGTAGAAATCATATGGACAAAAATTGTACACATATTTAATGCATGTTTTATGACAAGATTATTAATCATACTTAAGCAATTAATTATGATTGAATATTCTTTTCTAGACACATTAAATATATAAAGATGATAATTGTCATACTTGTTTTCATTAATATGAAATATGACAATGGAATATCAAAATTCTTTCTTGAGAAATTACTTGAGCAAGGACGGTAAGTAATTGAAAGGTTTTTTGAATTCATATAATCTTTGAAAGTGTACGAAGTGCAAATAATTCATGAATGGATAAATGCATGCATCTATGAAATTATTCTTATGATTAATTATTAAATCTTAGTTTCGATTTATAATTGAAATAAGATAAATTTTAAGTATTCCTGAAAGCTAGTGGGAGTATTATGTTAAGGTTTTAAATCTTATATGTTGTATAATATATAGGAAGTAGCATTCCTTGTAAGCTAAAATGTTAAGTCTTAGATTGGAATGAAACTTCATTTGTAAGATTTAAGAATTAAAACATACAACCTTGGAATATATGTTTATTATTAATAAACATGTGCAGTAAAATAAATGATTCTAATAAAACATGATATATCATTTGGGAAATGGATAAATATTTTTTGACAAGATAGAACGTGAATGAAGTCTAAGTTTGACCTGTAGATTCATCATGTACATCATGTTGTATTGTTGTATCATTCTTGAATAAGAAGTGATTTGACAACATTGATATCTAACTAAAAGTTATTAGATAACTTGTGTAATGAATATTCTAAAAGAATTACATCCTCAGCCTGGAATTGCTCCTAGATTCTATGGATGAACAATATGTCAATTGTTGTGCAAATTGTCATCAGCTACAAGCTTGAAAGTTTGGAAGTCATCGAACATTACACAATAAGATATTAAAGTTTACGGAGTTTTAATGAGCATATTGTTGTTTGTATACAATGATGCTGATTTAATTGAGATGACACTCAATACTAGTCATGGTAGGATTTCATCCTTGTTAATGGCCATGTGAACTAGTAGTGCTACTAAAAGCACAGTTGCATTATACATTAAAAGAATAAGAATACTTTAAACTTTAAAATGTTTGAAAGTTTAAATTGTCATAAATTGGTGATAGAGGATGTCACACACTTTATGAATTACTATGTGGATTGGTGAATGCACACATACAAGGACTTCATTAATTGAATTCTTGAAATAAGTATTCTCAAAATTACGATAGATCAAGTTGGTTGATTTATGCCTTGTCAACAAGTATGATTGTCATTACTTGAGGCATAATTCATCAACTGGAATTTTCATGCATTGATCTATTTGGTATTTGGATAAGGGATGTTAAACAATTGTTATAATAAATCAAATACTTGGTATGTTTGATTTTATAATATATTGTATCCTATATTTGCATGTTTAATCCGTGAGTAAATTTATTTATTCTAAATCGTCCGTTGTCAATTAATGATATGGGAGTATCATTAAACTAAGACAAATCGGAGAGATATGGTAGAATATACTTGAAAGTATATTGATGAGAATGCATACCAATTTCAGGTGATATTCAATGAATTGAATATAGGACTTATCCCAACTACATAATTTACTTTGTGGATATTGTTATAAGTAAATTGTGAATAGTTATCCTCAGACTTGAGATACCAGATAAGTGTCATGAATGTAGTGCACTTCGGTGGAACAACTTAACGCTATACGTGACTGGTAGTCATAAGGGTTGTTTCCTGAAGTGTTGCAAAGTTCATGGGTTATTCTTGTAGTCAAGATAGAATTTGTTCCTTCAAATTTATTTTGGAGTTTAATACTGCTGGGCCCCTCATAGGGTTGACAAGATGTTTGTGTGGCCACACCCAAAATCTCCCCTAAATATGTTTAGAAGATTTGGTAATCTTGTTCAATCACTAATAACGAGAAACAGAATAGTTGAATAAAGAATGACTTAATTCCATATCTTTATTTAACATGGTATTAGAAACAAAAGGATAATAATAATGAGAAATCATTAAAAGGTTTTCCAGGAGCCTTACTCGAGTTGTACTAGAGGCATCGAAGTGTTGCTAGACGCTAACCGAATGTGATCACTCTATTAAGATATGTCCAAGTGGGAGCTGTTGGTTTTATGGACAATAAATTAATAGACGTGTGTTAGGATCGAACTCGAGACTATGGGATTGCACACTTTACGTATGAGAATTTAAAGTTAATAATTAAATATAAACGTTATATTTATTTATTTATTAAACGAAATAACTAACGGACGTTAAGTAATTAATGTAATGGATTAACGGTCGTTAAATGTTTATGGAAAAGGACTAAATTGCAAAAGTTGGGAAGGTTCCGGAATCCCTTTGGGGACTCCTATACCGATCGGCCAAGGGACAAAACAAGGAAAGAAAAACCCAACTTGTTCACCAAGTTTGCTTGTGTATATATACAAGGCTAGGGGTTTTATTTTTCCATCTCTTGTGCTCATAAGCTAAACCCTAAAATTTTTTTGTGTGTGTTTTGTTCTTAAACCGATCGTACATCCCTTTAGGGTGTCGATCCTCAAACCTTTTCCACATCAAGTTATTTGTTTGATAAAAACTAGCATTACTTTAATTCGGTTTAGTACGTGTGTACAAGAACATAGTAATAACATACTTTTGTTATTATCTTGGATTGAATTACAAAACGGTAAGGGGTAATTCTTATAATCCTATAAACTCTAATTAGGGTTCATCCTAATTGCTAGTTTGTGGATTTGATTCTTGTTCGGCTAGAATCAAGAAAGGTACGCATACTTTATTCTTTAGTTAATTAATTATTCATTATATGTTCCTATACGCTTCCGCATTTACTTTGATGTTTATTGTTTATATTTATGATTAGTCATGTTATATAATTCCAACACTTCATTGGATCGTAAAAGCCCATTGGAGTGGCACTTGAAGCTGTTGGTGGGTTGTATAGGAAACTTGCAAAGGTATACTATTAATTTCGTTAGTTTGTAAATAATTAAAGATCAACAATAATAAAACACTAAACTGCTAAACTTTCTCCATTATATCGGTTTAACCCTTTGGATTTTTTATTATTTTTTTGCAATGGTTTAGCCTTAAAACTTTTGTCATTATAAGCAAAGGCAAATTGTGAGTTTAAAACACAGTTATGGGATTTGATTGATTGAATGATGAAATTTGGCATAACATTTTTTATTATGGAGAGCAGGTTCTTGCACTTTCAAAAGACGGGAACATGCAACCTCTTTTGAGACAAGATCAAGATTTCCTGAAATAGTAATACAAGAAGAGAAGCGGGTTCGATTTGTAGTAGTTAATGGTTAGGATATTATCGAGAAGCCAACTATTGCACATGTAGATGATGTAGAGTGGTAAGTTCAAGTGTTGACTAATACTTTTAAATGATATTGTGTCATTCAGCAACTTATCGATTGCACAAGATTTATACAATTATTGTGCTTTCGAAAACCATATACCATATTTCAATACTTATATCGCTTTAGGAAATTTAGGTTTAAGAGGTTGACTGGTCGAAGAGATGTGGCAGTCTCTCCTCGCGACTAAAAATTTTATGCTCCAAGGCACAAGTATAGGCGTTATGGAGAAAATCCTGTTTCAAGCATTTCTGGTTTACCTGTAAGTTTAATCTTGATATTCAGAGGTGATACAATGGGTGAGTCTGGTACTCAAGTCGTGGTTGGGTAACGGGTTAGAATGTGTGTGTCATCTATGCACTTAACAATTGCTTACTGTGATGGTACATGCTCTTTTTCACAGACATTTACTAAAATCTGCAGTTGCTCCTATGGTAGATATGCAAATGCAGTTTTTGAAGCTTGTGAAGGGAAGGTCAGTCTCTATCTACAATAAGCTCAAACTCAAGAAACTATGCAAGATCGAAAAGAGGTTGGCGATCATGTCGTTGAGTTCGAGCACTTCTTTTTTATCAGGTATATATATATGTGTATACAAGTGTTTGTTTATGTTAGCTATACTTCATGTGGCACTGGTCATATGTATTTTATGATGTGTTAATTCCATAACTATGATAACTGGATCAGTATTAGTAATTATATGAAACGATTTAGGAGGTATGCAATTATGCATTAAAAAGAGAATGATGATCATCTCTCATATTTCTTCAATTTAGGATCTGCACCTCTTACGGTTGTGCAATTGCTATAGGTCAACCCGATTATGGACACTTTGGGTACGTTAGCACTCGCCACAGAACCACTAAATAAGGGACTGATGAACAGACAACCTGTTAAACCAACCAAAAGTTTAATCACAAAGACCATGTGGAGGAACATCATTGGCAAAAGTGTTTACCAGATGGCTGTCCTATTTGTCAGGAATTTTGTATTGTTAGTGGTTACATACCTGTTATTGTTAGTGATGAATTTGAGCTTCCTTTTGAAGGAATACTTTGACTATCGTAGGGTAAGTGCACCATTTCCCATTGATGCATCGTCATTTGGTATCTATTTAAGTTATCACAGTATCAATAACCTTAATCACTCATTGTAGATTGCTTTGTTCGTTTCTTCAAGTGACGTTGTGCATCCAGACTGGCTTTTGGCGTATCTGAGAAGTATTAAATCTACACAGATAAGAAATACAAAATAACTTAACTAAGGTTTGTGACTATACGAACACTAATTCTGAATCATGTTGTAACATTTAGTTTCTTGGAGAATATATTGATATAAAACACATTATTATATCTCAATCACTGCATAAAATTAATCCGTGATATGCTCAATAAAATCTCTCAGCTGTACCATTGTATATTGTGTTATCATACATCAATCAATGAATCCTGAATACAGGTTGACCCATGTGTCCATTTTCTGATGGTGTTGTGTCCATGGAAGAACTCTTTGTACTTCTATTGAAGCAACTCAGTGGCTTCTGTAACAATGACGGGATGACAACATACGAATCAGCTACAGTTCCTAATGATACTTTGTCCAATTTAGGAGATGTTCTTTCCCTATTGGAGCTGTTGGCATCAAAGATGGTATGAATTTCATTTTGTCCTCTTCAAATGAGAGGATGGAATAGAGTTATGATAGCCATACAGTAACTAAATCCCTCTCTTGCATACATATACACCCATATGCACAAATGTTTTGTAAGTCAATAATTTTTATTTTTATTGATTTTCAGAAGATAAGTTTCAGTGGATTATATGTTTACAACTATGATTTTGTACGATATATATTCTTGAGTAAGATTTTTGTACATCCCTTTTCTTTTTCAGTTTTAGCATTCAGTTCATATTTCATTCTGGCCTCACTTGGATTGGATGATGACCTTGAGATGGTAATTTGTCTCTTGCAGAATCAGAAGATGATGATCTTCTGCCATCTCATCAAAATAGAAGTCCACGAGGTGGACATGTTGCAGGTAATGGAATGATCCATGGAGACACTGATATGGAGTTCCAAATTCACCAACTGGAGCAAGAAGCATATAGTTCTGTTTTACGAGCCTTCAAAGCTCAAGCAGATGCAATTTCATGGGTATGATTTGCTAACAGTTTGAACTAATCTGATATCTATATGATTTTTTTTACAAGTGAAACCACCTCATCCTGATACCAAATACTTAAGCCGAATACTCACGGTTCCAAAACTGGACTAATGGTGTGGTCATGATAACTAGAAAAGGTTATTTAACAATAAAGAGGGACCCACTTCCAAGAAACCACCAACAGAGGATCCTCAGGTCCAGGTATGGTCTGAAGCTAAGCACATAGAATCTCTTGATGTTTGTGCTTATCATATGTTATTCCCTACTAATCGATTTTTTAGCGTGATAAATCTTAGCTTTTAGCTCAGTTTTGTAGTAAATTTGCATTTTTTTTAATTAATTAGCATACATGTATGTATAAATGCAGCCCAATCGGAAAGTAGAAATGCAGGAGAACCAGTAAAGTTGATCACACAAAGGTACCGTGAAGCCACTGACATCATCAAGAAGGGGAAATGCGTACCCTCTTTATCAACGATCTCGGTGTAGGAGCAGGAAGATGGGTGGAACCACATAATACATTGTCAACAACCAAATGGTTAATGCATCCCTCATGAACATTGCTAATAACCCTACCAATGTGCAACTTCCTGGTATGTACAACAAGGAGGAGAACCCCCGTATCCAATTGTCACACCCCCAAATTACCTGTTTTGCAACGGAATGGAATTTCTGGGGGATTGACTGTCATAGCATCATAGTTACAGATATATTGAACGACCTAAAGTGTCGTTTGGAAAATACATCGTTTGATTTAATAAAATAATCAGAGTTTAAAAAATATAGGTCCCAAATGAAATTAAACATGTGCGGAATTAAATTTGTTACAAGCCAAACGATGTTTTAAAATGCATAAATCTCATGTGTGACGCGTCGTCACCACGACCCTATGATAGGTCCACATGCATGCCATGAAGTGAATGCCTTAGATACCTGAGATAAAACATGCTAAAAAGTGTCAACACAACGGTTGAGGGAGTTCATAGAGTTTGCGTTGAAATGAAAAACCTTTCAAAATCGTTTATGCAGCAAAGGCATTGCAAATCCACTCAGTTCCAAGTTCCGCCCATACAAAACTTGCAACCTGTGTGTTTACAACCCATTGCCAAAATATGTATAGTTTATGTTCAAATGCATGATGTCAAATGAATTCACATAACAGTACATTACTTAATCTATCAATATTCAATTGATATAACACATATGAGTGTTGTTTCAAATAATTCCAAGACCATTAGTTCAATAATAATCCCAAGACCTTTAGCTCAATAATAAACCCAAGACCTTTAGCTCAATAATAATCCCAAGACCTTTAGCTCAATGATAATACCAAGACCTTTAGCTCAATGATTATCCCAAGACCTTTAGCTCAATAATAATACCAAGACCTTTAGCTCAATAATAATACCAAGACCTTTAGCTCAATGATAATACCAAGACCTTTAGCTCCATGATTTATGATATAGAATATGACTAAACATTCAGTTCAGATAAACATATAGTTGCAAATAATCATGAATGTCATAAAAATAGTTGATGAGCATGTATCTCCCCCAAAGAGTTTAATAAAAGCATTAAAACAATTAAAAATGGGGCTATGGAACTCACCTGTTGCAATGATTATAATGACAAAAGTGGATACACCGAAATGTAGCGTGAATCTCTAAACTTGACCTATTATGAATGATATGATATGTAATAAGTCATGATGTAATGTTATGCATGCAATTCGGATGATATCTATACCACTTATGAATTTTTGAAAATAATATTTCTCGTCGAGAAATAATCTCTTAACGTCTTGACCATTTTTAAATTACTCCAAATGTATTTACGTTGAAATGATATCCTACGATAATCATTTAGTGATTTATTATGAAATTATAACTTTTCGTCGTAAAATAATGTCGTTGAAATATTTCATGAAAGTGACTAAACGGCCTCGAAAAGCTAGTCGTAAAATGATGCACATCGAGTGTTAGGAAACGAACTCAACGGTTTTAGGAAGCTTGTATCACTATCTCAAAGTTTTAGTGTTTAAGTTTTCATCCTAGAGGTCTCGATCATGGAGATAAATATAGGTAAAGTATGGTACTTTTGTCCAAAATATAGTTTAAGGATGGTTTTCGGCAAAATTTAAGTGACCGTATCTTATTCATTACAACTCCGCTTGACAAATGGTTTGACATTTTGAAAAATATGCTTGGCGAACTTACTTTTACTAGAAGACATCACTTTATAAAAAGTACTTCGTCATTGTTAAAAACGACCCTCAACATGGTCCTTGGTTGACGTAAAGTTTGTCTAATAGAAATATACTAATTTTTCTTATATAATAAAGTTACGGCAACTTGTTTATATCCACGGAATCGTGATAACATATACTAATATATTTTTGATAAGTCGACACATTTAACAACGCTTAAGACTTATTTTTGACTCGTAAAAAGTCGAGACAGCAATGCTGAATTTTCTGGAATATATAGTTTTCGTCGTCAAACTTCAAAATAGCATAACTTTTTCGTTATAGCTCCGTTTTAACCCGTTCAAGCGGCCATGTTTTCGTTTTAAAGTATATTTTCCAAATATCTAGCCCAAAATATTTTGCTTACTGTCGAAAATTCCAGAATTCAAAAATATGGACAGACCCTTAATTAGACTTGTCGAAATGAGTTTTTCACGCGCAACACCTATTCTAACCAATTCAAAACAACTCCGAAGCTATTCTAATCCTACCATACACCTTATTAGGGTGTCATGGGTTCTTAGACATCACCAAGAGTGATAAATAACAAGGAGTAATTATAGGATGATCAATATATATATAACTCTTAAAAACATGTAAAAGTCGTATAAACATCCATGAGACTTGCATGTTTTCTCAAATATGATGAAATGAATATAACATGAATATAAAAGATGATGATGAATATGAAATGCTTACTAGTAACTTGATGAGGTTTATGAGAACAAAGGATTTTCCTAATCACCCAAGGTTTTTATTTCAAATCCTTAATCAAGAGTGATACTAGAGTATTAAAATCTTGTCTAGAAAATTTTATGATGATTCTTCATGGTCTCCATGGTGTGGCCGGTTGTATGGAGTAGAGAGGAAGAAGAGGAAATGATCTTTCACCTTTGATATTATTGTGTTGTATGTGTACATGATTTAGTATATTAGGATATACTAGAGTAGATAGTTAGGAAAGGTAAATGACTCACCCTTGAGGTGGTCGACATGTATGAAAGAAAAAATGAAATGAATCACTTACTTGTATAATATGATGTATAATGTAAAGTTTAATTGAAGACATGTGGTAAATTGTATACACATTTGAGTATTTAGGGTAGCGTTTAGATAAAAATAACTTTTAACGGGTCAAGATAAAATATATTGAGGTCATAAAAATTATAAAAATACATTTCTTACATGAGTTGAGTGAAATAATAATTATCGTGTAGTTTTAAGAAAACCGTCGTAATTATATAAATATAACAATTTGTATACGAAATAAATTTAAAACACTGGGTAAACTAATAATAATATTTTTATAGTCTTAAAATGAGTATAAAAATATATTAGGAATATTTTTGGAAATGTCGGATCAATATTCAAAATAAATGATTACGCGATAGCGTTTATTTAATAGGAAAATAAACGTTTTATGAAAAATGCAAAACCATGCATGAATTAATATAATGATAATGATGCTAATGATATGTAGACTAAACCTAGTCTATATGAAATGTCCTTGATGATATGTTCATGAATTCACAGCTAAACCATTACGGTTACGTGAATTTAATACTCGTAAACCTAGTTTACGATAAATGATAAATGATGAAGCATGAGTAATGTTTTGAAATATGACCTGAAAATACGAGTTGTCACATTCGCCCAACCAAAAAGGAATTCAGTCCCTGAATTCAATTCGTGTTAGTCTATCGAATTTTTTAGTTTGTGATGAACAACGAGGAAAGAAGACATGAAAAGGTGTCATTACGGTTATCGATGATTTAAAGCGTACAAAACATCATTCTAAAGAAAATATTGGATGAATGTCTCCAATGAGCATAACTTTGATTTTTATGAATATGTGAAAACCCTGCTTGCACTAAGACTTATAAATAACTGCTCCCAACATAACATGATCCCTCCAGAATTAGACATAGTTAGCTAGACTATGTATAATTAAGGAACGATATCCCTCCAGAATTAGACATAGTTAGCTAGGCTTTGTATAATTAAGGAACGATAATGTGACGTTCGGTTTAGTTGTTATAACTCTCGATGTTTACAGAGATCTAAACCCTGTATGTGATAACGAATCAGAAGGAAAAGAAAGTACGCTTAATGAGAATATTTTACAACGAGTGGTTTATCAAAAGTAGTACATCTTAATTCATAAGATCCGAATACGATGGAAGACATAAACTTAGTACGACATAGTACATAAGGAAAATTAAGACTGTTAGTTTCCGAACTTCTTCAGTCTTCCGCATTGTTGAGACCATGACGAGCTTCTCCTCCTTCTAATATGTATGCATTCCCATGAGCACCTTCAACTTGTTGACATTGGTTTTTGAGGACATTGATTCCGATAGTGTCCTTGCTCCTCGCATTCGTAACATGTAACTATGATCTTGCCTCTACAATTCCTGGCATGGTGTCCTAGTTTTTGACACTTGTAGCACTTAACAGGGCAAAGACCCGAGTGATGATACTTACATCGATTACATAGTGGGTAGGTTCCAGCATAATCTCTGCCTTCTATTGATGCAGCAACATAAACCATTGCGATTTCTTGCCCACTATTCTGTTGTTGATGATGATTAGTGTTACAGTTTTGGTTGTCGTTATCATAACCTCCCTGGTCATTTTCCCATTTCCTTTTGTTGTTGCTAGTTTGGTTGTTGTGGTTGTTGTTACGGTTATTGTTGATAATGTTTTCCCCCTTCACAACTTGAGCCATGAGTTTTTGAGTTATTCTAATAGTTTCTTCAATTGTTTGTGGATCGAAAGAAGTTACATCTCCTTGAATACATTGTGGAAGTCCTCCAATGAAATTTTCCAATAGTTTCTCATTGTCCGAAACCATTGATGGACATAGTGCAGCCAATTCTTGAAACCTCCTGATGTAGGTCTCGATGTCATAACCAACAGTCACTAACTCATAAAATTCCGTTTCTAATTTCTTCACTTCCGTGCGTGGACAATACTTCTTTGTCAACAACCTCTTGAATTGATCCCACGTGAGCTTGTAAGCATTTTCGATACCAATAGGCTGCGCATACGAATTCCACCATGACATTGCGCCATCTAAGAGTGTACTAGTGGCAAACTTCACCTTGTAGTCATCTGGGCAATTGCATAGAAGAAACACATACTCCATCTTCTCAAACCATCGAACCATAGCAGTGGCTCCTTCTGTGCCTTTGAACTTTGTAGGATCACAGTTCTTAAAGTCCTTGTATGTACAATTTCGAACTCCAGATCCTCCTGCAGCTCCTGTAGCAGTAGCAAGTCTAGCGGCTTCAGCAGCAGCCGTGGCCTCAGCAGCAGCGGCTACCGTTGCTCGTTCTTTCCTTAGTGCCTCGGCTATACTATCCTCTATATACCTTTGGATAGCGGTGGTGTCATTTGTGCGGCTTTCTTCGGTGCCATAAACTCTTCAAAATAAGAGGAAAGGTGAGACGTAGCAAAGTCCTATGTTAAGAATGAGCGCTCTAAAGAGATGTGATGTGAGATGATAAATTTGAGGTTACTTTTCAAAATAATTGACGGGCTCCCAAAAGATGGGTTATGAGGTGTCGTAAGTGCTTCAAATGTATAATAGTCTAGTGACTTAATGTGTGAATAACGTGTAACTCGACATGTTAGTGGTGAAACAAAGGAGTGAGAGTGACTTCGCCCTATTTAAAGGTTTATCTCAGCATTCGACGTTATCGGTGATGAATCAGCTGATATTAAAATTGTGATAAGGAATGACAAGGCATTCTCCACATTGGAGTAGGAGGAAATGATAATAGGATGGGTATTTAAAGGCATCTATGTGACAATCGACTTGAATGAAATTAAATAACTCGAAAAAATGTACGTATAAACCGCATGTAAAGTGAACATGCACTTATGATGAAATGATAAGATGCTATAATGATGTAGTTATAGTCTAGGGTCAATGATGCAATCTAGTTCTCTATAACTGAAGCTCTGATGCCAATCTGTCACACCCCCAAATTACATGTTTTGCAGCGGAATGGAATTTCTGAGGGATTGACTGTCATAGCATCATAGTTCTGAGATATATTGAACGATCTAAAGTGTCGTTTGGAAAATACATCGTTTGATTTAATAAAATAATCAGAGTTTAAAAAATATAGGTCCCAAATGAAATTAAACATGTGCGGAATTAAATTTGTTATAAGCCAAACGATGTTTTAAAATGCATAAATCTCATGTGTGACGCGTCGTCACCACGACCCTATGATAGGTCCACATGCATGCCATGAAGTGAATGCCTTAGATACCTGAGATAAAACATGCTAAAAGTGTCAACACAAAGGTTGAGTGAGTTCATAGAGTTTGCGTTGAAATGAAAAACCTTTCAAAATCGTTTATGCAGCAAAGGCATTGCAAATCCACTCAGTTCCAAGTTCCGCCCATACAAAACTTGCAACCTGTATGTTTACAACCCATTGCCAAAATATGTATAGTTTATGTTCAAATGCATGATGTCAAATGAATTCACATAACAGTACATTACTTAATCTATCAATATTCAATTGATATAACACATATGAGTGTTGTTTCAAATAATTCCAAGACCATTAGTTCAATAATAATCCCAAGACCTTTAGCTCAATAATAATCCCAAGACCTTTAGCTCAATAATAATCCCAAGACCTTTAGCTCAATGATAATACCAAGACCTTTAGCTCAATGATTATCCCAAGACCTTTAGCTCAATAATAATACCAAGACCTTTAGCTCAATAATAATACCAAGACCTTTAGCTCAATGATAATACCAAGACCTTTAGCTCCATGATTTATGATATAGAATATGACTAAACATTCAGTTCAGATAAACATATAGTTGCAAATAATCATGAATGTCATAAAAATAGTTGATGAGCATGTATCTCCCCCAAAGAGTTTAATAAAAGCATTAAAACAATTGAAAATGGGGCTATGGAACTCACCTGTTGCAATGATTATAATGACAAAAGTGGATACACCGAAATGTAGCGTGAATCTCTAAACTTGACCTATTATGAATGATATGATATGTAGTAAGTCATGATGTAATGTTATGCATGCAATTCGGATGATATCTATACCACTTATGAATTTTTGAAAATAATATTTCTCGTCGAGAAATAATCTCTTAACGTCTTGACCATTTTAAAATTACTCCAAATGTATTTACGTTAAAATGATATCCTACGATAATCATTTAGTGATTTATTATGAAATTATAACTTTTCGTCGTAAACTAATGTCGTTGAAATATTTCATGAAAGTGACTAAACGGCCTCGAAAAGCTAGTCGTAAAATGATGCACATCGAGTGTTAGGAAACGAACTCAACGGTTTTAGGAAGCTTGTATCATTATCTCAAAGTTTTAGTGTTTAAGTTTTCATCCTAGAGGTCTCGATCATGGAGATAAATATAGGTAAAGTATGGTACTTTTGTCCAAAATATAGTTTAAGGATGGTTTTCGGCAAAATTTAAGTGACCGTATCTTATTCGTTACAACTCCGCTTGACAAATGGTTTGACATTTTGAAAAATATGCTTGGCGAACTTACTTTTACTAGAAGACATCACTTTATAAAAAGTACTTCGTCATTGTTAAAAACGACCCTCAACATGGTCCTTGGTTGACGTAAAGTTTGTCTAATAGAAATATACTAATTTTTCTTATATAATAAAGTTACGGCAACTTGTTTAAAATGTGAATAACTTAGTCGTTATAAGTCCGTTTTCTACGTTCTTTATATCCACGGAATCGTGATAACATATACTAATATATTTTTGATAAGTCGACACATTTAACAACGCTTAAGACTCATTTTTGACTCGTAAAAAGTCGAGACAGCAATGCTGAATTTTCTGGAATATATAGTTTTCGTCGTCAAACTTCAAAATAGCATAACTTTTTCGTTATAGCTCCGTTTTAACCCGTTCAAGCGGCCATGTTTTCGTTTTAAAGTATATTTTCCAAATATCTAGCCCAAAATATTTTGCTTACTCTAGAAAATTCCAGAATTCAAAAATATGGACAGACCCTTAATTAGACTTGTCGAAATGAGTTTTTCACGCGCAACACCTATTCTAACCAATTCAAAACAACTCCGAAGCTATTCTAATCCTACCATACACCTTCTTAGGGTGTCATGGGTTCCTAGACATCACCAAGAGTGATAAATAACAAGGAGTAATTATAGGATGATCAATATATATATAACTCTTAAAAACATGTAAAAGTGGTATAAACATCCATGAGACTTGCATGTTTTCTCAAATATGATGAAATGAATATAACATGAATATAAAAGATGATGATGAATATGAAATGCTTACTAGTAACTTGATGAGGTTTATGAGAACAAAAGATTTTCCTAATCACCCAAGGTTTTTATTTCAAATCCTTAATCAAGAGTGATACTAGAGTATTAAAATCTTGTCTAGAAAATTTTATGATGATTCTTCATGGTCTCCATGGTGTGGCCGGTTGTATGGAGTAGAGAGGAAGAAGAGGAAATGATCTTTCACCTTTGATATTATTGTGTTGTATGTGTACATGATTTAGTATATTAGGATATACTAGAGTAGATATTTAGGAAAGGTAAATGACTCACCCTTGAGGTGGTCGACATGTATGAAAGAAAAAATGAAATGAATCACTTACTTGTATAATATGATGTATAATGTAAAGTTTAATTGAAGACATGTGGTAAATTGTATACACATTTGAGTATTTAGGGTAGCGTTTAGATAAAAATAACTTTTAACGGGTCAAGATAAAATATATTGAGGTCATAAAAATTATAAAAATACATTTCTTACATGAGTTGAGTGAAATAATAATTATCGTGTAGTTTTTAAGAAAACCGTCGTAATTATATAAATATAACAATTTATATACGAAATAAATTTAAAACACTGGGTAAACTAATAATAATATTTTTATAGTCTTAAAATGAGTATAAAAATATATTAGGAATATTTTTGGAAGTGTCGGATCAAATGTTCAAAATAATGTTTACGCGATAGCGTTTATTTAATAGGAAAATAAACGTTTTATGAAAAATGCAAAACCATGCATGAATTAATATAATGATAATGATGCTAATGATATGTAGACTAAACCTAGTCTATATGAAATGTCCTTGATGATATGTTCATGAATTCACAGCTAAACCATTACGGTTACGTGAATTTAATACTCGTAAACCTAGTTTACGATAAATGATAAATGATGAAGCATGAGTAATGTTTTGAAATATGACCTGAAAATACGAGTTGTCACACCAATCATTGTCACGGGTAACGATTTCTCGACACTTTATGATCCCCTCATTCATGATGAAATGTATGGAGAAATTTTACTGGGCTCCAACTAGAGAAGACCGTATTGGTGTCTATATTTTTATCTTTAGAACTGATGGTGTCTCACCTGAGGATGTTGCCAAGCTTGTCGACACTTTCCCTGGACAATCCATAGGTATACTTCTGCTAAAGTTTGAATTTGCAAATAATAATATTCTTGAATATGCTCTTTTTTCTAAATTTACGGGGTGTTTGGAGAATCTTATTTTAATGGCCTATCTGCTACATTTCTATCCAACACATTAACATATTTTACCATACACACAATTTAGGCTAATAGTTTATGTAATTTGTTTTACCCAAACTTATTTTATACACACCAATTTCACTATATAATCAGCTTAAAATAATCACGTAAACTGAAATCCTGTGTAACATGATAGATAACGTGCCCATTCACTTGATAAATTATTATCACATCTTTGGTAGCAGGAAGTAGAGGTGACAAGATAGGTGGGTTGAGAATAGACAAATAGGTCAATATAGGGGCATGATTCATTTTCCAGTTCTTTTCGCCTTTTGCGAAGTGACATAAGAAAATGAGGTGATGGAGAGTTATTGTGTTTCCTAAAAGCGGAATCCTGATTTCGTTTACATGGCTTTACATTGCTTTATTTGCGAAGGGTTAACAATTAGCAATTTTGCTTGATAGGTATGAACAAATCAAAACTTGGGTTTTTTTATCATTTGTTCATTGTTTGTGGATTTCAGATTCTCATCAACATGGACAGTTCTAAGGAAAGCTATTGGATGAAGTTGTTGGTCCATGAGTAAGCGCATCTTTGTATCTTTTTGCATATTGGGCATGCAAAATTGATCATTATTACATATTTCTTAAAGTTACATATAGTATTTGTAATCTGGGTTAGTCAATGACATCGAATGCTTATTCAAACAGCTTAGTTCATAAAAAACTAAAAAATCGTTATTCAAAGCAACTACATTTTAAAAACAATTTTGGATATCGTTGTTTTACTTGCGGTCTTATTCTAAATACAAAAAATGATATTGATGGTTAAAAAAAAGGTTGAATCTTCGGGAATCAGTAACAATACCGGTATCCTGGCAAAGGAACCATGCTCGGGTTATGGTTAACCATAACCGGTGTTATAGGAGGTGTGGATAGTTGAACCGGTGTTGTTTGCATTCGAGTAAAGCGAACAACCATATCTTTTCAGGGCGTTTATGTTAGCACAACCATGGCAGTTGTTCCAGGTTTGGTCTGATGCATTTTTAGAGGTTTGATAGCGTGGTTAAGGGTTCAGATCAGTCGTCTATGAAGGTTCCGGGGTTGGATTTGACCAAGAGTTCATTTGCTAATAAAAGCTTTAAGGTACATTATCTCTGAATTTTCGTGTTTCAATATCTTTTTTATGATAGTTTTGAATTTGCTAGATTTAATAGTTGGTTATGCGATCAGTAAATTATAGTTACGGGTTATATTCTATCGTGTGATGACAATGTCGCGTTCTGCAACCAATGAGCTGCTGCATATGTTGATACAGAACATGCTTGCAATAACGATTGTGATGACGTATAGTCTACATTCGGGTCATGAACCCGACCAATGAACGATACTAACAATTAAGCCCAGTACGCATGGGCTAACCCGGTAACGGTTTGGGCTCACGAAGGCCCAAACCCGAAGTTGTTTATGGCTTCGATATCGGATATATCTTATTTATGAGATATATATTAGTTGACCGACTTAGGCGGGATACGCCGAAGATTGGGGAACACGAAACCAACAAGGATTTCGTGTATATATAAAGGGCATTCTAGCCATCATAAAAGGTACGATCTACAACCCTAACTCTCAATAAAGCCCTAAAACCGATTACTTACTCTCACGCCGGAGGATAATCGTGGGAGACAATCCCACGGTAAGCCTAACGGTGTTTTCTGTTTTCTTAGTGCGCAGGTCTCAAGCATTAAGAACCAATTGATACGGGAACCGGGGTTCAAACAAGGAACGCCCAACGTTTGTATCAACAAGTGGCGCCATCCGTGGGACCCAACACTAAGAACTAGAATGACGAAGCAAGGAAACCAAAATCAGCGATCGCATGGTGACATAAAAGGGAAGAAACAGCAAAGCGGATCAGCCTTCAAGCAAGCCTCTGGAACAACCAGCGTGGCTAAAAACCAAGGGTCAGATCTAGTCTTCCCAACAGTGGAACCGCGCACGGGGACAACCCATGCCACCACAACAACAACCGGCGTGGAAGATCCACTACGTAACCTTTTTTACCACTCCCCTACTAGAAAAGGATCTCACAAAAACGCCAGGCGCACCCCTCCGAAACAGGAGCCCGGATGTGGAAACAGATGCTCTCGCACTAGAAGGAGTTGCGCCTGAATTAGCGCCAAGTGACTTCGTATCTTAAAATTATGAAGCCTTGGCTGCCCTCATGCAAGAAGAGGCGGAAAAGAGGTCGAGTCAGAGCCTAAAATCCCGACTAAACTTCGACACATAGTATGAGGCATCTCCATCGCACCATCAGAGGGAGAGGCGCGGGAAAGATAGTCGCCGACCTCCTGTGTTTACCAGGATTGGGAAGCGAATTGAGAATGATGCAGCAGCTGACCTGCAGTACTTGGAAGAACATGAAGAGGACGGACGGCGTACCAACGTCCATACTAGACTTGGTAACCGCTGGGTCCACGACAGACTTGGATGACGACGCTCCCCAAGTGGAAGCTCTTCAAGTTCAGATTCTGAGGACAGTCGGCGCAAGCGCCGAAAGAGAAGAAGTTCATCCTCTGGAGACTCCTCAAACGGTCGGCGCAAGCGCCGACAAAGGGAAAGCACGTTCTCTGGTGATTCCTCGGACAACGAGGATAGCGAAACTGGACACTGGAAGTCCAGAGGAAGATATCGCGACCAGGAGGAGGAAGATATGTCTCTTCCCTGGCGCCGCCAAAAGGTGGATGCGTTCACTCGGTGCATTAGTGATTTCTCAGAAAATAAGAGAAGGCGCATGCCCGCCAATGTGAAAACCTATGACGGAACAGGTGACCCGGACGATCACTTAAAAATTTTCAAATCAGCTGCTACCATCGAAAATTGGCCACAGCATGTGTGGTGCCATATGTTTAATTCCACATTAGTGGGTAATGCGCGAAACTGGTTCAGTAAGCTTCCACGTAGAAGCATTGATGGTTTTGAAGAATTGCGAAAAGCGTTTCGCTTGAACTTCACTCAAAGGAAAAAATGCGCCAAAAACCCTGTCGAACTCGCTAGGGTAAAACAGCGCCAGGGGGAATCTACAAGCGCTTACGTGGAGCTCTTCAAAGATGAGTGCATACAGGTTAAAGCATGCCCGGAAGTGCTAAAGATCTCAGGGTTTATGAATGGGATCAATAACCCAGAACTCATCAAAAGGTTGAACGACAAGATTCCCCAGACCTTTGATAAACTTATGAAACGAACAAGGTCCTTTATCCAAGGAGAAGCAGCCGCGGCGGACAGTAGGAAGGGCTACTCAAACTATAAGTCACAAGAACAGTCTTGGAGACAATCTACTGACCAGAGTAGCAACCGCAACAAGAACTACCGTGAACTTCCCAGAGTAGCGGTCGAGATAATGACAGATATACCCCGCTAACCAAGACTCCAAAGGAGATATTCGCAACGGAAGGCGCAAACTTCCCTAGACCCCCGCCAATGCGCACCCCAGAAGATAAGCGCCTGGGAAACGGATATTGTGACTACCATGGACAGAAGGGCCACACCACCAATGAGTGTGTCCAATTGCGATAGCTAAATGACAAGCTAGTAAAAGAAGGTAGATTGTACCACTTGGTTAAAAACATCAAGGAGGGGAAGGATAAACAAAAGACTGGAACAAGAAAGAAGTACCCAAAGAAAAAGCTGATACCATCTACATGCTACAATCATGGCAACGAATGACTAGGCAGAAGATCAGCCAAAAGTTTTCCCGTAGAAGCGAAATCTCCTTCCCTACCTTGGATGCAGACAATGCAGTGCTAGAACCGCTCACCATTGAAATTAATGCAGGGGGTCACGACATCCACCGCATGTATGTTGATGGAGGAGCGTCTGCGGATATCATGTATGAACACTGTTTCAAACGACTACGACCTGAGATACGAAGTCAGTTGATCCCGGCCAAGACATCGCTAACCGGCTTTACAGGAGATAAAATATGGCCCATGGGGCAAATACGCCTCCTAGTCAATATTGGCAATCAGGAGCACTCCACGACAGCTTGGATGAATTTTATGGTAATCAAATCCCCTTCGCCATACAATGGCATTATTGGAAGATCAGGGATTTCATCCATACGCGCGGTACCATCTACAGCGCATGGAATGCTCAAATTCCCGGTAGAAGGAGGCATTGTTACTCTCTACAATACCACTGTACCATCTAGAGAATGTAACACGATTACATGTGAGATGGCGCACATTCCAGAACAGCGCACACCTAAGGTACCAAACATGAAGGTTGCAATTCACCCTGAGTATCCAGAACAAGAGGTATCTATCGGAGGATCGCTGTCTGATAACGGCAGGGCAGCCGTGTGCGCACTTTTGCAAAAGAACCTAGATATCTTTGCATGGGAACCAAAACACATGACCGGCGTACCACGCTCAATTACATAACACAAGTTGCGAATCCGACAAGGATACCCCCCAGTACTACAGAAGAAGCGCGGCCAAGCCCCGGAGCACGCGCAAGCAATTTTGGCAGAAGTACATAAACTTGTGGATGCAGGTATCATGAGAGAAGTCTACTACCATGACTGGCTTTCCAACCCAGTTATGGTCAAGAAGAACGATGGTAGTTGGAGGATGTGCGTGGACTTCACAAATCTCAACAAAGCCTGTCCATAAGACTGCTACCCACTACCGGAGATAGACTGGAAGGTAGAATATTTGTGTGGGTACCCACTTAAATGCTTCCTAGACGCATATAAAGGATACCACCAAATTCAGATGGCTAAGGAAGATGAGGAAAAAACGGCCTTCCATACATGCCAAGGCGTTTATTGTTAAGATGCCCTTTGGCTTGAAGAACTTAGGCGCTACCTACCAGCGATTGGTGGATAACGCATTTGAAAAGTAGGTGGGCCACAACCTAGAGGTTTATGTTGATGATCTTGTCATAAAAAGCCATACGGAGGATGAATTGGTGCGAGATATTGAGGAGACATTTAAAACACTACGAGAGATCAACATGAAGTTAAATCCTAAGAAATGCACCTTTGGCGCTACAGAGGGCATGTTCCTAGGATATTTGATAGAGCCCAATGGCATCAAACCGTCTCCAGAAAAAACAAAGGCTGTTATTCAACTTCCCTCACCGCGCACATTGAAGGAAGTCCAGTCTTTAAATGGAAAACTGGTGGGCTTAAACAGATTCCTATCCAAATCAGCAGATAAGTCACTACCTCTCTTCAAAACGCTCAAGAAGTGTACGAAAAAGGGGGATTTCCGCTGGACAGCGGAGGCGGAAGAAGCTTTTATACAGCTTAAACAACACTTAGCATCACTCCACACGTTAGTCGCGCCCCGCCCAGGGGAGGAACTAATTATGTACATGTCCGCTACTCATGGAGTAGTTAGCGCGGTGCTACTAACAGACAGGGATTCAGTACAAACACCGGTATACTTTGTAAGCAAAGCGCTCAAGAAAACGGAGGTTAATTATAGTGCGATGGAGAAGTTGGTATTGGCGCTAGTATTCGCTGCTAAACGGCTGCGCAGGTACTTCCAGGCGCACCCAATAGCGGTGATCACAGACCAACCTATCAAGCAAATCATCTCCAAACCCGACGCATCGGGTCGACTACAGAAGTGGAGCGTGTTGCTAGGTGAACACAACATCTCCTACAAGCCACGTACTGCGGTTAAGGGGCAGATACTAGCAGATTTCATCATTGAAAAACCTGACGCTGATGACACACTCCCCCAAAACAAGGTGGAATTACAAGAACCATGGATCATATTCATGGGTGGATCCTCATGTGTGGACGGGTCAGGCGCAGGCCTTATTCTCACTAGCCCAGATGGAACAGAATTCACTTACGCACTGCGTTTCGAATTCACAGCCACGAACAACGAGGCCGAATATGAGGCTCTGATCGCTGGATTACGCATTGCATCTCGAATGGGCATACGCAATCTAGAAGCAAATGTGGATTCCCGCCTAGTAGCCAACCATGTGCTGGGCGAGTATGTGGCTAAAGAAGAGAACATGATTCAATATCTTGACAAAACCAAGTCCCTAATCCAGGACTTCGACAGATTTACCATCAAACAAGTTCCTAGAGGGGAAAACAGAAAGGCGGACGCGCTGAGCAAGATTGCATCTACGAGCTTTGCGCACCTGTCAAAACAAGTATTGGTGGAAACTCTAAAGAGCAAGTCCATCTCGGAGATGGAAATATCCACGGTGATAGAAGAGCAAGGTCCTACATGGATGAATCCAATAGTCGAGTTCATAAGCAAGGGCGCATTGCCCCAAGAACAGAAGGACGCCCGAAGGGTACGGCGTACATCACAGAGGTTTGAACTTCGGGATGGTATACTCTATCGGCGCTCCTTTCTACAACCATGGCTTCGATGTGTTGGCCTACTGCAAGCATATTACGTACTTCGAGAAATCCACGCCGGCTCATGCAGCATGCATTCAGGACCACGGCCCGTGGTGGCGCGCGCTTTACGGTTAGGATACTACTGGCCCACCATGCACCGTGATGCGCGGGACTTAATAAGAAAGTGCGCGCTTTACGGTTAGGATACTACTGGAGAAATCATCTCGGACAACGGGAAATAATTCTGTAACAACCCTTTCAAGGACTGGTGCGAGAAGTTAAATATCACACAGCACTTCGCATCGGTTAAACACCCACAAACCAACGGCTTAGTGGAGCGTGCAAATCGAAGTCTGGGTGAAGGAATTAAGGCACATCTGGATAAGCACAATGGAAGGTGGGTGGAAGAGTTATCTCATGTCTTGTGGGCGCACCGCACTTCAATCAAAACTAGCACGGGAGACACTCCCTTCTCCCTTATCTATAGGACAGAAGCCGTCATACCAGCAGAAATTGGGATGCCAACTATTCGCACTGCCGAAGTTAATGTTACAACCAATGATGATGAACGGCGTATCGACTTGGACCTGTTGGAAGAAAGGCGTGAACGCGCAGCTATATGTGAAGCACGAGGTAAGTCAAAAATGAAGGGATACTATGATGCTAAAGTGCGCAGTGTCTCATTCAGACCAGGCGACTTCGTATATCGCGCCAATGATGCGAGCCACGCAGAAGATACAGGGAAACTTGAACCAAAGTGGGAAGGACCTTATGAGGTCATGGAAGCATTAGGAAAAGGCGCGTACAAGTTGCGTGATATGGATGGACGTGAGCTACCACGCATCAAACGATGCTATCTCTAGGAATGGCTACTGCTCAGCGCACGGATACTCCTGCACTTTAGTATAGTGTTCAATAAATATCCGAATATTTACATTCTGTTTACTTAGACAAATGTTTTTCTTTTCTTTTTACAAAAACTTGCAAGTATTAATAAAATGTCGTGGTTTCTAGCTAACTCCGCGACACATTTCAATTTGTTACTTACATATTATTCAACATTGTTGGTATATTACTATTTGCCTACATGGCGTGCATGCACATACTACACCCATGATGGTGCAAAGGATGAGTAAACCTACTAAATAACTCGTTGAGTAAGAGGGTTGCAAACCCATCAACATTGGATCATGCATGCTTGTTAAACACCTTATTTTCAAGATGTTGGAATAAGTTAATTGCGCATTCCACGATGGATGCACAACGACGCATACTGTGCACGTTTAACAAAACTAGGAATCAAGACTCTTGGTTCCTTACTATGATATTTACAGTACGCTGCATATTACAACATACACGATTATGTTAAAATACTTAGAAATTATAAGTATGATAGTTCACACATGACTATGAACTACACATATTGGTCGCGCCTATGTAACAGTTTGTTTCTTGGACAGTTAGTATGTTCTTAATTAAAGACAGATAACTAAGTACAAACATTATAAGTCGCAACCACATCATCATGCATTCAACAAAAAGGGAAATTTTATTAAGGACCACAAGTTCTTACAAAATGATATTTACAACGAAGATATAATCTACATACTATTACAGCTCCTATGAGATGAACCCTCTACCCGGCTTGCAGTGTCCCCAACCTCCTTTAGCTTCTTCAACAAATCAGAGTCTTGACGGGATACCGTGGCAACACTAACAGGTACCCCGTCAGATCTAGGAAGATGCGCCGCGCCAATGCCACACAAAATAGCCTTGCCTTTAATACCTTTTTTCTTGGCAACTCTCGTCTCGTGAGCTTCTAAGGATTCCTTTAAAGGGATTTCTTTCTCCAGTACGAAAGGATTCAAGATATCACGAGGGCGAGCAAAAATGGGCACCTGCAGCTGGGACTCATCAGGCTTCAAATAATAATCCGGCTGCGCCTCTGCATTTTCAGCACGATGGCGGGCCAAGGTCAGCCCTTCCATAATTACCCCTATGGGATAATCCTGGTCGAGCTCCAACTCCACAATCAAAGGAAGCTCCAAAAGCTTCATCTTCTCCATTGCGGCAACCAGGTCATCATACGCGTGCTCATTATAACCAGGCACGTTATCAGCAGGAACTTTCAGCAGACCACCCTCATGAAGCTCCTCTATGGCTTCTGCCTTGCCACGCGCCAGCGCGCACTGCACAACCCCTCCAAATGCGTCTACGACCTCTTTTGACTCAAAAGTACTAAGGGCGGCAAGGCGCAATCCATGACTAATGAGCCACCTGCGCTCAGAAATAGTAGAGACTAACTGTGGATAAAGCTCCTCATCATATTCAATGCTTAGCTTTTGGAGCTTCATCTCTTGCTTCTTCAACATCTCCTCTACAGCAGCACGAAACTCCCCCAGCCGAGCGAAGTGCTCATCTTTACCATGTTCCATAAACCCAAGGGCCCAGGCGCAGGTAGCCTTATACTCTTTCAGCGCGGACCGCTCCTGGCTCACCTGGGTAAGAAGTGACATCTTCTCTTCGGCAAGCCTCTTGGCATATGAGCTCGCTGCCTCTGATTCAGCCTGAGCTGCCCAATAGCGCCTTCAGTTGAGAAATCTCTTCATCCTTTTGCGCGCTTTGGCTTCTCTTCCCATCATACATTGTCTTTAGCTGCGCAACCAATGCAAGCTGGTGCGTAGCAGCGGAAGCAAGTTCCCCCATTAGTTGACCCACGGGCACGCCCCCAGGTGCCAATGGCTCAGCATCTTTATCCTTTGCATCCTGAGGGTCAGCAAGCGCGGGACTGGCCTTAGGCAATGAGTCTTCAGACTGCTTAGAAGGCAACCCAATAGCTCCGATACTGCACGCAAAGAGACAACAATTCATAACGCAATCAATCAATGAGATACAAGATTTAGTGATAATACTTACTTGGGTGGAGTAGTCTCCTTGGAACGAGTGGCTGAAACATCACTTGATGAAGACTCTACGTCAAGAACGACAGGGCGCTTCTTCCTGGACGCGCTGGCACCATCTCCACCTAGCACTCTCTTGCGCTTTAGTTCTTGGCTCTCCTCCTCCTCCATGCTTTCCGCCACATCTTTTTGCTACGGCTCCACCGGAGGGGACGGTATCCGGAGGCTGGGTACGCTTTGTATAGGGGTAGCTTCCAGCACACCAACACCACTACTCCCAGCCTCCTCTAGGTTCATCTCCATGATACGCCCTGCAGTCGATTCCAAAATGGGGACTTCACCCTCCCTCACCGGGCTCACCCCCACAGTTACTTGGCACGGCTTCGCCAACTGTACAACTCCGAATAGATCCATCTCTGCGAAACCGAAGACAAACAACAAATAGGTTACAAAAAGTGCAGAGATGAAAAGAAACGCTCACATTAATAAAGCACGGGAATGCGAAAGGATGAGTACCCACCCTGGCCATCTGCGTCTAAGAAGATCGGCACTTCATTAGGTCTACCAAAGTAGTTACGACTGATGCCCATATGCACCAAAAATTCCTCGGGGTAGGAACTAATGGGAAGACGATTGGCGTTTATCGTTTCTGCATCTTCTGCGCTATATGATCCAGGGAGGGGGCGCTCATCCTTGGGCAGCAAACTTTGGGTGTAAAATGCGAATTGCCACAGGAAAAAGGCTTCATCGACCCAGAAATTTTTTTCCCTCCAGTTCCTAAGCGCATCCACTTTATCAGTGTAACATTGCAGCCTCCCTGCGTGCTTAGCAAACGACACCCACCCATTTGACCACGTTGTGTGGTAGAATGCGCGACAAAGGTGGATTGTGGGGTTTATTGCCAATAAACGGCAGTTAATCTCAAAGTTTGTTATTTTTGCTGCACCTATACAGTGCAGCTGAGATATGTGCAGGCGATAGTAACTTAATACGTCGCACAAAAATAAGGATATGGGCACACGCTGATTCGCAAATTCGAAAAAACGTGTGTATACCCTACCTTCCCTTCAGGGAAATCCGCTATTGACGCTTGCGCATCCGGAACCACCGGATGCAGCGCCATCGGAATATAATAATCCGAGGTAAACTCGAGAAGTTCTTCCTCGGTCATGTCGGAGGTGAAATCAGCTAAACAACGGACCATGGTACAATTATTTAACAGCGTACGCGCGGTTACCTTTAGGATATCAAGGGTTTCTTGGTTGCAAGTTGAAGCTTTTTTAAAAAAATGGTGGAAATGTTTTTACTATGATAATCACAGTAATGAGGAGGCGGTAGGTTATATAAGTTTTTACATCCACGCGATGATCGACACGTGAACTCCATTATCTCTAAATGTGTGGATATGATCGTTTGACGTGACATATTTTCAGCAACTTTCCCACATTTTACGAGGTGGGCATTTGAAATATTTCGACTAGGTTCCACAAGTTTTCTTCACGGTGGGACACCCTTTTAGCTTCTTTGCTACGTTTCGAAGAATTTACGGGCTGCAACTATTAGTCTAGCATCCGCAGGTTGTCCCTGCGCATACTAGACTGGGGGGACATGATGACGTATAGTCTACATTCGGGTCATGAACCCGACCAATGAACGATACTAACAATTAAGCCCAGTACGCATGGGCTAACCCGGTAACGGTTTGGGCTCACGAAGGCCCAAACCCGAAGTTGTTTATGGCTTCAATATCGGATATATCTTATTTATGAGATATATATTAGTTAACCGACTTAGGCGGGATACGCCGAAGATTGGGGAACACGAAACCAACAAGGATTTCGTGTATATATAAAGGGCATTCTAGCCATCATAAAAGGTATGATCTACAACCCTAACTCTCAATAAAGCCCTAAAACCGATTACTTACTCTCACACCGGAGGATAATCGTGGGAGACAATCCCACGGTAAGCCTAACGGTGTTTTCTGTTTTCTTAGTGTGCAGGTCTCAAGCATTAAGAACCAATTGATACGGGAACCGGAGTTCAAACAAGGAACGCCCAACTTTTGTATCAACAGATTGCCATTTGGATTTTGCTCTTAACTGATTTGCGTGTTCGGTTGCCAGAAAACAGAGAGGTTGCAGCACAAAATTGATAACTAAACACCCTTTGTATCTTTAGTAAGAAAATACATGAACAACGTGTGTTAGGGTGAGGTGGAAACAAGGCATTTTTTTATTTCATTTCTCTAACTTATATCTTCAGTTCTAACTTACATGTTCTTGGTATATCAGAATGATAAAGTAATCATGCATAATAGGTCTAAATATTTCCTGACTGTACAAAAATGAAAATGAAAAATGTCATTTGTAGGTAAGAAGGTGTCCCGTTGCTGTTGACAGCATAATGACTAATGATGCATCTGCCTTTTATAATCACCCCTGTCGGAATTGACCATGTACACTTTAACAACTTTTTACAAAAACCTTTGGAGATGTTATTTGGAAATGTGACCGGAGGTTGGTAGTTACATGTTTAAATGAAAGTTTTAGCGAGCAAGATTGTTAGTATAACAACCTTTACATTTGATTGCAGAAATGTGCATCTATTCAGGTTTATTCATGAGGTCTGCTTGGATTTAAAACCCTCACAACCGTATGCTTCACAGTGAGTATTTAATAGGGTCTTATTTTTATGCGGATTTAGAAACCTTCGGTGCTTAATTGGTTTACATAGGTTCCAACGCCAACTGAGTGGTAAGCAACATCGGAAGTCATGCACCTATGTGAAGCCCTTCTGATAACAAAATTCCATTCAAATTTAACCGTAGACAATTTCCAGTGACTATATGTTTCGCAATGACTATTAACAATAGCCAAGGCCAAACATTGACACAAGTAGGATTGTTTCTTCAAAAGCCGGTTTTCTCACATGGACAACTATATGTCGCTGTCTCAAGAGTCAAGAGCAAGAAAGGTTTAAAGATTTTACGTTGTGATGACAACGGAAATTACTCAAAATCAACAACAAACGTCGTGTATAAAGAAGCTCTATTTAGGATATAATGTTCATGTACAAACAATTTAACACTGTAATAATAAAAATCATATCACAATTAAAATAGCAACACGACTGTTTGTTAATATATATATATATAACTCTATGTAAACATAAATAAAACTCAACTAAATTACGCTAGGAATTAAACAAGCAAGAAATCACAAGTATTGGGTGGGCTTAACGTTAGTATATATATATATATTTATATATATATATATATATATATATATATATATATATATATATATATATATGGGAAAATATTAGCTACAATTAATTGTAGCCAATTGGCTACAATATTGTGCTATAAATGTGGGTCCCTGATTTTTTTATGTGGGTCCTGATTCTTTCCTGTGGGTCATTGATTCATTGCTAATGTATTTTTTGTGAAAAATTGTAACCAATTGGCTACAAAAATTGTAACCAAGTTATCCCCTATATATATATATATATATATATTATATATATATAACAGGAGGCATTTGGCATTAATACCACCTCAATGCCAAATAATCAAATTTCATGCCACATAATCATAAGTTGTCCACCTAAGCAATATTTTTGTCCACCTAAGCACTTATTTTTTAATTTAATTAGATTTTATATAAATTTCGTATTTTAAATAATTTTTAGCACTTAGTTTTTAATTTAATTGGATTTTATATAAATTTTGTTGTAAATTTCGGATTCATAAAAATTATTTTTGAAAAAGGAGCCTTGCAAAGATTGAACCTTGGTCATTTGGATAAATAACTTCTGTGTTTACCACTAAAGCAACACAACTTTTTGGAATATATGTTGCAAGTCCAAAATTAGAAATCTATGCAATCAATTATGTAGGAGAATCTCTACAACTTAGGTAACCCTAAACAAAACATATATGTAAAACTTATATGCGGTTCATATTATCCAAAACCATTATTAAAAAAACATACGTATATTTTTTAACCCTAATCATCAAATCTCTCTCGAAGAAGAAAACTCCATCACTAGGGTTTTAACGATTTTTAATGTGTTTTTGTGCAGGTTTTGCTGTTCTTGGAGCTTTGATGCGAGCTCAGTTAGCTGACATGCATAGACGATTAAGGTAAATTTGACTTCTGGTTAGCTGGCTGTTTTATAATAAGCTGCCTGTGACATCAACAAATATGCAAGGATTTCTAGATAATCTCATCTAATGATCGTTTGTGTGTTTTCTTCATCACAGATATTGATGCCAGTAAGCCTAAAACACCTTTTTTTCACAGTAATGGCATAGGCATACTATAGAATTTGACATATTGTATCATTGGTTTGGCAGGTCGGCACCCCGAATATGTACAACATGCAACTCTGGGAAACATCAGGCCATGCTGCCAACTATAAGGAGAACATGTTTGTTTTCGATGTAAGTTTTCTGCTGTAAACTCTATTACCATTGGCCATTCATGTTATATGTCACGACTTGAATTCATAAGAATCTGATTTTGTAATCGCAGCGAAGCCAGTGGTGCATTGACCGGTTTGACACGTGTTCGGCGATTTCAGCAGGTTCAAAGTCGTCAATAAATATTTATATTGGTTCAAAGTGTCAAAATATGTAGTTCATCAAAAGGAAAGAAAGAAGGTTTTTTTTTTCCTTTAACGATTCAGTTGTGGTCGAGTTGATATGATGGTGAAGGTAGTTGGCCTACCAATTGAGACCGAGGTAATGGTGGCCGAGACAATCGTGACTGAGACCGCTGAAATAGTGACCTACGCAATTGTGATTGCTGCACTCATGACCGATGCAATGGTGGATTTTTTGCTCGAGTTTGAGGAGCTGAAGGATCTTCTTTTGGATCATCGGGTTTCGAAGCCCAAACAGGTGCTTGATCACGTGCATAACCGTTGTCATAGAACAACTCTTCACCACCTTCAATATGCTTTTTTGCAAATATGCCAACACGATGATCACCCTTCACTAAAATATCTGCATGTCTCGCCTTATTTAGTGTCTAAACAAGCCGACGCATGCAGAATTAAAAGTGGCAGTTGATCATCGTATTGACATATGTGCAAAAGAGTGTATTGATGCTGGTGTAGAGTTGTTTCAAGATTATGGTTATGCACGTGATCAGGCACCTGTTTTGGCTTTGAAACCGGATGATCTGAAAGAAGGTCCTTCAGCTCCTCAAGCTCGAGCCAAAAACTCACCATTGCATCGGTCACTAGTGATGCAATCACAATTGTGTAGGTCACTATTTCAGTGGTCATCGTTGCATCGGTCACGATTGTCTCATCCACCATTATCTTGGTCACCATTGACAGACCCACTACCTCCACCATCGCCTCGACCGCCAGTGGATCATTAAAGAAATAAAAGCACTTCTTTTTTTCTTTTGATGAAGTATACATTTTGAGAAAATGAATGTGTTGCATGGTTTGGTTGATGTACGCGCCTTTACCGTTAGACTAAAGATTTGAATCCAAACATCTTGAACGCCTGATTCCAAACATAGATTCTATAATCTGACAAAGTAGTTATGTTTAAAAACTTGACTGGCGTTTTCATTTGTTTTATGATGCATTGGAGAATGGGATATGTTTCTGAACTATTATTGTTGGTTGTTGTGGTTTGGTTGAGTGGCTTCTTTACAATGACACCAACATTCCATTCACCTCCTTTGAAACATGAAGGAGCAGAACTTCTCAATAAAACTTGTGATCATCTCGGGTTTACATTTTTGTCTACCCATGATGCCCATGTTGTCATTGATTTTGCAAAATTTGTTGATGAATCAAGATAAGGCAGAACGTTATATGCTTCCTGATAGTAAGTAATTCACCCTTCAACTTTAACGCAAACGAATCGGGAATGCAAGTATTCTAACCCCACGTTCAGAATTTAATGTTTCCACGTCTTTGTTAAATATGGTTTGTATTATTGTGAATGGCATTATATTTTGCGATATGTATTCTTTACAAAAATAAATTCTGCAACATTTATATGTAATGAATAGCTCTCTGATTTTGATACATCATATATATATATTTCTCAAAAGTTTGATGCGATTGATGTGTTCTGGAATGATACTTATACTATCCACTTCTGTTCTAAATTTATATATTAACCGAAGAGTTGAACATAAATTCCTTTGTCATTTATGCATCTCTTCTAAATTGCCCGCAGATTATCTGAAACCTATGTCGAGCCGACTGAAAAGTGAAACCATCGAGAAAGGGTTGGTTTGTTGTTGCAAGATGATCAGGTTTGTCTCAATCTTCTTTGTGAGCAGGTTCTTGAGGTTAAAGAATTTGTTTTATGGCGATAATAGTGTGCACAGTAATGACTCGGATAATACATCTCTAAGTCATTATGTGATCTATCTCGATGGAGAAGAAGGACTGGTGGATCTGATGATGGAAAAAAATTGTAATGCTACAGCTCACTGGATCAAAATGGGGGGAAATAAGCAGCCGAGAAATCTAATGAAACTTTTAGAGCATTCAAATTTATCAAGTTCCTTCAGTGGAGTATGGGAGTTTGACAGCGATAAAGTTCCATCAATCGCAGTTTCAATTCCAAATATTGATAAAGAATCTATCCAGCTATTAGTGTCTGCGGTAGATGAAGGTCTCAAGTATGTCAGAGAGATAGAAAACTATATAGACGAGACAAATGACCTGAAACATGTGAGAAAAGCAGCATAAGTAGTTTGGTCAGGAGTCGAACTTTGTAACAAGTGGTTAGATGTTGATCTTTCCAAGCTAGCACATCTACAACCCTAGACAGAAACCGACATCATCAAATTACTTGCTAAAATCTCAAAGGAAAAATTTATGGAATTTTCAAATAAAGATATGATGTTTAGGAATGAATGTTTAATGGAGGTCCCGTCACGATGGCCCATTAGAGTGTTAGCTGCAAATTCCATGTACAGAATATGTGAAACTCTTTTGTTAACGAAAAGTCACGAAACTAATGAGAGGCTATTTGAGAAATTATCTCTCATGATTTGTAAAATTTTATGCGCGGCACTGACTAACTTACAGCATGTCATTTCAAGAAAATGCCAGGAAAGTAGGATCGAGGAGAGGGAGAAGAGTATCCGAAGTGCAGTTCTACTTTTTGCGAAAACTAAAAAGATTTTAGAAGTTCTTGACAGAGAATTTCCTGAAGATTTGGATCATGGAAAACTTATACGCATCGATGAGCGGCATCTTCTTTGTCATTCATAAATAGTCCTTTTATGGGATATTAGGCGATTCTTTTTTTGTTTGTTAGACGCGAAGGAATTTTAAAATGGTGGAAGAACCTTCATCTATATCGGACTCAAAATGGTGGAAGAACCTTCATCTATATCGGACTCATAATAGTCAGTAGATTGGTTTGAGAAATGTGATTTTGCACTAAAGACAGTCCCTATGGTCCATCCTTCTGAGATTCTTTTCAATAATATATTTGCAGATTTGCTTAAGATTATTTAAATAACTCTTTAACCTCTCAAAATTAGGCTATAATAGTAAGATTATAAGTCATGATAATTGCAATTAGTTTCAATGGGATTATTGGTTATTTACGCTTATCTTCCTGAGCTATATTAGCGAGAAATTTTTTACCCATATCCTCTTTTTATCATGTCAAATCAACTGATTATTTAAAACATTGCTGAATTTCAACTCCTTTTTGGCTCTCACTTGAAAATATTGAAGAAAGCAAGAACCGGCCGAGTAAGGTTCAAAATGTGGCTAGAAAAAGGAACCCACACAAACCTGAATTGTAGAAAGAAGTCTTGAAGAAAATGTATACCTTCAGAACCCAAACATGAAGAGAAGTGGCGGCTGATTTCAGAAGTACTCCGTAGTAAAGAATTGATACCAACCAGTGGAAGTCTTTTTAAGAAATTAGTTGATATTGTGAAGGAAGAGATCAAACATTAATAATCTCTGTTGTGACTTTTTTTCCAAATACTTATGTCTCTGTCATGTTGACTTTTTTTTTGCTCATATATCCTTGACTTTGACTTCTTTGGATGTTTTACCCTTTTTGTTCCTAGATTTTGGTTGCTACGGGGGACTATTACTATGACAATCTTAGTCAAATTCGGAGTGGATAAAGAAAGAAACAGACATGTTAACATATTATCAATAGAGATCAGAATAATAACAATTCAGTAACCATGAAAGAATAGTAGCTGTTAGAAAATAAAGTACCATATGTTAGTGGTGAGAGATATAAATTTATTATGTTTCATAATAAACATAGGGGCTCCAGCTGTTCATACTGTCCAGACTACTTGTCTCCAAAGGTACCTCAACAAAACTCTTCCAGAATTGGCAAGAGTATCTTCACACGGATTTGTTATTCTTTCAGGTACGTTTCAAGGAAAGTAGCATAATAGCATTAGTTATGAATATGTCGACCGGCTATTTTCTAGCTATAAAGTTTCAAGGAAAGTAGCATTAGTTACAAAGGTTACACGTTAAGCGACGACCAAAAGCACATTTTTACCAAAAATTGGTGTTCTTATGGAAAAAAATAATTCTGTAACATCTTGTGCAAGTGACTGATGTCAAAGTCTTCTAACTTATCCCCAAGTTCAATAAGCGGTCCATATTATGCTTGGATATGTGTACAAGTCAAATAAGAGGATGCAAAGTTACTTTTAAAGAAAATGTATATTAGTTTAATCAGTTTATATAGTAGTTTGATTGCCTCTTTTCGTGTATATGGTGTCACAAGTCTTGAATTGCTAACGTTCGAGTTATGATCCATCTAAGATAATTAATTATAAGGAATTGATTATTAACACATTCTTTTTTTACTAATATATATCAAATTATGGTTGATTATTAATGATAACATGTTTCTTTCGACACTAATGGAAACAAATGTTAGATCTTGTCAGTCACAAAACCTGCTTCATCACATAATAATGGTATTTGTAAGTTTATGAAAGAAGTGAAAAGGAGTAGATTGATCATGGCTGAGAAGAAAAACAGTATCTCTTACCATAACAAGTTTAAACTTTCCTAATGCAAGAAAGTTTTGCTCATCAAAGCCCCAGGTAAATTCTTTTTGGCTAATGGTTAAAGTGTGAACTCTTTTGAACATGAGGACAACGGCCATGATGATGCAGAACGGCTATCACAATATAAGGAATATTGTTAAACGCCGTAATTTCATAGAACGGCCTAGGCGTACGCCCTGGTAATAAAGCTATGAGTACTGACTAGAAATGTAAACAGGTTATCAATTAATTGCTGTTAAGATCCTTTATAAGCTCAGCTAGGGGATAATCATAACAATGATTATAATGCACAGCGGAATAAGAAAACATCGTTTGTTATTATTAACAAAGTTATTCGTCATCATCTCTACCACTAAACACTAATATACCAAATACTAACCTAGGCGTTTACATGAACATACGCCTAGGAACTAACTAACTAACTATCCTAGGCGTTTATCGCCTAGGCTAAACACACACACAATTTTGGTGTTCACATCTTGACACACATAAATCTAATTCCCTGCCTCTCTTTATATACTAGAGAGTCTAGGGTTACAATTGACTACTAGGGACTAAATAATAAAGTCTTCTTTAACAAGTAAGTCCCTTGTCTTTCTTTGTCTTCATAATTCCTTCATCTTTCATATTTTGTCATAATCAACTCAAATATAATTCCTAACAATCTTCCCCTAGTTGATAATGACAAAACCAAATAAGCACGAACTTCCCCTGAAGTTACTATGAAAGATAAGCGAACTTCCCCTTAAACATGCAATATCACCAAGAATCTTCAAGTTGCAAATCTTCTATGTAATGCCTTCTTCCCCTTTTTGTCATAATCCACTAGGAGATGCTAAGTAGAAGCAACTTTGATTCCAAGCACCACGAACCAATATCATACAACTAATCCATCCTTCTAATGCCTCAAGATACCCTCCATGAAGATCACCAAAAAGCTTGCTAAAAATGAAATTAAGGCAAAAGAAATCCGAACCAATAGTAAAAATACTAACAAGTAGTAGTAAAAACCTTCCCCTCGAATGATGCATGTAAATAACCATAAGAAGTTGTCTAATAACTAACCACCATGATAACAAATACGTTGTAGTTCCAGCCATGAACGATCATAGTACCTGCTAGAATACCAATAAAGATGACTACAATAGCATTTGTGACCAAGCATTGGTAGCATGAAGAATAGTTCTTTATCTTGAACCTGATTCATGAACATCAGGTCACAACCAAAAACTCAAAAATCCAAAACATCATACATGTGTCATCCGATAATCAAGCCAAAACCAAATTTTGAACAACTTCCCCTCAAATCCAAACTTAAGTGTGTGTATAACAACCAAATATCCCATGTGAGTGTTTTTGAACCATTCACAAACTCAGTTGAGATCGAATCAATGCTAAAAATCATACGAGCTTCCCCTCACTTTTTGTAACTCATGCCCATAAATGTTACAAGTATCAACAAATACCATGAAGCCCGAGTCCGAATCTTTTTGTGTGTGACGTACAAATAAATCCACAAACCTTAACCATGTTCTTTTCAATATCAAATAATACTCAGAACCATATAAACTTTGAACTTACACATTTAATATCCATGTTTAAACTTATGCAAATTCAAACCATGTCCAACCCATCAATCATTAAAAATTAATGTATGCCCATAAAGCTGTCATTGCATCCAAAATACCATGTACATGAGCGTATCATCTCATGTGTATAACCATGCATATATATCCAATCCAGTAGGCAATCAGCAGCAGCTATACCAATCCACAATGAGTCCATATAATGATGGGAATCCAAGCACAGCCCAAGCATAACTCGTATACTCACTTCCCTTTCATTCAAAAGTCCAGGTCATGTATCACTTATTCCGACCTTCAAGCGACCCCCAATCAGTCAACTTCTTTAATCAAGAATATGCATGATCCCATGGGAAAATAAAACTACAAATCACTGTTGACTAATAAAACCACCATCCATATCATAATTCAATAGCAAGTAGTCACCGACCCATGTGATATTCTCTAAACCTTTTATTATTGGTAATGCAAAGCAATAAGCTAGTAGTATTTACTAACCACTAGTAGCATAAACCATACATGAGCATATCTACCTCTTGATTAGTCCATGTATCTTCATCACGTAGCAGTAGGAACGATCAAGTAGCAGTACTTTTAGGTTTATAACAGAGCAGTACTTTGTGAACATAAGCAGTACTTTGCATAACCCATGTCACAAACTGCCTTTGACTCACCAAATAACCTTGTCATCAATAGTACTTTGACCACCGACCAGATTTAACCATGAACCAATCAGATTTAAAAGCCACCACAAAATCAATCCCTTTATCAACTTCTACTGCACTTTCTTGTTGTCCAAAAATCGAAACCTATTCTTCATAAATCTCTTCCAGAACTTTGAATAAATCTGGTGTTTTCAGTTTTATAGAATTTAGGGTTTGTAGTAACCCTAGTTGATCGAATCAGATTATAAGAAACACTTAAGACATCATGCAAGATCAGATCAGTTTAGGGTTTTGAGACAAATTTAATGTATGTATAGTATAGAGAAAACCCTAAATACATGAATAAAAACCATAAAATTTGAATTTTTAAGATCGTTTATAAGCTCAGCTAGGGGATAATAATAACAGTCATTATAATGCACAGCGGAATAAGAAAACATCGTTTGTTATTATTAACAAAGTTCTTCGTCATCATCTCTACCACTAAACACTAATATACCAAATACTAACCTAGGCGTTTACATGAACATACGCCTAGGAACTAACTAACTAACTATCCTAGGCGTTTATCGCCTAGGCTAAACACACACACACCTTTGATGTTCACATCTTGACACACATAAATCTAATTCCCTGCCTCTCTTTATATACTAGAGAGTCTAGGGTTACAATTGACTACTAGGTACTAAATAATAAAGTTTTTTTTAACAAGTAAGTCCCTTGTCTTCCTTTGTCTACATAATTCCTTCATCTTTCATATTTTTTCATAATCAACTCAAATATAATTCCTAACAATTGCCAGTTGGAAGCTATATGAACTTTGTTATTTTTTAACTTTCTCATTGATAGAATTGGTTCACAATTCACCTATGTATTTTCTTTTTAATAAGTTTGTGATTGATTGTTGCTACTGTAATAATATTATTGATTAGCTTATTCTTGGCTTTATGGCAATAGAACATTCCATGGATGCCAACCCTTTATAATACCATTTACAAATACTTATTGTTTCTATATTGAATTTTTTAGTGTTGCAATTACTCGTGATCGGTGTCATGAATCGACGAGAGTTTAATCCAACAACTTATGCAACCAATATATGCCGGGAGTTAGAGGTTGTAATTATGTGGGTTGGGTAACATGTACAAAAGAAACGTTTATGACTTGAAATGGGTGGGTCTGATTTGACAATGCGGTTTCTGATTGATCATGATTTAAAGTCAATTAAGTGTACATGTATTACCAATGTTTTAAAAATCGGGTTTTTAATCGACCCGGTCGAGTCACTAGGTCACCGGTTCGACCGCCGTGTCAACCCGGTTTTCTATTAAAAAATATTTTTTTTTTCGACCGGTTCGGCCACCAGGTCAACTTAGTTCAACCGGTTAGACCACCGGGTCAACCCGGTTTTCTATTAAAAAAAATGAAAAAACCAAACCCGGCCGGATTTCGAGAACTGGGTTGACCCGGGTCACTTAAAACCCTCCGGGACTAACCGGTTAACCCGTTTTTAAAAATCATGTTTTCTTACCCTTTTTTTTTGTCGGAACCGGTTCAACCGGTTAACCCGGACGGGTCGACCCGAGTTTCAAAACATTGTGTATTACCATTCTCAGGTACAAGTCAAATGTGGGATGCCAATATTTGATCTATTTTTCTAAGCTATTGGGATATCTTGAAGCTTTCTAAACTAATTCTTGATTCATCTTTTTATGTTGTAGATGTCTGATGTATTGGCATATAAAATAAGATTTGGATATAAAGAGCAAAAGAGAGGTAATTCTGAGTTAAATTTCTCAAAATTTATAGGCAAGGTTTTGATATTTTAGTATCATTTATGATCATCACTTTAATAATAGTTGCCATAGTTATATTTAACGCATTATCTACTTATAAAGTTCAAAAAGAGAACCAAAGAGGTGTGGGTAGGTAAAACTGATCAACCATTTTGTTTATTTTTTTAATCACTTTTGATCCGTGATAAAACCTGTATGACCCGACCAATTCCTCACCTATAGTTGCCCTCACTACAATTCCTTTTGAATATTTCATGTTCGTTCCCGTTGCACATAATGGTTGATATTGAAGCTGCATTTTATGGTGTTTTTGGATTGCATTATATTGAAGTAAACTAAGTTTACCAAAGTTGTAGCAAAAAATATTTAAACAGTAATACATTTTTGATGCATTATAGATATTTGAGCCGTATCATTGGGTGAGCATAGATGAATGCACATGCAATATGTATGCGCTTGTAGTTTTGAAACAAAATAACCAAAAATACGTAGTGGAAGAACTATGCATCTACCGTTGCAGGTAAGTATGTCTAACGGGTTCCAAATGGTTGAGAACATACATGAAATTATCGGAATGAGTACACCAAAAGAAAGATGAGCAAGGTTCTCCATTGATGAGCCACAATATCCACTTGATTCTCAAATGAGACATGCACTTGAAGATCTGTTGGCGGCTAAACAAAGTAGGACTGTAATTTGGGCACTCACATGTGAAAGCGAAACAAAGGTCGATGGTTTGGAAGAGATTAACAACTAATAATTCCTTAAAAGGAATTATCGAGGACAAGATGCAACGATAAAGCTCCCTTCTAAACATGTTTACATAATATTTCATATTTTTAATTCAACAAGAATAATCATTTAGGACACGTTAATTTGTAGAGGATAGTGTGTTTCTTACACAATGAGTATGCCCTTGAAACTATTGTCCTATGAACAGAACCATCATTGTTCTAAAATAAAGCGAAATGCAATATTGCTATCGGAAAAAATCAATGACATGAGAAGAAAACAAACAAAATCTAATACCTTTTGTAGAATTCATGCTTTACCTTATCCTAAAATTATTGAAAGGTGACATGCTTATAATCTTATATCTACCTAAATAACTCATTTATGTTCTCTCTTTTTGTAGTGGAGCATTAAGGTTCAAACATGACATCGCTGAATATGGGGTTTTTGTGCGAAGCTTGAATGCTCCTACAGTTGACGAGAAATTTGAATCATTAAGCATGTAAGTTGCAGTCATTTTTGACCTCCTTCTCTGTGGAAGTTTTGCAACTTACATTCCATGTCTTCTAATTAATGTAAAAAAAATAAACATGTGTAGCACTGAGATCAGAACAAGAGTTTATATCCAATAATCATTATTGGGGTGAGCTAAAATGGTTGGGGTCATAACAGGTTCATAAGCCGCTCAAAGTAATCTAATAATGAATTCAGCCTTAGTTTTATTCAGAAATCCATATTATTATTGAAGTAATATTGTTTTTCCAATCATGATCAATGATATAATTAATTATTAAAAAAATCAATACTTTGGACTATATAGTTCCTGTGTCACACAACCTGGCCAAGTGTGTTCCAAAACATAATAATAATGGCCTGATTTGCTTTAATTATTTGTTTCACGATTGAGTCGATATTATATGAAATATTTTCCAAGGAATTTACAATTTATAATGTTCAAAATTTGACGATGTATATAGTAAATTATCACATGTCAAATGAAAATGAAAAGTCATGCCCGCCACTTAGGTGGGCTTCGACAACTTTTCTGCATATTACCAATAAAGCCACATCACATTATGTTTAATTTATTCAAATTTTAAGTTTGTTAAATTAAACATAATTTTACATTTCATTGATTCATAAAACATTCATAAGAATTAATTATAGGGTAATTACGCACATTGAACAAGGAAAACTATAAAATATGCCTACAATTATTTAACACTCTTATTTCGCTATAGAAATATATGCAAACAATATTAATTAGTCATGCCCACCCAATGGGCGGGCTATGCCAACTAGTATATATATATATATATATATATATATATATATATATATATATATATATATATATATATATATATATATATATATATATATATATATGTTTTGCTTGTTTGTTTATGTGACACATGTGTTAATAAGGTCACATTACTTGTTAATTTATGTCATTGTTCATGAAGTTTAGTATTTTTTTCACAAGTTTTAAGGTTACATATATTATAAAGTTTATAAGTTGTAAATATGGTCATAAACTGGTTTATATATATATAACTTGTCATTTGTGAAATTAATCTGAGGGTCATTAAACTTAAGAAAGTTTAAGTGTATGTGGTATGTTACAATCTCATAAGAGATGCTAGGTTTTAAATGTTACTAGGTTTGAATAAAAACTTGGTTTACTACTACTTATCATTTGTAAATATAACTTTTGATCCAAAATAGTTCGCTTAAGTTTTGATAGAAAGTAGCCCTCATATTGCATTCTCTGGTGGTTAAAATCACGCAAGTTTAGATGGAAAACATCATTATGGACAACTTTCGTGCTTTAAGTTTTTCATGATTCAGACCATAAGTGCCTTAAAATCTCGTTTCAAAAATCGTCACAACAAGCTTTTTAAACATTTGACCAATTTGCTTTAGAAATCTATAACTTGGCGTAACTTTGGATTCACAAGCCCATTTTAGGCGATTCGAAAAGCTAGGTTCTTTTTTTTATTTTCTATGTACTCATATGGATATATTTAAGGTCTTAGATTCATAAAATTGGTGACAATAACTATCATAATACACATGATTTACTAGTTTATAAACATAACTTTTTACTTGAAATCATGAGCTAGTTACTTACATATTTACTTGTTTTATGATTTTTGTACAACATCATCAATATTAGTATACTTTACATTTGTTGAGAGATCTTATGAACAGTGTTTAAATGTGGAATTTTTTTACTCGGCTGTTTGGGTGGAGCCCCATTTGCCTCACACCCGCTCTATTATTACTACTCACATCTTATCTTTCCACCACCCACAAAACACAAACACAAAACACACATACATACCTCTGTACCGCAATTCAAAAGCTTAAATTTTGGGATAATTGATTTGTGGTTCTTTTTCAGCGAACCCCGTTTCATATATTCATAATTGTAGTGATGATGAAGAACCTCAGCCCGTTGTAAGTTGTTTCTATTATTTTGTTTATTAAATTTTATATTTTCAAGATCAGTAAATATTCTTGATTTATTGTGAGGGATGAGCGATTCTCAGAGATCCGGATCACTGAATGGATTAAGGATATTTTGAACGCGGGAATAAATTAAGATAATTATTCTGATTTATTTTTTCTGTTTTGGGTCAATGGATTTGCACTGAGGTATAGCTTTTTTTTATCAATCAGTTGAGAGATCCCTTTTTTTTTATCAATCAGTTTAATTTATGTCATGCATATAAAGTGTTTATTTATTTTCAGTTGAAAATGATGCGCGGAAGATATTAAGGAATGTTGATGAAGCTGAGGGATGATTTCGGTGTTGTGTTCTTTGCGGATGTCAGGTATGTTAGTCAGTTTATGCGTTTAAAATTTAAGTTTGATGATATGGTTTGTCATTTGCACACGCCCTATGTATACTTTAAAAAATGGATGATGGTAAAAGAAGATCACAACAGCTCTTTGGAAAGCAAGTGGTGATATTAGGTTAATTACGTAAACTAGAAAGGTCGATCACTTGGTGTGTATTTGTGAAACAAGTGTTCTGTTTTTATAAGTAACAATAGCATAAATATAAGGGTTCATCACATCACTTTTCTTATTTGTCAATTGTTGTCGTTTCATCCTTTTCATGAGAAGGTATAGAACGAATAGATCTGGTACGAGCGTTGTTATTCTTGACAAGTGAGCTTTTTTCTTATTTATCAATCGTTGCTAAACATTTTTATAAAAAATTTCTAAGCAAAACCTAAAACAAAATTGGGCGAAATCACCCTCATGAATTAGTTACCTATAATTATTATGTTATTGTATTTAATTTTTTAATAATAAAACAAATTATGCTTCAATTTAGAATTTTGGGGTTTTAATTAGGCTTCATAAGGATATGGATTTTCGTTACTGGAACTGACTGATTGTGGTTAAAATAAGGTGTGTCTGATTGCTCGCCTTTGTTTTAGGTTTTGTTATTTTGATATTTTTGTGTTTTATAGTTAATATGACGTGATCGGTGAGGTGCTCAACGGAGCCAGATGATCCTAGCAAGTGTTCAAACCGATTGGTTTTGGGTGGTGATTGATTAACTATTATACTGTTATAATTAACTTTACGTACAATGTATATCATATCTGCTAAACATTTTTGTGTGAAAAAATGTGCTCAGTATGTTGGTTTATATCATTTCATGAACCAGATACAGAAATTTGTGCAAGTATGTTGGATGTACTAAGCGAATGCATACAGGTTGGTAGTAATACTCAGAGTAATGATAGTTTTCATGTGTTTTAACTTCATATGTCAACTGCTCAACATGGTTTCAGGTATCTGATAGTTCAAGCACACAAGCCGAGGAAGAGGAACTGCTTAAAGAGGAGAATGAGCAAGCATAATAAGTCTTCGGCCAGGTTCGTCTAGTATTGACCTTAAATAAGATAATGTAAAAAAGAAACATGTTTCATCTTATTTGAATTTGGAATAGCAAACAAAACAAATATATAAAACTTTCAAAAAAAATGAAATATATTAACCTGCAGAATAGTTAAAACATAAGTTGCAGTTTTTTTCCACGAAGCTACAAATGATATGGGTTATTGCAGATTACTTGAAAGTTAAAACAGTTTATATCTGATATATACATAGCAGATTATAAGGTAGAACAAAATTTAAAATCTTGGTGAACATTTAGGAAAGATTTCACATTATATATTACTAGCTTTATATGTCTGCCAACTTGCTTATTCAAGTGCTTATATACGTATGTTAAATTCAATTGCTTATATGCGTATTTATACCCAGATATACTGACATGACTTTTGAAGGTGTGAAACAAGGTCTTGATAGGTAAATTTCATGATATCTGTAACATATTGATTTTCATAAACACATAATCTAATCCACAACTTAGGCGTATAGTATGAGTTCTAGAGAGAGAAAGTAAAGAGAGTTGGGAACTTAGTGAGACAAAGAAAAATGATATTGAAAGCTCTAACCCTCTACCTTGGGAGGTAGAGGGTATTTATAGTATCTTACAAGACACGCCTCTTACGGGCTGTGGATCAGGCATACAGTGGGTAAAGACCCGTCCGTCCTCCACGGTGTTACTTAACAAACTACTTACTATCATTAAATAACTACGACTACGAGCTTTCTAACGAATACATATACTTGAGGTGACCGACTCTTTAGCTACCGGATTTTCTAAATCCTAACAATCTCACCCTAAGGGAGGTCACCTCAATTTACATTGAATACAAACAGATGTTATATTTTGATTGTTCTTGGATTCTTGATTAAGTTATTTGCTCTGTAGCCTGTAGTATTTGATTCTTCATGTTCTGCATGTTTTGTTATTTCAAGTGGAGGTCTTCAAATGATCCACGTGATGATGAGTTTTGAGCCAACATTCAGATCATCTGTGTTAGGAATTGGAAATTCCATAAGTAAAGTGTCGGTCACCCCAAATATTATCTAGCATAAGTTAGCTCGTAGACATATCATTAGTTACGTTATTTATCAGGTTATTAGTTAGTTATTAGTTTAGTTTAGCGTAGTGTAACACCGTGGAGGAAGGACGAGTCTTTACCTTGTATACCGATCCACAGGCCGATAAGAGGTCGTATTTCATGTAACTATAAATACCCCTTCCATCCATGGAAGGGGTGGTGCTTTCAATCTAACATTCCATACTTTTGTATACCAAGTCTCTAGCAAGAAAACACCAACTCTCTACTTCTCTCTCTAATGGCTAACATGTATTTTGATCATCCAAGACCACCCGAATCATCAACACAATAAATATATCGATTCTACAAATGGTACCAGAGCCAAGGTTTTGTTGTTTTGATGATTTGTATGGCTTTTTATATGGTTTTGAAAGTGGTTTGTTTAGTTTTGATGTGGTTTGATGCGGTTTGGTACAGGATGGGTTTGTTTTTGTCGTTCGAATTTATACTCCTCTTTAAGTCTTAAGTCTGAATATTTTTGGAGTAACATCACTGTTCTTGCATCCATGGTCCATCTTATTTTAATGTCATGTTCCTTTTATGTGTTGTCAAAAACTGTATCTTTGGTCATTTTGTCAAATATATGTTTTTGATAACTTTGATTCTTATATGACATAGTTTGGTACCAAGTGTCATGTTTTTCTGTGTAAATCTTGTGGTAAAATATGGTATTTTTTATGGTCAAAATGGCTTATTCAGAAGCAGTTTTTCTGGGTTTTGGTATTGGTCAAAAGTTTGAATACTCTTCTTAGCGACTTGTCATTAAAGTCCAGATTCATTGTTTGTAAGTAGCGACTTGGTCTTATTGTCTATAGCGAGTTGTCACAAAATGCTATTGAGCGTTTTTGTCCTTTTTGTCACTACCTGGAAGCGAGTTGTAATATATGTCTGTAGCGAGTTTTGATTATTTGGTCAAAAGCGAGTTGAGATAAATGAAAATGTAGCGAATTGTACTTACAAGTCGTCGTAGCTACTTGACACTATGTAGCGACTTGCTATGTTTTGATGTAGCGACTTGTGACAATTGTTAACGACTTGACTCAACTAGACAGAAAAGAAAATGATAGCAACTTGGTGACCAGAAATATGTCAAGTTTAAAGGTAGCGACTTGTTACAACAGAAATGAAGAATGAGATGCTGCTAATGACCTCGACCACATGACCATCGACCACAAGACCAATACCATTAGTCACGACCTCAGGTTCCAAAAACACCATCATCAGTACTTGTACATCGACACAACCAATTATCCATACCTAACATCCGAACCAAGACCATCATACTCAATGAGGAAGACCATCAGTCAACAATATCATAATGAAAAAGGTGTTCGAATCCAAACCAAAACCAATCTTGTATCAACCATTTCCGAATATAACTTAACCTACAACTAGACTCACTCCAAGACCCTCTTTATCACTACATCTATACCAAAGACTCAAAATGAAAAACAAATGAATCTCAGAAACCATTTCGTGCTTGGTGATATATGTATATCATGACCATTGAAAAAGGCCCTCAACACAACATGTTCATCACAGATTCTTGTTATACTTATTGGACAATGTTCGAATTAAAATGAAGAATGTTCAAAACCATTTAGGGGTTCAAACCTCTCCTTGTTTGGTTATAAGGAAAATGAAATACATGATAAAACCTACCTGTGTTTGTTGGAGATCGTGTAGACATATCAAAACCCAAGACCCTATCACCATCTCTGTGGCGTTGGAAACAAGATCTTGCCATCCCTGTGGCTGTGATTTCGAGCCCTTGCCATCCCTGTGGCTAGCTCAAAAGAACAAAGGTTCTTTGATATGGTTGAGATAAAGAATATTAGGGAAGCAGTTGAGTTGATTGAGTGATACGGTCTGAGTTGTGCGTGAGATAAAGCAAGTGTGATGAGTGAGTCTTGGATTTGGGAAGCAGATGATGGGGGCGGATGTAGTTATGTCTAGGGTTAGAGATTTTTGTGTTATATCAAGATTAGGGTTGTGAGGCGTGTGAGAATGTGTGTTTATATCCGAAATTTTAGGGTTGCTATGTTTTTGATTCTATGGGCTGGACTTGGACCTCATCCGGATTGAATATGGATCAGGTATTGGGCGGTTCGATTGGTCATGGGCTGCATTTTTTTTAATTGGATCGAAATGTATTTGGATCATGGGGTATTTTGTATTGCACAATTCTGAATGGGTCTCACTAAATTCGTCCAACAAAATGTGACATTATCACATATTTTTTGTTAACTGAATTCCTTTTCACAACTTTGAATTGCAAGTTCTTTTAAATTTGAATGGGTTATCATTTCCTTTGGACGAAGACGGAAAAGATGATACTACTAAAATTTTTGATGTTATCCAAGTACAAAGTGATGGTGTTAAGTTGTTCTTATTTGGAATGGGATGATATATGATTTGGACTGATGGGCTTCTCAATCATGGGTTTTTGTCGATAATTATTCTTGAATATGGACTACGACTTGATGCGAGATCATGATGAGACTTCTTTTGTTAAGGAATTTGGTACTTTGATATATACATTTTCACGGAAAATAATATATCACGGCTTGAATTGGTTATTGAACTAAGTTGACTACAGGGTTGTTTGGACGGTATCTCTTATTTGAGTTTGAAGTGAGATTTTTCCCGTAGCCGCTTACTTATTTCGTCTTCTTTCTTTTCTACCCTTCCGCGAAGATGACTTGTTTGGGCATTTATTGAGTGTGATAATGACTTGGCTATTTAGTTACGGGTGTGATTCTTTCTAACTTAACCCACAAGCGTAGCTATCCTTGGTTGTCTCACGATTGAGAATATGTCAAGAGGTTTTGTACATTGGGTACACCGTTTCGTTTTCACGAGGATTAGTACAAGTTTAAGTAACAAATATGGGAATTCTACTTCATGATCAAGTTTGGCATATCGATTTTACTTCACCAAGTGGTCACAACAACAGCTGTCAGAATATGTGGATGATGTGTTTACCAAAGTACTTATTGGATGGTTGATGATGTTGATAATGTTGGATAATGGACCATTTATGAACCGCTGCATATTCCCCTAAAACAGATATTCAACGAAACCAAAGTTGTCATAACACATTCAAACTGACATTGTTTACGGTTTTGTCTTGATTTTGTAAAATCCGCGAAAGAATCTATTTCTCGGTTTAAATCATAGACTTGTAAAATCCCGTGACAATGGAAACATCACAGTTAAAGTAATGTGTATTTCCGGATCAATCTTGCGGTTTATTCTTGGTTTTGTAAAATCCTGCGAAAGAAACTATTTCTCCGTTTAAACCATTGAATTGTAAAATCTCGTAATGATGGATTCATCCTGGAGAAATGAAATTGTATTTCGGGATCTCTTTTGATGTTGGTGCTACGGTTTACGCTTCAAAGAAGGGATAAAAGAGTGTACTTCATGAATTGGATGAGTGTTTGGATATTCTTCGTGGCAGTTTGGTTATTACAAGGTTTTACGGGGTTATGTGCTTTTAACCATGGTCGGGATGAAACCATTATCATAGTTCACGTAAAACGTCAAAGGAGGCTAGATTTGAGCTTTGAACTAGAAGATGTGACAACGGAGTTAATTCACTATTATTTATTTGAGGTTGAAGTGAATTATCACGAGCGAGTGTACTTAGTATCTGAAGGTATCGGGGATGGATGGATGAAGATTCTTCATGATCCTTGTTCGAGCTTATTATCAAAATGAAGACTTGGAAATCTAGTTATTGTTGGGTGACTTTTACCTTTTCTTTTACCACTTGGGGAATTGGGCTCTTATCACCTCAAAATAACTATCACTTTAAGGAGTTACGTTGTAGTGCTCTGTGTCACATTCAATTGTGGATTTTCAAGAGGTAATGTACGTCTTATACTTGATGGTTGGTTGGTTGGTTGAAGAGTATAGAGTACATAGAGAGTACTTAGAGATGCTAATGGAAATCGGCACCGCTCTTTGTTACATTTGTGCAAGTTTAAGTCACGAGTTCGGGGTAGTTTACTTCAGGGTCAAATTCATCATCTTTGGGTTTTCCATCCTGTCACGACAAAGAGCCTACAGAATGATAATGGGGATGATTACATGTTTTGCAAAAGTTGAAAGAGAGAGATTATGAAGTATGAACACAACAGTTCATGCCTCGTACTCTAAAGAAAAGAAATGTGTACGCTTCAGGCGCATTATCTTGAAAAGAGAAATCTTCTCAATTATGACCATTCTCATCAACATGCTTCATGCTTTTTCCATGTGCTTCAGTCATCAAGTGAACCGGGCTACCATTGATTGTTTTCTCATTCCACTTGCTCAATTATAATGAAGATGGCGACATCATGTGCTGATTTTGCGGGAGAGAAGTGTGAATAGAACATTCGGATGATTTTCAATTATTTAATCAAGAATGGCATCTCCAATGCAATTTGGGGGAAAAGTGTGAATTTATGGTTGATCGATATCTGAGGATAAATGGTCAAACGGCTCCAAACTCATGCAAGAACATAACTTCTTCTTATCGGGTCATCTTCACATGGAGTTTTTCTTTTATGAGCCGTTGGTTGACATCTTCACTTGGATTAATGAGTTTAACGACAAAGTGCTCCAGTTAATGCTTCACGATACTCGAGCGTGATGATTCCGCAACCTTCTGTTCTTGTTTGATGTGATTGTTTGTTTGGTGTTACCATTTCAAGTGTTCGCTAAGGCTGATTGCTAATTTCCTTGATGAACATCTTTTCTGTCTTGTTTGATTGGGAGGGATCTTAGTTAAGGGGATTTGCAAGATGTAAAGTTAATTGGGATGCCTTTTGGTGGGATGCTTTTTGGTTTGAGTTGAAGATGTTAACTATCTATTCCCCAACTGAACAATCTTGAAGAAGGTCGAGTCTACAGTTGTTATACATTCTCTGCTACATGTTAGAAGACTAAAGACAAGTTTCATTTGATTATCTAAAGACTTCTTCTTAATCTGGGCATTTATCAAACAGACGGTTTGGGAGAGCACTAATTGGGGAGAGTGAAATGTCGAATTTAATTCCCAATTAGATTTGCTCATATTCTTCAGCAAGTTGATTCCCACAAGAGTTCAAGTGTTTTTCTCAACAAATTTCTAGTATACGGGCTTACAATGAGTTGTGATTCTAAGTGTCAAAACCAGTAAGGGGGAAGGAGACACACATCTAAACACAAAGTGAGTAAACTTGATGAACTTAATTCTTCTAAGTGATTGAAGATATCCCGGAAAGACAAATGTTATTACCGCAGAGAAACTCAAGGTTTGACTCATGGCGAGTAAACTTGATGAACTTAACTCTTCTAAGTGATTGAAGATATCCCGGAAAACAAATGTCATGACCGCAGAGAAACTCAAGGTTTTACTCATCAAGGCTTTTGTGTTATTATTCCAACGACGTGGGAAGTGATGTAAAGAGAGTTTCAAGATAAAAGAGGTACACAAGTAAAACATATTCGGGGAGATAAATGTGTAACATAGGGAGGTGTTATCGGTCATTCTCTCGTTGGGAATGTGTGTACTTCGGATTCTTGAGCTTCATACACATTCATCGGGGACGAAAGATGTGAACATAGGGAGGTGTTCTTCATTACCCTCATGATGTGTATTCGGGAGAGTTCTTGGCTATTGGTGTACTTCGGGTTCTTGAGCTTCATACACGATCATCAGGGAAGAAAAATGTGAACATGGGAAGGTGTTCTTCATTCCCCTCATGAAGTGTATTCGGGAGAGTTCTTGAGCATTATACAAAGAGACTGACTGCATCAATTCAACTACCTGGGGGAATTGCTCTCTTGACACCTTTTGGAATGGATTGCCAGACTTCAGGGTTATGAAATCCGAAGAGTTATTTAAATGTGGGATGATACGTTGCTGTTATTCTATTGGATGATATAACCCCGAACGATGAATCACAATGATTATTCTTAAAAGGAGCAGCAAGTTCGATGATAATGGTGTGCTTCTTTGTGCACCTGGCTAAGGGAAGCTTGAAAGAAAGCTTTGAATCTGCTCGGCTATAGGATTTCGGTTTGGGGAAGTCACAAAGTCTCACTTTCATATGCTTCAATTTCTTTCTTCAATGCAAGAGCCTCGGAAGCTTTGGTGGTGAATGTTTTAGAGATGATGACGTCTATCTTCTACAACGGGTCTGCCGATATCCTTATCTGTATTCGTATCATCATCTTATTTAACTATATCATCTTCTCTATCTTTGTATATATTTATTAAAAACCAAATACAAAAATATAAAACCAAGCAAAACCAAATAGAAAAATATAAAACCATCAAAAACCCATAAAATCGAAAATTTGAAAAATACCAAAAATATGTATTCTAAGGCATGTCTTCTGGTATCGATAACATCTACGGTCTTAGAAATGTCATTGAATAATGGCACGGTACTTTAGATGAAGTTCGAGCAGGAGGTGTAAATATTTCTTTCTAAACATGTCTCAAAATATGGCTTACAGTTATTTCAGACTGTAACCCAGCTTCAAAAATTGGCTTACAGTTATTTCAAAGCTGAACCCAGCCAAAAATGGCTTGCAGATTCTCATCGCGGACCGCGCTTAAACAATGGCTTGCTGTTATTTCAGATAGCAACCCATTTTTCAAAGAAGGAAAGTGCTACGCTTAAACGATTTTTCAAATATTTCGTGCACTTATCCTAAAACAAAACAAGGAAAGGATGTCGTCAAAAGATTGTTCCTACACAAATGTTTTTCCGTCTAAAATTCTTCTGAAAAATATTTGTTGTGTTTTCAAAATGATGGAAAATGAGTTGCTTGTAAATCAATCCATTCAGAGTTTCGTAAAATTGAAAACTCAATCAATGACTTGGCGCTTTTAACCTTTTCAGAAAAACAAGTCATTGATTGAGGGGGAGAATGCTTTCAAATCTATATCATCTAACGAGATTATCTAATTATCATTGAAAATGATGTTAACCTACGTTGAAGGACTAGGTGCCTAGGATATGATTGTTAGGATTAGATGATTAGAGTTTGATAAACACATTATTCCCATGCCATATATGAATTGATTGACATGTTGGATTGACTTTTATTAGTCGATTGCTGTTTGGGTGATGTCGACCACCATATATCTATGTGTGTTCACTAACGTATGCAGGTATATTGGTATATAAGAATGTTCCCGATCCGATCCCACAATTGAAGATGATTGGATGACGAAAGGAAAGGGTAACTATATCTTGGGTTGACAAATGAAGAAACGGAGCTTAATTGGACTTCTATGGAGAGTTGGCATAAATGCAACGCAAGAGGTCTCACTGCATCGCCAGATGGTTTTCTTCGAATAATTGAAAGCGAGCCTGACCTGGCATTCAAAATGCAACGTAAGAAGAAGTCTCACTGCATCTCTGCACGGTTTTCTTACAAGCCCTACAGAACAACAACAAAAGCGGCTCATCCACCTAACGTATTTTGTGCAGGATAACATTTTTAAACAATTTTAAAAAATATTGTTTTGAAAATGGAAAAATATTGTTTTGAAAATAAATTGGACTTAATCTTGAAAATCACCGGACTTCATTTTATCAAAATATAAGTCACTCAATCAACGACTCACTTGCATCGATTGAGGGGAGAGTGATTCAAAATAAAGTATTTTCAAACGATATTTCTTCATAAAAGTCTGTTTGTACGTATTAATGTGGTGATCTAAAGATTTAATGTTATGTCATGGTATGATTTTTCTTTAGAATCAAGGTCTTTCAAAATGAATTTTTTTCTGTTCTTGTTTGATTGTGAAATTGTTTTATTTTACTTAAAGATCTCTTAAAACTATCATACGTGACACTAACAATCTTTAATGTCTAAATCTGTTCCTTATTAATCATTTTTCAAAATTAAATTTTGCCACGTCTTTCCCTAAAACTTTTCTAAATGATTTAAATCAGATGGGATCACAAATCTCAAATGATTTGATATTTTTGATCGGGGGAGAGATCGTGATTTAAATCTCAAATCTGTTTTAATGGAATCGGTTTTAGTCCTTTATAGGCACTCCTGCCTCCATGTGCCAAACGATTTCAAATACACAATGCACATGTTGAGGAGGAGGATTTATCCAAAAACTAGATGAGTATTTAAACCTGGCCACATATTCTCCCATGTTTTCCAAACCTGATTAAATCACTTGAGATCAAAAATCTCAAAGGGTTTGATATTTTTGATCGGGGAGAATTTGTGATTTAATAATGAAACTTGATATAAGATGATCGTTTTGATTTAAAGTGCAAGTTCTCTCTAATATGTGCCAAACTCTTTCATTTATTGATGCACATATTGAGGGGGCGCGAATGGTTTCTTAATGGCTTGTGTGATCGTAAATGTGCTTCAAATGAACTCTTGCCTCTATGTGATAAAATGATTTCAAATATCCTATGCACATATTGAGGGGAGAATTTACCAAAGAAAATCAAATGGCTCTTTCTAAGGAAATTGTGATCAAGAAATTATTTCAAAGAAATTATTTCAAAGAACTCTTGCCTCCATGTGCTAAACAATTTCAAATCATATGCACATGTTGAGGGGAGCATTTCTAAATGATCAAAACAATTAAGGTACAAAATGTTTTGATTTTATATCACAAGTACCTTGATTGGATTTTCCAAATGATTTTTCAACTGGTTTCGAGAAGGAATGAACTGTACCAAAAGACCGACCATTTTACTTTATGTATGGAGTTATAAGGATGGTTAGGTTAGGTATTAGTTCCCACAATCCGCCAGAACCGGAGGGATCTACCCAGGGGACAATCCACTAGATAGTGTAGAGTCCGTAGGTATGATGAAAAAAAGGAGAAAAATGAGATATGGGAAGAAAAGGGACTGAGAGAGCTAGTACGGAATAAACCCAACAAGGTTTTATGAAGTCTCGGTAAGCAATCGGGGTTGAAGAATGAAAAAAAGAATTGAATGTGAAAGGGTGAAAAGAAATAGCCCTCCAATAATTCAACCTTAGGGCAGAAACCGGGTTCAATACATATGCTACTGGTGGTTACTAAGGTAACACTGGTATTGAAGAGAAGACGTCATGGACCCAGGGACGACTCTGCACTAAACTTTCCAAGCTACTCAAGTTTCTCTTAAAAGGGCTTGTTTCATTCTCACGGGGAACCTACATAATCTATCGACTTTCTCTTAGAGACTGTTGATATTGAAGAAGGAGACCCTCTCCCTAGTCTCCGGCATAGGAACCAAATGTGCACGATTGAGTCTAGAGCCAAGAGATCATCCACAAAATCTCATTAGGACACAAAATTAATGAAGACTTTGTCATCACACAATGTGGAAAGTAAAATTATATATTGAGAGTCCTACGCATTATCCTTGTGGTATTGCCAGAATATCCGAGTGATATGTAAGTATTCACGATGAAGATGGAAATCCTTCTAGAGCCAACATCAAACAAGCTCTTGGTAGGTGGCATGTGAGATATTTTCTAAAGATCAAGCTTGTGAAAACTAGATAGAAAGCGATAGGGCGATCTCACTCGTGAATCAACCTTGGTCCAGATTGGAATTGACGAATACTTTTGGAAAAACCGTTGATGTGCAAACCTTCTTTTCTCTAGCACGTCGAATGTGTATTCATGTTTTCAAACACAAAAAGTATCTCTGATTGAAAAATACTTTTAGAAAAACCGTTCGATGTGCGAATCTCTTCTTTTTACTAGTACATCGAATGTGTATTCATTCTCTAATACAAAAGGTATTTTGATTGAAAATTGATCTTTCTCATAAAACCTTCTTCGTATTGCAAAACTCTTTCTTCAAGCAATACACGATTGTTTTCAAATCAATTTTTCATCAATCAGTGAATCTTAATTTGCTGGTTCATTCACCGTGTTGTCTTCGACATTCGGTTTGAGAACGGCTAGAACAACGAAACCCCTGTCAAGGAGATTCTTCTGAATTATACCCGATCACAGTGACTTGTACGATCAACGGGGAACCATGGGCCGTGTACCTTAATTCAATGAAAGTGATCAAAGACACTTTCGTGCGCTTTATTGCTAAACGTCGTATGCGGTACACCCCACGATCATCCGACGTAATTGAGGAGTCAATCCAAAGCCGCATGCTCACAGATCCACACTTAGTGAAGAAATCATGACTTGTGCATATCTACGAACCCTGCTCGATATTTTTATATTATGCTTCTCGCCGCTGAAATATCATGAACTAAGGCTTCCGCTACTCGATGGAAAGATGTCATGATTCAAAAGTGTCACACCAGGGCGAAAACACGAGGGTAACGGAGGTAAGCACAAGATAATAGAACATAACAACGTTAAGATTTAAAAGAAAGAGTACACCATTACAATACCAGTTTAGCCGTCTTCGGAAAATATATTACAAAGTTTAGATTCCAAAATATTGCGTTTTAATACATAACGATTTGTAGTGACAAGTGAAAACTTCATTATGCAAGACCTGGTAGAAAAGCTTACTAACGATCACCTGAAATGCATGAGAGAAAAATGGGTCAACTATGAAAATAGTTGGTGAGTATACACATTTCGTATAAGAAACTCGAAGAAATATTCAGGTTTTTAGGTCATCGAAAATAGTTCCCAAAGCAAAGGCATTGTAAATCCACTCATTCCAAGTTCCGCCCATACAAAACTTGCAACCTGTGTGTTCACAACCCATTGCACAAAAATAGCGTATCAAGTAGTCAAGTATAAGTGGTCATAAAAGTTCACAATATAGTACCAAGTATAAAATAATTCAGGGATGCTCCAAACATGGGAGACTTTGCACTGCTCCAACAAGGGAGACTTTGTAATGATGCTTCTGATGAAACCAAATTATGTTGAGTGCCACTACCCAAAGTTATGTTGGGTGCCCCTTCCCAAAGATATACTGAGTGCCTCTTCCCAAAGATATCTTGGGTGCCTCTTCCCAAAGATATTGGGTGCTCTTCCCAAAGATATACTCTCGAACATAGGAGACTTTATAGTGATGCTCGAACATAGGAGACTTTATAGTGATGCTCTCGACCATAGGAGACTTTATAGTGATGTTCGACCATAGGAGACTTTATAGTGATGTCTCGAACATGGGAGACTTTAGGTCAAGGTCATAACATGTACGGTTCAATAAGTTCAAGTAAGGCATAATTTCATAATTAAGTTAAAGGATTTGATTCAAGTTCAAATATTCAAGTCAAAAGAGTTCACAAAAGTAAGAATCAATTCAATTCAAGTATGGTTCATGCATTTCGCCCCAAAAATACTGACAAAACGGTAAAAGGGGGTGTGATTACTCACTTGATGAATAGATGCGATGACAAAAGTGGTTACACCAAAATGTAGCGTGAATCTCGAAACTGACCTATTATGAATGATATGATATGTAATAAGTCATGATGTAATGTTATGCATGCAATTCGGATGATATTTATACCACTTATGTATTTTTGAAAACAATACTTCTTGTCGAAAATATAATCTTTTAACGTCTTGACCATTATCAAATTGCTTCACATGTATTTACATTGAAATGATATTCGACGATAATCATTTAGTGATTTATTGTGAAATTATAACTTTTCGTCAGTAACATAATGTCAGTTGAAATTTGAAAGTGACAAAAACGGCATCTAAAATCTAGTCGTAAAATGGTGCACGTCGAGCGTTAGGAAACAAACTCAACGGCTTTGGGAAGCTTGTATGATAATCTCAAAGTTTTAGTACATGAATTTCCATCCTAGAGGTCTCGAACATAAAGAAAAATAGAGGTTAAGTATGGTACTTTTAGTCCAAAGTATAGTTTAAGGATGGTTTTTCGGCAAAGTTTGAGTAACCATAATTAATTCATTACAACTCCGCTAAACAAACAGTCGGACATTTTGGAAAATATACTTGGCGATCCCACTTTTACTAGAAGACATCATTTTTATAAGAAAATGTACTCCATTTTACTTCTCCAAATTTTGTTCTCCATTTTTGTTCTCCAAACTTTTTGTTCTCCAAATATTTGTTCTCCAACCTTTTTGTTCTCCAAATGTTGGTTCTCCAAACTTTGTTCTCCAAAACTTTAGTTCTCCAAAGGTTTGTTCTCCAAGCTTTTTGTTTCAAAGTAACTTATATATTTTTGAGAAGTCGGAATAATTTATAACGCCTAAGCTTCATTTTTGACTCGTACAAATTTGACGTAACTTGCTGAAATTCCAGAAAATTATATTTTTCGTCGCCAACTTGTAAAATTCATATCTCCTTCAGTTATAACTCGTTTTAATCCGTTCAAGCTGCCACAGTTTCGTTTTAAAGTATATTTTCTAAATATCTAGGCCAAAAAATTTTGCCTACTGTCGGATTTTCCAGAATTTAATTTTAAGGACAGACCCTTATTAAAACGTGTCGAAATGAGTTTTTCTCGCGCCAAACCTATTCTAACCCATTCAAAACAACTCCTAAGCTATTCTAATCCTACCATACACCTTCTTAGGGTGTCATGGGTTCCTAGGCATCACCATAACTTGCATGTTTCTCAAATAAAATGATATGACCATAATAATGAATGTGAAATAAAAACATGAATATGAATACTTACTAGTAATATGATGAGGTTTAAGGACAAAGGGTTTTCCTAATCACTTGAGGTTTTTATTGCAAAACCTATACAACAAGTGATACTAGAGTGTATTAAAACTTGTCTTGAAATATTTTTGAAGCTTCCTTCTTCTTGGTCTGGCCGAATTTTGGAGAGGAAGAGAGCAAGAGATAACTTTATTTTCTTTCTTGTAAAATGAAGTGAAATGAAATGAATTTGGTTAAAGTATACTAGAGATATTTTGCAAATAACTTAGACTCATCCTCCCTTGTCGACAAGGGAGGTGTAGTCATACCTTTTATTGATTTTTTTTTATAAGTATAATGTAAGATTTTGTAAGTTAAATGAATTTAAGTGGTAAGTTGTAGTCACTTTTGAATATTTAGGGTAGCGATAAAAAAAATAAATTTTCATGGGTCAAGATAAAATATATTTAGGTCATAAAAATTATAAAAATACATTTCTTGCAAAATTTGAGTGATATAATAATAATCGTGACGAATTTAAGAAAACCGTCGTAGTTATATAAATATAACAATTTATATACAAAATAAATTTAAAACACTGCAGAAACTCATAATATTATTTTATAAACTTAATATGAATATAAAAATATATGGGAATAATTTTTGGAAGTAATGGATCAATTGTTCAAAATAATTAGTTACGCGATAACGTTTATTTAATATGAAAATTATACGTTTAATGTAAAATGCAAAACCATGCATGAACCAATATGATGACAATGATGTTAATGAAATGTAGACTAAACTTGGGGTCTATATGAAATGACCTCGATGATATGATCATGAATTCACGTTAAACCATTACTTGCCATGGAATTTAATACTTGTAAAACCTAGTTTACAATATAACGATGAAATAGTAATGTGAGAAATGACCTGAATTGAGAATTGTGACATTCTTCCCATGTCGTTTTAATCACGCCCCTCGTGATTCAATTATTGATAATATAGTCCGAACCGCGACAAAGGTTCTAAAAGTTCATGCTCGCATCTAATAGTCTAAATGATCATGTCAA